>AP025074.1:14450490-14480490 GCA_036186865.1 Eustoma russellianum | reverse complement strand
GATTGACTAATACTTGTCCAAAAGGGTTTAAACTTGTGCCAAATTAACCCTAAGACGTGTGACTATGATTCTGAAAAGTTTCATAATTTTTGAAAAACATTTACATGTTTTACGAACGTAATCAAAAAGGATAAACAGAGCTGAAACAGAATATAAGTGCTGAAAGTAAATGACACCAAGAGTTTATACTGGTTCGGTTATAAACAGCCTACTCCAGTCTTTGAGGAACACCTTCCTCGGTTCACACTAATCACACAACAAAAATACACCTTACCACAGGGTTGATGGAGTTACACACCAACTCCAACCCTTTACAAACCTTGTATAATGAATACAATGCACACGAACACCACCACCTTGCAAGATTGAAGATTGATAACACCTTGATCAATCTTTTACAAAGATAAAGAATGTGTGGTGGTATAAGATAAGCCTATTCAATTATATTAATGTAGGTACAATATGCTTTTAGGAAGAAGGAAGAAAGAGAGTATAGAAGAAGAAGAGCTAGGTGTTTTTGATCTCTTGAATTGCAAGACTTGTTCTTGTTCTTGTTTTGCTCTTCTTCCTTCCTTTTTAACATTATGGCCGTCCCCCTCTAGGTCCTTCTCCTCTTGAAAATTATCTTCTAAGTCCTCGGGAGAATATGTGGTATCATTGTGACATGATCTTGCTTACTTGGCACCTCCTCATTGGATGATCATTTAATTCTTGCTTACTTGACACTCATTGATTGGTTGAATGTTGTCATCACTTGATGACTAGGAAAATCTGAGAATTCCACTAAAAACATGTGCCAAAATCACCATAAAACAATTACCATAACTTTCAAGATCATCACATAAATTAAGCAAGATAATTTCCTCACAAAAATGGTGCAAAAATCGGCCATAATGAGACTTGACATGCTGAAATTTCAGCATGTGATACATGGGTCTTCATTTCAAATTATTACCAAGTTTTCTTTGATTTATCCCAAAAAATAAATCACCAATTAGTAGACAATATTCTCATCAATTTTGGGAATAAAATTATACATCACATAGGCCAAAAAATCGCCTAGGTACATTCACACACATGCTGAAATTTTTCAGCATGTGTGATATTCAAAATATCACACTTTTACTTTCATATCTTATTCAAATTAATTCCAATTTGTCTTCCAATTACTCACATATTTCAAGACACAAATTATGGCCTGATAATGGATGAAATTCGGCCACCCTATAATGCACATGCTGAAATTTTCAGCATGTGTTACAAATGAGATAAAATTTCAAACATTACCTTTTGTAGCTTCTTTCTTTAAGTCGCCATCATTGTATGCTTGATTCTTGACCAATCAATATGCCAACAAGGCTCCACATAGGCTCCATCAAGCTGGTATACGCGTGTATCATATGTATTTACATGTGCTGAATTTTATTTTTGCAAACTTTGTAAAATAGTGCACATTTAATAATACACACATGGTATATTCCAATCAGCCCTTAATTTAATTTTATAGAAAACTTTAAGATGTATGACATATGTAAAAAGTGTCTAGATACATGTCGTATGATGTGCCAAAAACATTCCATGTGTTGTATACGTAGAAAACCGAATTTTTGATGTTTATCGATTACTCGATTTTTCTCTAATTAAATTCCAAATTTTTGCACATGTTATATATATTATGTTACACATAATATACATAATATAAACTTTAATACTCAGCACTTGGCTGGTCTTAATGTGGCGTCATATGCATGTGACAAAATTGAAATTGGAATCTCCACAATTAGGCCTTAATGTGGGGTGATTTGTGTGTGCCAACATGGAATGATTTTATGGATGCACATAAAATCATACCCAAGAAATTTTTGAGTATTTTTGAAGTGTAGGGGCTGGCCATCTATTTATGGCAAGTACGTGACACGCTGGCAAAGTTTCGGTATTCGTCCGATACGACAATTTTCGGTTTAAAACCTTTTAACGTGTCGTATTTAATTTGTCATCACCATGACTTATATCATATGATATAAGACCTGAATATACTCATAAATATGAGTTAAGTATGGTGGTGTGACGTTAACGTACGTACATAAAATATATAACATGTCGGTAGTACGTTGGAACATATGTGTATGTGCTTTTTTCATTAAATCTGAAAATATATATGTTCATGTATACATATACGTGTATATGTGGTGAAGGAGGAGGAGGAGACTTTCCTTTCTTAGTCTTGTGGTCTTTGTGCCTTGTTCAAATGTTGCTTCCTTTAATGAACTACTTAGTTTAATTAACTAAGTACTTCACTTGATGAACTAGTTTAGTTCATTAATGGTGGCACCTGAAAATAGTACAAACACAACAAATGTTTGTCATTTGATGTAAGCTTTAAAGCTTCATGGCTCGTTAGTACAGAAACAATATATATGAACTATATAGGGCAGGTTATATGCAATATGTCATGCACATTTATGCCATGCACGTTTTTAAGCACATTTAAATCATACATTTTGAAATCACTCAAACTCCTTTTTCTCTACAATCTCCCCCTTTGATGATTTTCAAAATAACCTACTTTCATGATTTAAATCCTATCGCTCCCCCTTCAATCATGCATAAATTCAAAATTTGAATTTTAAATTTCAAATCCGTTCCCCCTTGATTTATGCAATTAGTATATCTCCCCCTTGATTTATGCAATCAGTATATCTCTCCCCCTTAAATCATGCTTTCTCTCCCCTTTATTTTGGAAAGTCAATCAAAATATGTCTGTAAATAAGGAAATAGAATCAAATCAAATCACATCAGCAGAAGTCATGCCTAATTTATAACGAAGAGATTCGTATGTGGCTTGATTTTATCTTGCAAAGACTGAAAGACTAACTTTCTCTTGCTCAAATCAAGTGATTCTTGTTGAAAATGAAAGCTAACAGTCTGAAGTATAACTCCACCAAAAATCACGAATTTTGAAAATGTTTAGCTATTTTTTCAAATTGTGTGAAGTTGGGTGAAAACTGCAGTCAAAAACGGGCAGAAAGCAGAAATAAAGAAACAAGAGAAGAACACCGAGGATTTATCCTGGTTCGGTCAATGTGACCTAATCCAGTCCCAAGGAACACCTTTCCTTGGATTTCACTATAAAATGAACACCTTACAACAAGAGCCAAGCTTGATCCTTGGGTTACACACCAACCCTACTCAAGACTTGGATAATCACCTTCTAAGCAACACTTAGTTGCAACACCTCTAAAACACAATGATTGGTCCACCTTGTCAATGTCATGTTGGCCGAATTTTTACACCTTGGCAAGTCTCATTTATCCTTTGCAAAATGTAGATAAAAAGAGAAGATAATCCTCAAGAATATCTCAACTTCTAGCTTGAGAATAGGCATGTGGGAGAAGACCATTTCAAATCAAAAATTCAGCTCCAAAAATATGAAGTAGCCGTTGGCTACTTTGAATATTTTCCAAAAATATTTTTGATTTTTCTTTAATAAAATAAGAAAGGATAATACCACCAAATTATCCCCAACTTCAAGCACAATAATAGAACATGTGAATTCTTCATTTGACTTCAAAAATCTGCTGAAAATACCCAAGAAAACTAATATATCCGTTGGCTATTTTTAGTAAATTCCAAGTATGCAATTTTGCCAACTATCTCCTTTTTGGTTGGTCCACTTGTCTCCAACTCATAAAATGAACTCCACATCATATCCACCTTATCAATCACGTTTTTCCATATATATATAAGTGTAGCAACTTAGATTTTTGAAGAAGAAATAAATAGATAACACTTGACAAGATTATGTCAACGTGTAACACCGAAATTCCCCAATATTTCTTCTTATATGTTGAGATAATTTCCACGACTTTGACACCTTTAACATCTCTGAAAAATGATGATAAATGTTCTCTTATAACATATATAAGAGGGTCTTCGAGAAAAAAAATAGAATGTGACATCTCAAATCGTCACATATCCAGCTATAGTCAATAATACCATCGGTTGAGAAAATAGGATATAAGATCACCATATTATCTTCAAAATAACAATAACACAGCTCCATAATGAAGATAATAATATGCTCAAGAGATTCCTTGAGTGAAAATACCAAAAATACCCTCGGGGGTAAAATGATCAAAATACCCCTGGTGTGAGAAAACTCCAGAAATGACCCCGATTGTCAGAAATAATCATGATACCAACTTAGTCATGATAAATAGTATAAGAATGCACCATATCAAGTTCCTACAAAACTCAAAATACCAATTTTTCCCTTTTGGTAAGTTGTAGAAACTTCCAAGACATGTTAGTCACAAGATAATAATAATCACCAAAAACACATAATAATCACATATTAAACATGTATAAATCATATACAAATGAAAAAAATCACTTTAATACATTTTAGAAAAATATTTCTAAAAACCCTAGACGTCAATCATTCGAAGTGCCTCAGCTTCAGAGATCGACGTCTCACGGAACCACATCGATCGATCGACATAAGGGTTCAATGTACATCGATCGATCAATGTGTCTCAGGTTTAGAGATCGATGTCTCACAGAACCACATCGATCGATCGACGTGAGAGTTCTATGTACATATATTGATCGACGTGCAACAACCTGAGAGATCGATGTCAACTTTTTCAACTTTTAATCACATATAACACCATGTGTGACATTTTTAAGTATTCACCACTTAAAATCATGACTTTGAAAATTATCCAAACATATTTCTCAACATTCTCCCCCTTTTGGATGATTTTCAAAATAACCTAACATGATTTTAATGTCACAACTTATAACCAAAAATTTATAGCCAAAAATTTAACCAAATGTTTTCAACTTTTAAATAGTATGCTGCTCGCCCTCAACTCATACTGCTCCAAAATTTATACCAAATAAAACTTATCATATCATTCATCATGACTTAGCAACTAAAATCCATCATGACTTACCAACTAAAATCATATACTTATTTTATCTCCCACTTTATTATGCAAATCATGCAAAAGATAAAACTATGCAATGGTATCGTAAGTCATCATTCCTAATTTGGCTCGTAAGTTTTCAAAAGTGTCTTGATTAAGGGGTTTGGTGAAGATGTCAGCAATTTGGTGATCAGTTCTTATATGGTTTATCACTATGTCCTAATTTTGAACATGATCGCGAAGAAAGTGGTATCGTACCTCAATGTGTTTGGCCTTAGAATGAAGCACCGGATTCTTGGAAAGATTGATTGCACTTGTGCTATCGCAGAAAATTGGAATCTTTTTCATTTTAATGCCAAAATCACTAAGTTGTTGTTTAAGACAAAGTATTTGGGTAGTAGATAAACTCAAAGCAATATACTCGGCTTCAGTGGTAGAAAGAGCTACACTAGCTTGCTTTTTAGAAAACCAAGAGATCAAGTTGGCTCATATGAATTGACAAGTACCGCTAGTGGATTTCCTATCTAACTTGCAACCACCATAATCAGCATCGCTATATGCGTGTAATTCCAGCTTAGCGTTTCTATCATACCACAGTCCTAAGTGAGGTGTATGCTTAAGATATCTAAAGATCTTTTTCACTGCATTGTAATGTGATACCTTAGGACAAGATTAAAACCTAGCACACATACACACACTAAACATAATATCAGGTCTTGATGTAGTTAAGTATAACAATGAGCCAATCATAGACCTATAAAGTGTGTCATCAAAAGGTTTACCATTTTCATCCTTATCAAGTTTGGTACTAACACTCATAGGGGTAGTTGTAGGTTTCAAGTCTTCAAATCCAAACTTCTTAATCATATCATTGACATACTTAAGTTGGCTAATGTGAATTCCTTGAGGGGTTTGTTTGATTTGGAGTCCTAAGAAATAATTCAACTCTCCTACCATTGACATTTCAAACTCTGACTTCATACATTCTTCGAAGTCTTTTACTAAAGTAGGGTTGGTTGAACCAAAGATGATATCGTTAACGTATATTTGAACTATTAACAAACCATTGCCTTTTCTTTTTAGGAATAATGTGTTGTCTATAGTTCCCCTTCGATAATTATTTGCAATAAGAAAGTTTGAAAATCTATCATACCAAGCTCTTGGAGCTTGTTTCAAACCATATAAAGCTTTCTTAAGCTTGTACACATGGTTAGGATTCTTTGGATCTTCGAATCCAGGGGGTTGTTTGACAAACACCTCTTCTTGGATGTATCCATTCAAGAATGCGCTCTTGACATCCATTTGAAGAAGCTTAATATTGCTAAGACTTGCAATTGCAAGTAATAATCTAATTGCTTCTAGTCGTGCAACGGGTGCAAAGGTTTCTTCATAATCTATACCTTCTTGTTGATTATAACCTTGTGCGACTAGCCTAGCCTTATTCCTTGTAATATTTCCTTGTTCATCCATTTTATTCCTAAAGACCCATTTTGTTCCTATTATTGACTTGTTTTCAGGTTTAGGTACTAAGTCCCACACATTGTTCCTTGTGAATTGATTTAATTCCTCATGCATAGCATCTATCCACAATATATCACCTAAGGCTTCCTTTACATTCTTAGGTTCTAAGTGTGAGATTAAGCTATGTCCTTCAAGTTGACTTATATTTCTACATGTTCTAACCCCAACAGATGGATCTCCAATGATTAATTCTCTAGGATGCCACCAATTCCTAGATTGACTAGGTTCACCCTCATTTTGTTCAAATGTTTCATTAGTGTGAACATTATCATATGTAATTGGATCATTAGTTACATCATCTTCCAATTGAAACGTTTCTTCATTTATATCATCTAAGGGTTCATGCATGTCTTGTTCAGGGGGAGTTGGTTCTAGATGATCAAGTACAGGCTCAAGTAATACATCGTCATCAAACATATTTTCAACATTTGTTTCTTGTTTATGTTAATGTTTATCACTAACTTCAAAGCATGCATTTTCATTGAATTTCACATGTATGGATTCAATTATTTTTCTAGATGCAGGATTATAACTCCTATATGCTCTTGAGTTAGTTGAATACCCAACAAATATGCATTCAATAGACTTTTGTTCAAATTTATCTAGATTATCTCTAGTGTTTAGCACAAAACATTTACATCCAAATACTTTAAGATAATCTATTTTAGGTAGTCTATTGTTTAGCAATTCATAAGGCATTTTATTTAATTTCTTTCTAATAGTGGGCCTATTTATAATATAGCATGCACAACTAACAGCTTCAGCCCATAAATATTTAGGTAATTTATTTTCACACAGCATTGTCCTAGCAACTTCTTGAATCGTTCTATTTTTATGTTCAACAACTCCATTGAGTTGTGGTGTTCTAGGTGGTGAGAATTCATGTTTGATTCCATATAGTTCGCAAAATTTGATTACGTCTTTGTTTTTAAATTCTCCACCTCTATCACTTCTAATCCTTTTAACATTTTCTTCATAAATGTTTTCAAGTTGCTTGATAAGGGTTTCGATTGCTAATGGAGCATCGTCTTTGTGTGTTAAGAACAATGTCCATGTGTAGCGTGAGTAATCGTCTACTATGACACACACATAGTAGTGTCCACCTAGACTTCTTGTCCTACTTGGACCAAATAAGTCTAAGTGAAGCAATTCTAGTACATGACTAGTACTCACTTCATGTTTCGGTTTTAAGGTTTATTTAATGTGTTTTCCCTTAATACATGTTTCACACATTTGAAAATTATCTAAGTCTAACTTAGGCATACCTCTAATTAAATTCTTTTTAGATAATTTCCTAATGGTTGAAATTCCTATATGGCCTAATATTCTATGCCATAAATTCACATCTAAGTCACGTGATATTAGACACTTAACCTTAGCATCTAACATGTTATCTAAGGTAAGAGTATAAATATTACCATCTCTATTTCCTTGTAATACTATTTCTCCCTTTTTATTTATTATATCACAAGAATTGGGAAGAAACGAGACATTATAACCACAATCTATAAGTTGAGAAATACTAAGTAAATTATAGGATAGATTGCTTACTAATAACACATTTCGTATTTGAAATGTGTTAGGGTCCCCGATTGTTCCTCTTCCAACAACTTTTCCTTTGTTGTTGTCACCGAATGTCACCTTTCCACCATCAATATGTTCAAGTTCCGTGAATAGTTTGGGGTTGCCCGTCATATGCCTCGAACGTCCACTATCTAAAAACCATTTGGTTTTTAGATTCTTTGACTTTGTCTCCTTCTTGCATTCCTTGCGTTTATCCTACAATGGAGACAAAGTTTTAGGTACCCTTTATTTGGGTCATTGAATGTTAGGGGCATTATTCTTGTTTAGATAACCCTTAGGTATCCAAACTTGAACATACCTTTTAGGCACATTTTTAGCATGGTTAAAATAAGAAGGATAAGCATATAGATGATTATTCCACATAAGTGAAGATGCATTGTTATACATGTTGCGCCGTGGTTGATAATCGTCATAGAATGGCCGAGATTTATGATGTATATAAGGCATGTAAATTTGTTTCTTATATGGTGCAGTATAAGTGTGTTCATAGGTATTTCTATAAGACTTATAAGAGTGTTGCCTATACTTAGGTTCATAATAAGTTGTATGCATTTTATTCGGTCTAGATGCATTTGTATACATGTAGGCATAGTTTCTAGGTTGTCTAGATGCAAAGTTTGGCCTAGATGTATGTTTATGCGTGTGTGCTTTTATGGGTGCATGTTGCATTTTTGCCTTGATATTAGTAGAAGAAGGTGTAGAAGAAAATGTAGCAGGCAAAGTTGATTTTATTGTATTATATGGCAACTTTGTACTAGATGAAACAAACTTAGTCTTTTTATTCACTTTTTCATTTTCTTCTTTATAGCCTAAGCTGGTTTTATCATTTCCATAATTTTGTGAAGAGACGAGTGTGTCTAACATGTTTGCACCAGATTTAAATTGTTCTATCATTTTTTCTAAGGTAAATTTAGAAGACTTAAGTTGCCCTATTTCATTTTCACAACTTTCTAGCTTGGATTTTAACATTTTATTTTCCATTTGTAACTTTTGTTCATCTTTCCTATATGATTCAATTTTATTCTCTAAAGAATCAAGAGTATTTGAAGACTCTTGTTTAAGAGATTCTAGTTGATCGGAAAATTCCAAGTTGGACGTCTTCAACTTGTCATTTTCTTCAACTAGTTTCTTCTTTTCTTTAGAGAGCCTCTTACAGTGAGCATGCATTCTTAGGAATTCTTCATACATTTTATCAAATGTCATGTCACTATCAGAATCACTATCAGAAGAAGAACACACCTCGTTGGATATGAAGCAGACTTGAGCTTCCTCAGTTTCGGATTCTGATTTGGATGAGTCGCTCCATGTGCTCACCTTCATTGCTCGTTTCCCTTTTCTTGCCTTAGACTCCTTTGTCTTTGTCGTTTGTGCCTCCTTTTCCTTCGCTTGTTTATTATTGTTGTTGTTATTATTATTTTTCATCGTGGGACAGTCATATGAAATATGTCCTTTTTGACCGCATTCATAACACTTTAATTCTTTGTTATACCATTTATTTGTGTTATTTTTCCTAGGTTGAAAAGAAGAAGAAGAAGAAGAAGAATGACGTTATCTATTCCTATTTGGACGTTTGAAAAACTTTCTTAAGTTTTCTAGCTATCAATATCAAGTCATCATCTAATTCAGTATCACTATTGCTATCATCGTTACTAGCATGTGTTTCGGTTGTTTTGAAAGCTATAGACTTACTGGATGACTTAGACAATTCAGACTTTCGTTGGTTTAATTTAACCTCATAGACATTAAGAGATCCGATCAATTCATCCATCTTAGTGATTGACTTTGTCTCCTCGATTGCAGTCACCTTTGGATCCCATTCAGCAAGGAGGCTTCGTAGCACCTTTTGAACCTTTTCACTGTTTGAAAATGACTTCCCTAAAGCTTCAAAGGCATTGAAAATATTAGTAATCCTCAAATCCATAGATGTTATGGATTCGTTTGGCAACATTTTGAAAGTCTCTAATTCAGTCATAAGCATGTTTATTTTTGACTCTTTAACACCACTAGTACCTTCATGCTTTAATACAAGTGATTTCCACATGTCGTGTACGCTTGTGCAATTTGACACATATCCTGCTTTAAAAGTTGTAAGTCCATTTAAAAGTAATTGCATAGCTTTAGCATTCATGGACATTATCTTTTTATCATCCGATGACCATTCACTTTTATATGTTTCAACCTTTTGAGTTACTCCACTAACTTGTATAACTTTCATTGGAATGTACGGTCCATCTTCAAATATAGACCATAAATCAATGTCTATAGCCATTAAGAATAGCCTCATTCTTAGTTTCCAATGAATAAAATTATTGCCATCAAAAAGAGGAGGGCGTTGTGTAGACATACCTTCCAACTCACCTTTGTGAGAAACAATAGCCATACTATGTACCTTGGATTTGAAACAAGCAGTATATAAAGAATTAATGTTTCTTGGGCTTGTATTGTACGTACGGTGTTGAATCTTGCTTCTTTTGAGTGGTGTTGGTCTGGCTCTGATACCACTTGTAGGACCTCAGGCGCTACCAACTCTCCCAAAACCAATTGGTGACAGGAGATGTGCATACCCTAGCCTTATAATGCATTCAGCACACAAGCGCCCACGGCATTCGACTGTGACTTGGCCCACACGGCCTATGCCCACCGGCCTACGCCACGGGACAATTGCTGCACCTAACATCATAGATCTATATAAGCCATTATCAAAATCTTTACCATGTTCATCCTTATCCAATTTAGTGGTGACACTCATAGGGGTAGGGGATGGTTTTAAATTTTCAAAGTTGAACTTTTTAATCATGTCATTTACATATTTAGCTTGTCTTATGTGAATGTCTTTACTCGTTTGCTTAATCTGCAAGCCAAGAAAATAGTTAAGTTCGTCAACCATAGACACTTAAAATTCGGATTTCATGCAATTTTCAAAATCTTCAACAAGTTTATGTGAGGTAGAACCAAAAATAATGTCATCAACATAGATTTGAATAATAAGTAAATCCGATTTATCTTGTTTCAAAAATAATGTACTATCTATAGTACTTTGTTTAAAACCATTTTCTAAAAGGAAAGTAGCAAAACGATCATACTATGCTCTAGGTGCTTACTTTAGTCCGTATATTGCCTTTTTTAGTTTGTACACGTGATCGGGATGTTTCAAATCTTCAAAACCGGGTGGTTGCTTCACGTATACCTTTTCTTATATAAATCCATTTAGGAATGCACTTTTTACGTCCATTTGATAAAGTTTGAAATCTTTCATGCAAGCAATGGCAAATAAAAGTCATATAGCTTCTAGACGTGCTACGGGTGCAAATGTTTCATCATAGTCAATTCCTTCTTCTTGATTATAGCATTGTGCTACAAGTCTAGCTTTATTTCTAACGACCTTTCCTTCTTCATTCATTTTATTTCTAAACATCCACTTTGTGCCTATTATGGTCTTATATTGTGGTCGTGGTACTAAATCCCATACATCATTTCTGAAAAATTGATTAAGCTCATCATGCATAGCATCAATCCAAGAAGAATCACTCAAAGCATCATGCACATTTTTGGGTTCAATTTCAGAAATCATAGCATGAAATTGATTTATTTCATCCGAAGTTATTCTTCTACGTGGTCGCACACCATGAGTGATGTCGCCTATAATGAGATCATGTGGGTGATCTCTATGCCATCTTGGTTGATTATTTTCTATGTTATCATGCATTTCTAAGTGATCATGCATTTCTAGTGTATCATGCATATCATGCATATCAAACGTACCATCATCTTCATTCAACACGGGTTTCAATTCAAAGTCATCATCATATTCTTTATCTTTATCAATCTCACCAAATTCATTGAACTTCACATGAATAGATTCTATAATTTGTCTAATGAGAGGATCATAACATCTATATGCTTTTGAATTAACCGAATATCCAACAAAGATGCATTCAATTGATTTAGATTCAAATTTATCTAAATTATCTTTTTTATTTAAAACAAAACATTTGCATCCAAACACACGAAAATAGTCAATCTTGGGCATGCGATCATTTAATATCTCATAAGGCGTCTTATTTATTTTCTTTCTAATGGATAGACGATTCACTATGTAGCATGCACAGTTTACGGCTTTCGCCCACGGAAATCTAGGCAATTTATTTTCGCATAACATAGTCCTAGCGATTTCTTGTAATGTTCTATTCTTTCTTTCTACTACTCCATTTAATTGTGGAGTTCTAGGTGGCGAAAACTCATGCTTGATTCCTTTTTCTTCGCAAAATGAAATCATATCCTTGTTTTTAAATTCACCGCCTCTATCGCTTCTTATCTTTTTCACATTGACACCATATTGATTTTCAAGTTGTTTGATTAATTTCGCAATCTCAATGGCACTATCATCCTTATGTGCAAGAAATAATGTCCAAGTATAACGAGAAAAATCATCAACAATTACGCATGCATAGTGACGCCCACCAAGGCTCGTAGTGCGACTAGGACCAAACAAATCAATGTGTAATAGTTCTAAGACTCTAGTCGTGCTTATTTCATTTTTAGGCTTAAGTGACTCGCGTGTTTGTTTGCCTTTTATGCAAGATTCACACAACTGAAAGTTATCTAAATCAAGTGTAGGCAATCCTCGTACTAGGTTCTTTCGTTGGAGTTTTTCTAGTGTGAAAATGTCAATGTGTCCTAAACATCTATGCCACAAATTTACATTAGGTTCGTTTGACATAAAACACTTAACTTCGGCGTCTACCATATCATCCATAGAAAGCGTAAAGATGTTTCCTTCTCGTTTTCCTTTTAAAACGGTTTCTCCATTTTTATTTATTATATTGCAATAAGGGTGAGTGAAACACACATCAAAATCATTGTCAATAAATTGCAAAATGCTAAGAAGATTAGAGGATAAGTTACTTACCAAAAAGACGTTTGAGATTTGAAGAGTGCTTAGATTTCCAATCATACCTTTTCCGATGATCTTGTTTTTGTTGTTGTCTCCAAAGGTCACGGATCCGCCTTTTGTGACCTTCTATAATTTCGTGAACAAGCTCGGGTCACCCGTCATGTGCCTCGAGCAACCACTGTCAAGGAACCACTTTATAGATGTATCTTTTGATGTGTGGGCTCCCTGCAATGTGCAAAAATGATTTAGGTACCCTTTTTAATTTTGGGTCCTTACGAGTTAGTTATTCACCTCTTAGTAAAAGTACCTTTTGGTACCCATACTTGGGTGATCCTTCTTGGTCTAGCAAATGGCAAGAATGCAGATGAAGGTGCAATATAGTAAACATGTGGTGAATGCACTTTGGGCCTTTGGCCAAGAACTCCTTTATACTCATTGTATGTAGGACGATTTTGATATGTCCTTGTGTTTGTGTGCGTAATGCATGATCTAGATGAATGAAATGGATGACGTGTATGCATTACTTGTTTCTTCTCATATCTATATGGCACAAAATTGTATTTAGCATGATATAAGGAAGAATTGGGGCGTGAGGAGGGGAGAGAATATCTTTGTGTCATCTTAGACGCCGTTTTTGGTTTTGGGGTGTCTACTTTCTTAGACACTACGAACTTAGTTGGTTTGATGGATACTTCATTTGTTTCAACGTATCCTAAACCCGTTTTGTCACTATTATGCTTTTGTGATAAGATAATACGATGCAGCGTGTTAGATCCCATATCAAACTGTTTCATCATTTTCTCTAAGTCTATGTTCCTTGATTTCAAACTTGAAATCTCGGATTTCATTTCATAATTTTACGTGGTTAATGATGAAATCTCTGTTTTTAATGCATTAATGATGCATGATGACTCTTCTTTAGAATCGTTTAATTGAGCGACAAGATTTTTGTTAGATGATTCTAACATCTTCTTGTCTTCAATTAATCGCTTCTTTTCTCTAGCAAGAGTCTTAGTGAATTTATGCAACTCTAAGTACTGACTGAAAAGATCATCATAAGATGGCTCAGAGTCAGAATCAGAATCAGATGATACCTCATTCGATGCTTTGGACACAAAGCATACTTGTGCAGTCTCCTCTTCAGTTTCAGTCTCGGAATCCGATGTATCACTCCAAGTGGAGGCTTTGAGAGCTCGTTTCCTTTGCTTGGGTTCTGAGACGAGTCTATTCTTGTTCCGTTCCTTGTCAGGGTATTTATTTGTTTGCTTGTCCTTATTAGGACAGTCATATATAAATGTCTAAGTTTGCCGCATTCATAACATTTAACATCCTTATCATTTGTCTTGTTCTTATTTTTTTAGTCGAAGTGCCCTTATTTTTGTTTCTAAATGACTTTCTCATAAATTTTCTTAAGCCTTTAGCCAATAGAATTAGGTCATCGTTATCTGATTCAGAATCACTATCATCTACGTGATCGGAAGAAGTAGAACGTATTCATTTGATTTAAAAGCAATAGCTTTACCTTGTTTAGATGATTCTGATTTCCGTATGGTGAGTTTATTCTCATAAACCTTAAGTGATCCAATTAGTTCTTCCATCTTTATTGAGTTTGTTTCTTTGCTTTCTTCTATTGCGGTCACTTTAGGGTCCCACTCGGATGGAAGGCTTCGCAAGACTTTCTATACCTTTTCCTGCATGGTAAAGGCTTTACCAAGAGACTCGAGAGAATTGTAGATGTTGGTCAAGCGAAGATCCATATCAACAATAGATTCATTAGGTAATAATTTAAACGACTCGAGTGTGGACATAAGCATGTTTATCTGGGACTCCTTTACTTGACTAGTGCCTTCGTGTTTCATTTCGAGTATTCTCCACATTTCTTGTGCACTAGAACAGTTTGAGACATAACTAGACTCACTCTTAGTTTGAGACATAACTAGACTCACTCTTACTTAATCCATTTAAAAGTAATTGCATAGCCCTAGTATTCATGCTAAGTCTCTTTTTATCTTCACTTGTATATTCTTGTCTAGGTTTAGCAACTTCTAGTTTGACTCTATCTACGGTGGATAATTTAGATGAAACAAAAGGACCATCTTCTATAATCGACCAAAGATCAATATCTATTGCCATAAGAAAAAGCTTCATTCTTAATTTCCATTGAATGAAAGACTCGCCGTCAAAGAGAGGAGGTCTTTGGCTCGACATACCTTCTTGTTCGGTTTTGAGATTTGTGGTTGCAATCTCAATGAATCGTTGGATCCTTTGAAGTGAGTGTTCCAGTGCTCTGATACCATTTGTAGGATCTTCAAGGCACCACTAGAAGGGGGGTTGAATAGTTGGTGCGGAAAGTGTGGTTTTTAAAATTGTTTTGACTCAAGAACTCAACTTCTGAAAACAGTTTCTATTTTTAGGACCAGTTTTAAAATGTTTTTAAAACTAGGTTGTAGGTATTCAAAAATTCTGAAATTTTGAGAGAACTTAGCCTCAGATGTTATGTGTGTCTCCTAAAAATTTCAGATTTAAATTCAACCTCTAACCCCTTCAAAAATGGTTAGTGGTCAGATTGCGCGAATCTGCCAGAAACGGTAGACTATTTTGAAAATTTTATTCCTATTTGTACATAACTCCAAATTCTCTGAAATTTTAACCACTAACCCCTTATATGTTATATTTAAATGGGTTGAAACAGTTTTCAAAAATTATTTTGTAAAGCTAGTCAAATAATATCAAAGTCTCAACCTTTGCTAGCCTGAAAATCAGACTACACTAGTCTCAGAACTTTAGACGTTTGATTGACTAATACTTGTCCAAAAGGGTTGAAACTTGTGCCAAATTAACCCTAAGACGTGTGGCTATGATTCTGGAAAGTTTTGTAATGTTTGAAAAATGTTTACTATTTTTACGAACGTAATCAAAAAGGATAAATAGTGCTGAAACATAATATAAGTGCTGAAAGTAAATGACACAAAGAATTTTATACTGGTTCGGTAATAAACAACCTACTCCAGTCTTCGAGGAACACCTTCCTCGGTTCAAACTAATCACACAATACAAATACACCTTATCACATGGTTGATGGAGTTACACACCAACTCCAACCCTTTACAAACCTTGTATAATGAATTCAATGCACACTAACACCACCACCTTGCAAGATTGAAGATTGATCACACCTTGATCAATCTTTTACAAAGATAAAGAATGTGTGGTGTTCTAAGATAAGCCTATTCAAGTATATGAATGTAGGTACAATAGGATTTTAGGAAGAAGGAAGACAGAGAGTTTAGAAGAAGAAGAAGAGCTAGGCGTTTTTGATCTCTTGAATTGCAAGACTTGTTCTTGTTCTTGTTTTGTTCTTCTTCCTTCCCTTTTAACATGTTTTGGCCACCCTCCTTTAGTCCTTCTCCTCTTGAAAATTATATTCTAAGTCCTTGGGAGAATATGTAGCATCATTGTGACATGATCTTGCTTACTTGGCACCTCCTCATTGGATGATCATTTAATTCTTGCTTACTTGGCACTCATTGATTGGTTGAATGTTGTCATCACTTGATGACTAGGAAAATCTGAGAATTCCACTAAAAAAATGTGCCAAAATCACCATAAAACAATTACCATAACTTTCAAGATCATCACATAAATTAAGCAAGATAATTTCCTCACAAAAATGGTGCAAAAATCGGCCATAATGAGACTTGACATGCTGAAATTTCAGCATGTGATACATGGGTCTTCATTTCAAATTATTACCAAGTTTTCTTTGATTTATCTCAAAAAATAAATCACCAATTAGTAGACAATATTCTCATCAATTTTGAGAATAAAATTGTACATCACATAGGCCAAAAAATCGCCAAGGTACATTCACACACATGCTGAAATTTTTCAGCATGTGTGATATTCAAAATATCACACTTTTACTTTCATATCTTATTCACATTAATTCCAATTTGTCTTCCAATTACTCACATATTTCAAGACACAAATTATGGCCTCATGATGGATGAAATTTGGCCACCCTATAATGCACATGCTAAAATTTTCAGCATGTGTTACAAATGAGATAAAATTTAAACATTACCTTTTGTAGCTTCTTTCTTTAAGTCACCAACATTGTATGCTTGATTCTTGACCAATCAATATGCCAACAAGGCTCCACATAGGCTCTATCAATCTGGTATAGGCATGTATCATATGTATTTACATGTGCTGAATTTTATTTTTGCAAACTTTGTAAAATAGTGCACATTTAATAATACACACATGGTATATTCCAATCAGCCCTTAATTTAATTTTCTAGAACACTTTAAGATATATGACATATGTAAAAAGTGTATAGATATATGTTGTATGATGTGCCAAAAACGTTCCATGTGTTGCATACGTAGAAAACCAAATTTTCGATGTTTATCGATTACCTGATTTTTCTCTAATTAAATTCCAAATTTTTGCACATGTTATATATATTATGTTACACATAATATACATAATATAAACTTTAATATTCAGCACTTGGATGGTCTTAAAGTAGCGCCATATGCATGTGACAAAATTGAAATTGGAATCTCCATAATTAGGCCTTAATGTGGGGTGATTTGTGTGTAGCAACATGGAATGTTTTAATGGCTGCACATAAAATCATACCCACGAATTTTTTGAGTATTTTTGAAGTGTAGGGGCTGGCCATCTATTTATGTCAAGTACGTGACACGCTGGCAAAGTTTCGGTATTCGTCCGATACGACAATTTTCGGTTTAAAACCTTTTAACGTGTCGTATTTAATTTGTCATCACCATGACTTATATCATATGATATAAGACCTGAATATACTCATAAATATGAGTTAAGTATGGTGGTGTGACGTTAACGTACGTACATAAAATATATAACGTGTCGGTAGTACGTTGGAACATATGTGTATGTGCTTTTTTCATTAAATCTGAAAATATATATGTTCATGTATACATATACGTGTATATGTGGTGAAGGAGGAGGAGGAGACTTTCCTTTCTTAGTCTTGTGGTCTTTGTGCCTTGTTCAAATGTTGCTTCCTTTAATGAACTACTTAGTTTAATTAACTAAGTACTTCACTTGATGAACTAGTTTAGTTCATTAATGGTGGCACCTGAAAATAGTACAAACACAACAAATGTTTGTCATTTGATGTAAGCTTTAAAGCTTCATGGCTCGTTAGTACAGAAACAATATATATGAACTATATAGGGCAGGTTATATGCAATATGTCATGCACATTTATGCCATGCACGTTTTTAAGCACATTTAAATCATACATTTTGAAATCACTCAAACTCCTTTTTCTCTACAATCTCCCCCTTTTGATGATTTTCAAAATAACCTACTTTCATGATTTAAATCCTATCGCTCCCCCTTCAATCATGCATAAATTCAAAATTTGAATATTAAATTTCAAATCCGCTCCCCCTTGATTTATGCAATTAGTATATCTCCCCCTTGATTTATGCAATCAGTATATCTCTCCCCCTTAAATCATGCTTTCTCTCACCTTTATTTTGGAAAGTCAATCAAAATATGTCTGTAAATAAGGAAATAGAATCAAATCAAATCACATCAGCACAAATCATGCCTAATTTATAACGAAGAGATTCGTATATGGCTTGATTTTAGGCTTTAGTGAAAATGTCCGCTACTTGTTCTTCTGTGTGTACGTGATCTATGATGATATCACAATTATTTACGTGATCACGAAGAAAGTGATAACGTACTTCTATATGCTTGGCCTTAGAGTGTAACACGGGGTTTTTAGACATGTTAATTACACTCATACTATCACAATATATAGGAATTTTATTTACGGTAATTCCAAAGTCCGAAAGTTGTTGTTTTATCCATAACAACTGTGTGCAGCAAAGGCTAAGTGCCATGTACTCAGCCTCAGTAGTGGACAAAGCAACGCTTGCTTGCTTTTTGGAAAACCATGAAATGAGTGAGTTTCCTATAAATTGGCAAGTGCCGCTCGTGCTTTTTCTATCTATCTTACATCCACTATAATCTGCATTAGTATAAACATGTAAGTTAAATTCACAATCTTTATCATACCAAATTTCTAAGGTGGGCGTGTGCTTAATATAGCAGAATATTCTTTTTATCGCATTACAGTGAGACACCTTAGGTTGATTTTGAAAACGTGCACACATGCATACACTGAACATGATATCAGGCCTACTAACAGTAAGATATAGCAACTGAGAAAGTCATTAAATAAAGACAGAAACTGAGAAAATCGAAGCATTTGAGGAGAAACAGAAAGTAGTTACTGAAGAAACAGATTTGACACAACTGATTGATCTAAAAGTTAGATCAGGTGATGAATCATATGTTGGTGATGAGTCTATGTAAGCCAAATCGGACAAATGAGTAAAAGTTAGATCAGGTGATGAATCATATGTTTGTGAAAGAGTTCTTGATTGGGTGTTGGAGCGGCTTGGTGACTTTTTTTTGTGCATTTCCCTTTTCTTACATTGTTTCTATGGACATAACAGCTCTCTGTTAGTTTTCTCTAAGATTGCTTTAGCTTAAATGTTTCTGATTTGGTTAGTGATTGGCTACGTCGATACTCGGATGAGCGAGTTACATCATTTTTTGTTATAAATTTTACTTTTCTCTTATCCAAAAAAAAATACATACACATATATATATAACACACACACACACACACATATATATATATATATATATATATATATATATATATATATGCACACTTATATATGTACATATATATGCATGTATGAATGTATACATATACATATACACACACAGACAGATATATATATACACACATTTATATATGTACATATATATGCATGTATGCATGTATCATATATATATATATATATATATATATATATATATATATATACATACATATACATATATATATATATTTAGTGGAAGGAGGGCGGTGCCGTCCGGTAATTTTTTTAATAATAACCCTCACGTATGACGGATGAATACCATGGTTACAAAATAAATGATATTTAATGCCTATACAATGAAAATATTAAATCCTACATTATCTATAGAGTAAAAGCGATTGAAGGCGGTGTGGAGGCCGTTGAGGAGGCGTGAAGTTCCCCAGCATTGCGTAGTGATATTAAGCCCTCGCCGCGTAGCCATCCAGAACGTGGAAACAAACGGTTATGATGACAAAAGGATAACAATCATTATTCCAAAATAAAAGAAAGAAACATACAGCAGTTGCCCATATCATGATAATACAAGCAACAAATAAAGAGACAAGCTGGAACATCCAGAACGCTATAGTGCTTGCAAAACGAAGCCCAAAGTAGCAGTAATGTACAATATCCGGTATGCATGCGCTCACGGAGAAAAGAAAATTGACAACATAGTAAACATATGATATATAAATGTCGAAAGTAAATAAAGAAAAGGTATTTTCCATACCAAGGTTGCATGTGTTGAGAAATCGAGATTTGAGTGATTTGAAAATGCATGATTTAAATGTTAAGTGTTTACGAAATGCATGAAATAAGTGTTACTTGATGTATGCACGTGATAAAAATGATTTACATGTTTATATATAATGTTGTCGTACTAACAAGGCATTAAGCGTTAAAACTTACATTACATGGCAAACATTTGTTGTCTTTATACTATTTTCAGGTGTCATGATTAATGAACTAGTTGTAGGACCTCAGGCGCTATCATCTCTCCCAAAACCAATTGGTGATAGGAGATGCGCATACCCTAGTCTTATAGTGCATTCAGCACACAAGTGCCCACGGCATTCGACTGTGACTTGGCCCACACAGCCTACACCCACCGTCCTACGCCACGGGACAATTGCTGCACCTAACAATCTCCCCCTCATCAATTGCTCCTGCTGGGAATCGAACCCGTGACCTCGCTCTGATACCAAATGCTGGACCGTGCACCTGAAATAAAAACCACTAGAGGGGGTGAATAGTGGTTAGCGGAAATTACACTACAACCCTTTGTTAAAATCCCCTTTGAAAACAGAATCTGAGACTACCTCAGATTCAGAACCCGTTTTTGAAAAATTCACAAATAATTGTACACACCTCCAAAAATTATGAAACCTTCCATAATTGAACTTCAATGAGTTAACAAGACTCTGTACAAAAATCAGACAAAAATAAGATCGTTTGACCCTTCAAACAAATAAAAAGATTCAGATGGTCAACCTAGACAGAATTGGACAGAATGTTGCTGATTTTGCAAAACGTGTTTCTCTTTGAATATCCAACCAAAAAGGTTGATCTTTATATCAAAACACTCCTTAGGATGTATAGATAAAGTTTCCAAAATTCCCTGACCTTAAAAAAATTCTTGACAAATACAGAATTTAAGTTTTCTCAAAACTGGTCAAATTGCAGCCAGATTGGAGCAGTTATCTTGCAAAGACAGAAAGACTAACTTTTCCTTGCTCAAATCAAGTGATTCTTGTTGAAAATGAAATCGAACAGTCTGAAGTATAACTCCACCAAAAATCACAAATTTTGAAAATGTTTAGCTATTTTTTCAAATTGTGAGAAGTTGTGTAAAAACTGCAGTCAAAAACGGGCAAAAACAGAAATAAAGAAACAAGAGAAGAACACTGAGGATTTATCTTGTTTCAGTCAATGTGACCTACTCCAGTCTCAAGGAACACCTTTCCTTGGATTTTACTATGAAATGAACACCTTACAACAAGAACCAAGCTTGATCCTTGGGTTATACACCAACCCTACTCAAGACTTGGATAATCACCTTCTAAGCAACACTTAGTTGCAACACCTCTACCACCTATTGATGTAGCCTTATAAAGATGGCTAATCAATCTTACAAATGAAACTTAAGAGGCTTGTAGCTCACCACAATACAACAAGAACACCTTTGCTACAATGAATAAAACACTAACAACAAGAAGATGAAGATGAAAGATAGACAATTCAACAAATGCTTGTGAGCTTCAAGTGTGTTTCATCTTCTTCACTATTGCCTCTATTTATAGTGTGAAATGAGCCTTGAAGATAAGATTTCCAATGTGTCACCATCTTTATCATCAAGTCCAAATGTCTTCTCATCATTGGTTGGCCTTGTACACTTGGCAAAATAAAACACAATGATTGGTCCACCTTGGATACACCTTGTTGGCCAATTTTCCACCTTGGAATTGCCTTGAATTATCCTGAGCAAGAATAGATAATAAGAGAAGATAATTGCATCAAAATAACCTCAACTCCTTGTTTGAGAATAGGCATGTGGAGCTTTGAAAGATTCAAACTCAAAACAGCCCCAAATTTGGATGTAGTAGCAGTTGGCTATTAAAAAATTTTCAAAAAATAATTTTGTTTTTTTCTTAACAAAATGAGAAAGGATAATACACCAAATTATCCCCAACTTCAAACACAGCAATAGGATATGTGAGAGCTCCATTTGACTTCAAAAAATCTGCTGAAAAACACCCAAGACTAGCCACAGCGTTGGCTATTTTTTAAAAAGTCCAAGTTGGCAACTTTTGCCAACTAACTCCTTTTTTATTGGTCCACTTGTCTCCAACTCACAAAATGAATACACCATCATATACACCTGAATATACACGTTTTTCAACATATATATATATATATGTGTGTGTGTGTGTAACAACTCAGATTTTTGAAGAAGAAATAAATAGATAACAGTTGACAAGATTATGTCAACGTGTAACACCGAAATTCTCCAATATTTCTTCTTATATGTCAAGAACATTTCCACACCTTTGACACCTTTAATGTCTCTGAATAATGATGATAAATATTCTCTTATAACATATATAAGAGGGTCTCCAAGAAAAAATAGAATGTGACATATCAAATCGTCACATATCCAGCTATAGTCAATAATATCATCGGTTGAGAGAATAAGATATAAGGTTACCATATTATCTGTAAAATAATAATAACACGGCTCCAGAATGAAGATAATAATGTGCTCAAGAGATTCCTTGAGTGAAAATACCATAAATACCCTCGGGGTTGAAATGACCAAAATACCCCTGGTGTGAAAAAACTCCAGAAATGCCCCCGATGGTCAGAAATAATCACAATACCACCTTTGTCTGATAAATAAGATAATAATATGCACTTGACATATTTTCACCATATGATGTTTCTACAAAACTCAAAATACCAATTTTGCCCTTTTTGGTAAGTTGCAGAAACTTCCAAGACACGTTAGTCACAAGGCAATAATAATCACCAGAAACACATAATAAGCACATAATGAGCATGTATAAATCATGTACAAATGAAAACAACCATCTTATCACATTTTAGAAAAAATATTTCTAAAAATCCTAGACATCGATCGATCGAAGTGCCTCAGCTTCAGAGATCGATGTCTCACAAAAAAGTTTCAGAGTTTGACTCTAATCTACATCGATCAATCGAAGTGAGGGTTCGATGTACATCGATCGATCGATGTGTCTCAGGTTTAGAGATCGATGTCTCACAGAAAGGTCTTAAACTTTTCTGCCTTACATAGATCGATCGATATGAGAGATCTATATACATAGATCGATCGAAGTGCAACAACCTGAGAGATCGATGTCAAATTTTTCAACTTTTAATCACATATAACACTATGTGTGACATTTTTAAGTATTCACCACTTAAAATCATGACTTTGAAAATTATCCAAACATATTTCTCAACATTCTCCCCCTTTTGAATGATTTTCAAAATAACCAAACATGATTTTAATGTCACAACTTATAACCAAAAATTTAACCAAATGTTTTCAACTTTTAAATAGTATGTTGCTCCGCCTCAACTTATACTCTCCCCCTTAACCTATGCTCCAAAATTTATACGAATTTAAAACTTAGCATATGATTCATCATGACTTACCAACTAAAATCATGTCCTTATTCTATCTCCCCTTTATTTTGCAAATCATGCAAAAGATAGAACTATGCAATGGTAATATAATTCATCATTCCTAATTTGGCTCGTAAGTTTTCAAAAGTGGCTTGATTAAGAGGTTCGGTGAAGATGTCAGCGATTTGGTGATCAGTTCTTATATGGTTTATCACTATATCCTCATTTTGAACATGATCGCGAAGAAAGTGGTATCGCACCTCAATGTGTTTGGCCTTAGAATGAAGCACCGAATTCCGTAAAAGATTGATTGCACTTGTGCTATCGCAGAAAATTGGAATCTTTTTCATTTTAATGCCAAAATCACTAAGTTGCTGTTTAAGCCAAAGTATTTGGGTAGTACATAAACTCAAAGAAATATACTCGGCTTCAGTGGTAGAAAGAGCTACACTAGCTTGCTTTTTAGAAAACCAAGAGATCAAATTTGTTCCTATGAATTGACATGTACCGCTAGTGGACTTTCTATCTAATTTACAACCACTATAGTCAGCATCACTATATGCGTGTAATTCCAACTTAGCGTTTCTATCATACCACAGTCTTAAGTGAGGTGTATGTTTAAGATATCTAAAGATCTTTTTCACTGCATTGTAATGTGATACCTTAGGACAAGATTGAAACCTAGAACACATACACACATTAAACATGATATCAGGTCTTGATGCAGTTAAATATAACAGTGATCCAATCATAGACCTATAGTGTGTGTCATCAAAAGGTTTACCATTTTCATCCTTATCAAGTTTGATATTAACACTCATGGGGGTAGTTGTAGGTTTCAACTCTTCAAAGCCAAACTTCTTAATCATATCATTGACATACTTAAGGTGGCTAATGTGAATTCCTTGAGGGGTTTGTTTGATTTGAAGCCTTAAGAAGTAATTCGATTCTCCTACCATTGACATTTCAAATTCTGACTTCATATATTCTTCGAAGTCTTTTACTAAGGTAGCATTAGTTGAACCAAAGATAATATCGTCTACATATATTTGAACTATCAACAAATCATTATCTTTTCTTCTTAGGAATAATGTGTTGTCTATTGTTCTCCTTTGATAATTATTTGCAATAAGAAAGTTTGCAAATCTATCATACCAAGCTCTTGGAGCTTGTTTCAAACCATATAAAGCTTTCTTAAGCTTATAAACATGGTTAGGATTCTTTGGATCTTCGAATCCAGGGGGTTGTTTAACAAACACCTCTTCTTGGATGTATCCATTCAAGAATGCACTCTTGACATCCATTTGGAAGAGCTTAATGTTACTTAGACTTGCAATCGCAAGTAACAATCTAATTGCTTCTAGTCGTGCAACGGGTGCAAAGGTTTCTTCATAATCTATTCCTTCTTGTTGATTATAACCTTGTGCGACTAGTCTAGCCTTATTTCTTGTAATGTTTCCTTGTTCGTCCATTTTATTTCTAAAGACCCATTTAGTTCCTATTATGGACCTGTCTTTGGGTTTAGGTACTAAGTCCCACACATTGTTCCTTGTGAATTGGTTCAATTCCTCATGCATAGCTTCTATCCATGATATGTCACCTAAGTCTTCCTTAACATTCTTAGGTTCTATGTGTGAGACTAAGCTATATCCTTTAAGTTGACTTATGTTTCTACGTGTTCTAACCCCAACACTTGGATCCCCAATGATTAATTCTTTAGGATGCCACCAATTCCTAGATTGACTAGGTTCACCCTCATCTTGTTCAAATGTTTCATTAGTATGAACACTATCATATGTCATTGGATCATTAATTGTATTATCCTCCAATTGCAAAGTCTTTTCATTTATTTCATCTAAGGGTTCAAGCATGTCTTGTTCAGGAGGAGTTGGTTCTAGATGATCAAGTACAGGCTCAAGTAATACATCATCATCAAACATATTTTCAACATTTGTTTCTTGTTTATGTTGATGTTTATCACTAACTTCAAAGCATGCATTTTCATTGAATTTCACATGTATGGATTCAATTATTTTTCTAGATACAGGATTATAACACATATGTGCTCTTGAGTTAGTAGAATAACCAACAAATATGCATTCAATAGACTTTTGTTCAAACTTATCTAGATTATCCTTAGTGTTCAGCACAAAACATTTACATCCAAATACTTTAAGATAATCTATCTTAGGTTGTCTATTGTTTAGCAATTCATAAGGCGTTTTATTTAATTTCTTTCTAATAGTAAGCCTATTTATAATATAGCATGCACAACTAACAGCTTCAGCCCATAGATATTTAGGTAATTTATTTTCACAAAGCATTGTCCTAGCAACTTCTTGAATTGTTCTATTTTTACGTTCAACAACTCCATTGAGTTGTGGTGTTCTGGGTGGTGAGAATTCATGTTTGATTCCATATAGTTCGCAAAATTTGATTACGTCTTTGTTTTTAAATTCTCCACCTCTATCACTTCTAATTCTTTTAACATTTTCTTCATAAATGTTTTCAAGTTGCTTAATAAGGGTTTCGATTGCTAATGGAGCATTGTCTTTGTGTGTTAAGAACAATGTCCATGCATAGCGTGAGTAATCATCTACTATGACACACACATAGTAGTGTCCACCTACACTTCTTGTCCTACTTGGACCAAATAAGTGTAAGTGAAGCAATTCTAGTACATGACTAGTATTCACTTCATGTTTCGGTTTTAAGGTTTCTTTAATGTGTTTTCCCTTAATACATGTTTCACACATTTGAAAATTATCTAAGTCTAGCTTAGGCATTCCTCTAATTAAATTCTTCTTAGACAATTTCTTAATAGTTGAAATTCCTATATGGCCTAATCTTCTATGCCATAAATTTACATCTAATTCATGTGATATTAGACACTTAACCTTAGCATCTAACATGTTATCTAAGATAAGAGTATAAATATTTCCATCTCTATTTCCTTTTAAAACCGGTTTTCCTTTTTCATTTATTATATCACAAGAATTGGGAAGAAATGAGACATTATAATCACAATCTATAAGTTGAGAATTACTAAGTAAATTATAAGATAGATTGCTTACTAATAACACATTTCGTATTTGAAATGTGTTAGGGTCCCCAATTGTTCCTTTTCCAACAACTTATCCTTTGTTGTTGTCACTGAATGTCACTTTTCCTCCATTTTTGATATGTTCTAATTCAATGAATAGTTTGGGGTTCCCCGTCATATGCCTCGAACATCCACTATCTAAAAACCATTTGGTTTTTAGATTCTTTGACTTTGCCTCCTTCTTGCATTCCTTGCGTTTATCCTGTTTTGATACGAAACAGACTTGAGCTTCCTCAGTTTCGGATTCTGAGTCGGATGAGTCACTTCATGTGCTCACCTTCATTGCTTGTTTCTCTTTCCTTGCCTTAGACTCCTTTGCCTTTGTCGTTTGTGCCTCCTTGTCCTTGGCTTGTTTATTATTGTTGTTATTATTATTATTTTTCTTCGTAGGACAATCGTATGAAATATGTCCTTTTTGACCGCATTCATAACACTTTAACTCTTTATTATACCATTTGTTTGTGTTATTTTTCCTAGGTTGAGAAGAAGAAGAAGAAGAAGAACGTTGTCTATTCCTATTAGGACGCTTGAAAAACTTCCTAAGTTTTCTTGCTATTAATATCAAGTCATCATCTAATTCAGTATCACTATTACTGTCATCATTATTTGTATGTGTGTCAGTTGTTTTGAAGGCTATTGACTTACTTGATGATTTGGATGACTCGGACTTCCGTTGGTTTAAATTTACCTCATATACTTTAAGAGACCCGATCAATTCATCCATCTTGGTGATTGACTTTGTCTCCTCGATTGCAGTCACCTTTGGATCCCATTCAGCAGAAAGGCTTCGTAGCACCTTTTGAACCTTTTCATTGTTCGAAAATGACTTCCCTAAAGCTTCAAGGGCATTGAAAATATTAGTAATCCTCAAATTCATAGATGTTATGGATTCGTTCGGCAACATTTTAAAAGTCTCTAATTCAGTCATAAGCATGTTTATTTTTGACTCCTTAACACCACTAGTACCTTCATGCTTTAATACAAGTGATTTCCACATGTCGTGTGCGCTTGGGCAATTTGAAACATATCCTGCTTCAGAAGTTGTAAGTCCATTCAAAAGTAATTGTATAGCTTTAGCATTCATGGACATTTTCTTTTTATCATCCGATGACCATTCACTTTTATATTTTTCAACCTCTTGAGTGACTACACTAACTTGTACAACTTTCATTGGAATGTACGGCCCATCTTCAACTATAAACCATAAATCGATGTCTATAGCCATTAAGAATAGCCTCATTCTTAGTTTCCAATGAACAAAATTATTGCCATCAAAAAAAGGAGGGCGTTGTGTAGATATACGTTCCAACTCACCTTTGTGAGAAACAAAAGCCATTGTATATACCTTGGATTTGAGACAAGCAGTATATAATGAATTGTTGTTTCTTGGCCTTGTATTGTTCGTATGGTGTTGAATCTTGCTTCTTTTGAGTGGTCCCTGTCTAGCTCTGATACCACTTGTAGGACTTCAGGCGCTACCATCTCTCCCAAAACCAATTGGTGACAGGAGATGCGCATACCCTAGCCTTATAGTGCATTCAGCACACAAGCGCTCATAGCATTCGACTGTGACTTGGCCCACACAGCCTACACCCACCGGCCTACGCCACGGGACAATTGTTGCACCTAACACTAATAAGTGAAGTGCTTTAGTTAATGAACTTATTAGTTCATTAAATGAAGACATATTTGGAGAGAGCTATATGGAAACAAACTTGAAATGGAAAGTCTCCTCATCTCATTCAAACTCACACGCCACACACATATATATATTTCATATACATATTTTCTTTATAACGGCGAATTATATGTTTCTATTCCGACGTTCTATCGACATGTCATATATATTATAAATGTACGTCAACGTCACACAACTATATACACATTATATTTATGAGTATATACAGGTATCATATCATATGTTACAAGTCATAGTGACATCAAAATTATAACGATATGTCACAAGATCATAAACCAAAAATTGTCGTATCGGGTGACTATCGAAACTTCACCGGCATGTCATGTACTTACTATATAAAGATGGCCAGATTATATACACTGAAAATACTCCAAAATCTGTGATCCACGTGTTATATTCAGCCACAAGGTCATACCATGTTTACACACACAAACTACCCACAATTTAGCCTTACTTTGTGGAGAATTCAAATTGAAGGTTATTTTGTCAGATCGGACGTTTTCCACTCAGCTATTGGAGCTGAATATGCACC
This sequence comes from Eustoma russellianum, assembly GCA_036186865.1. Taxonomy (NCBI): domain Eukaryota; kingdom Viridiplantae; phylum Streptophyta; class Magnoliopsida; order Gentianales; family Gentianaceae; genus Eustoma; species Eustoma russellianum. The sequence continues at coordinate 14,451,360 of AP025074.1, read as the reverse complement.
TCATTTTATGTATATTATGTGTGACATAATATATATTACATGTCTAAGAAGTTTGAAATTAATCAGAGAAAAATTGTGTAATCGACGATAAGTCGAAAGTTCGGTTTTCTACACTTAGGCATGCATGAAAATACTTTGGTCTTGATGTCACATGTATCTAGACACTTTTTAAATATTTAAGACATATTAGAGTGTTCTAGAAAAATCAAATCAGGGTTGATTACGATTTACCATGTATGTGAATATTATGCATTATTTGACAAAGTTTACATAAAAAGAATTCAGCACATGTGCAACTCTATTTCACATGCCTATTCAAACTTGTTGGATCCTAGGTGGAGCTTATTTGGCACTTTAATTGGTGAAGGATATGTCATACATGATTGGTGACATTGAAGAGGGCAACACACAAGGCGGCATGGGTACGTGCCTTCCCTGCTTATCATATTTGCTTCGTCATATTTATTTTTGGCTGACACACTCATGTCAATTTTTTCCTGAGTTCTTTTGGATCAAGCCAGCTGTGTTTCAACAGTTTCTATGCTGCTGCCCTACGGCTCTTTCTTGGATTTCTTCAGCTATTGGATCGTCACTGCGCCATGGCTTCCAGCTTTTTTTTGTATTTCGCCATCTCTCACATTGTATAAATATGTACGCTTTTTCATTCGCCATGGTTTTACTTGGCAATGTTTTAGTACGGCATATCCTATACGATTGGAGGTTGGCAATCATTAGAGCTTTATTTCATTTATTTTCTTACGATGACTCCATTGTATAAGGTTTTCCTCCGCCAAAAGTGAGGCTATCTACTAATAAATCTATCTTCATATAAAAAATAACGAAAGAATCTATATCTGATATAGATTTTGA
>AP025074.1:14322932-14450480 GCA_036186865.1 Eustoma russellianum | reverse complement strand
CAAATTGAAGGTTATTTTGTCAGATCGGACGTTTTCCACTCAGCTATTGGAGCTGAATATGCACCTCATTTTATGTATATTATGTGTGACATAATATATATTACATGTCTAAGAAGTTTGAAATTAATCAGAGAAAAATTGTGTAATCGACGATAAGTCGAAAGTTCGGTTTTCTACACTTAGGCATGCATGAAAATACTTTGGTCTTGATGTCACATGTATCTAGACACTTTTTAAATATTTAAGACATATTAGAGTGTTCTAGAAAAATCAAATCAGGGTTGATTACGATTTACCATGTATGTGAATATTATGCATTATTTGACAAAGTTTACATAAAAAGAATTCAGCACATGTGCAACTCTATTTCACATGCCTATTCAAACTTGTTGGATCCTAGGTGGAGCTTATTTGGCACTTTAATTGGTGAAGGATATGTCATACATGATTGGTGACATTGAAGAGGGCAACACACAAGGCGGCATGGGTACGTGCCTTCCCTGCTTATCATATTTGCTTCGTCATATTTATTTTTGGCTGACACACTCATGTCAATTTTTTCCTGAGTTCTTTTGGATCAAGCCAGCTGTGTTTCAACAGTTTCTATGCTGCTGCCCTACGGCTCTTTCTTGGATTTCTTCAGCTATTGGATCGTCACTGCGCCATGGCTTCCAGCTTTTTTGTATTTCGCCATCTCTCACATTGTATAAATATGTACGCTTTTTCATTCGCCATGGTTTTACTTGGCAATGTTTTAGTACGGCATATCCTATACGATTGGAGGTTGGCAATCATTAGAGCTTTATTTCATTTATTTTCTTACGATGACTCCATTGTATAAGGTTTTCCTCCGCCAAAAGTGAGGCTATCTACTAATAAATCTATCTTCATATAAAAAATAACGAAAGAATCTATATCTGATATAGATTTTGAATATCCTGATAGAATCCATATCTGATATTGATTCTGATTGGCTTAAGTAATCCAATTTGGACTCGGATTTGATGTCTACATATATGTGTATATAATGGTGCATCTCGTACAGAGATCACAAACAAGAAAAAGAAAAACAGTACTCGTTTTTGGAGAAAAACCAAGTTCTTTAGCACGTTGTTTCAAGATCTAGCACTCCGGATTGAAGCATTCGTGTGGATATCAACAGAGGGTATTCATGTTTTCGTACCTCGTTTGTATGCAGATTTTGAATCTACAGAGTTAAGTTTTTAGAATTTATTTCGTCGATTTAAACAAACGACATGGGTCTTTGGTAGGAAATCAGAGATCGAGTTTTGTTTTTTCCGCTACGCATTTTGGCACTGATCCTGTCGATTTCCTAACATTCATCTCGTGTAAAAGGTTGATCAAGGTGTGACCAAACCTTCATTCGATTGATGGTGGTGTTCGTGTTGTTGTGTTTGTCTGTTTGATCGTAAAAGGGTGGAGTTGGTGTTTAAAGCCAGTCACCCTTGTGTCAGGATGTTGTTTGTGTTTAGTAAATATCGAGGAAGGTGTCCTCGAAGACTGGAGTACGTTGATTTAACCGAACCAGTATAAAAATCTTGGTGTTCTTACTTTTCATCGTTTCCTTCATTGTGGTAGAACAAACAGTTGTTGTTCACCTGAATTATCAACCTGTTGTTCTTATGTATTCTCAGCATTAGTAGCACCAGAAGCTAGAGTGTGAGTCACTTACCTCTTGTTGGACATTGGACGAAAAAGGCTCACCAGCTGGTGAAATTGGTTCATGAACCCGCCTACGTTTTCAGAGGTAGACTCAATGGCTCCATCTACCTGCTATTGTGGAATAATTTCTAGGAATCTTAAGTTGTTAAGAAAGTCTATTGATTCACCGATCGTCTCTCCCTGAACACTAGGTTGGTGGAAAAAGAAATATCTTGCTTCAAGAAATCTACAGTCAGTCCATAAGACATGAAGTCATCGAGTCACAGGATTATAGCATTGATACTCTTTATGATGTGTGGCATAGCCAACGAGACACGTTTCTCTACATAGGGGTCAAGCTTAGATCGTTCAGTTTTTTGAAATGTGTATAAATACTGAGCACCCAAATATTTAAGGTGGAAGGGTTATGATGGATAGAAATGGAGGTTTGAGTAGCTAAGGTTTGTATCAAAGTTTTATGATTGAGAAATGTGTGGGCGATCGATTTAGGAGGTAAGCAAATGTGGCTAGGGTGTCCGGCCAAAATTTTGGTGAAACATGGGATTCAATCATCATAGCTCGGGTCATTTCGAGGAGGATCCGATTTTTCTATTCAGCGATGCCATTTTGTTGTGGTGTGTCCTGACATGTGGTTTGGTGTATAAGGCCATGTTTTTGTAAGAATGTATGCATAGACCGATTGATAAATTTCTGCTGTTATCGGAGCAGAGAATTTGTATTTTAGTGTGGAATTGAGTCAGGACCATTTGGTAGAAGTGAAAAAATATCTCAGATACTTCAGATTTATTTTTTTTGGAAATATATTCATATCATATGCGAGAAATCATCTGCGAGTGACACAAAATACTGAAACCGGCTATGATTGTAGACGACGACTGGTCCCCATACATTGGAATATGCTAGGAAGAAAATATAATCGACTTGTGTTTTATTTAGTCAGAATGTAGTTCTATTACTCTTGCACGAATGCGTATTTCACATGTCATGTAAGTGGAATTATTCGTAATGAGACTAGGGAATACAAGTTTAAGGTACCCAAACGACAGATGGCCCAATCGTCTATGCCATAACCATAGTTATATGTTGACCATTCCGTGAGCAAGTATGTCATGATCCTGGTGAAGCACATAATCAACGTAGTAGAGGCATCTGCGATCAGTACCACGTTCAATGATTTCCTCTATTGGAATGTCCTACAAGAGGCAAAATTTGGGATATATGAGCGCAACACAATTAAGTTCTTTCATCACTTAAATAATTGAGAGTAACTTGGATGATAATGGTGGAATGTAGAGACAATTATTTAATGTCATCCTTGGAGAGAAAGTAATAAGGCTTTCTCCTCGGACGTCTATCAACTCTCCACTAGTTGCTTCGATATAGGATTCAGCGGAGATAGATAGATAATGAAAGTCTATAGGGTCATGAGTCATTGTGTACATAGCTGTGAAATCGAAAATCCATTTGTTGGATTTCACTGGGTTTCGGTGGGTATCGAGTGAGTTTGATTGGCTTGGGTCAAAATTTGAATTTTTCAAAGTTTAAGGGTAAATTTGCAAATTTCTGAAACTATTGGAGTGAAATTATAAATTTCTGAAATTTTTGGATGAATCTGTAAATAATAAAAAATTTGGGGCCACAATTTCGGATTTTAAGGAATTTAAGGGCAAAATGTTTTTTTAAAGGATAAGGTTTATGATTTAATCCCCAACTCTTTTTACCTCTTTCATGTTTGTCATCTCCTTCCTCTGAGTCTCGGTCCCCGCTTCCATTCTTTCTTCCTCTTTTCTCGTTTGATTCGCCGCCACTGCCTATCACTGAAGAGATGATGCTGCTGCTAGTGGCATGTGGAATGCCCACGGTGGTGGCTCTCCCGTTCTTTATCCAGCCAGTAGTGTTGAGTGAGGCTGTGACTTTCCAATTGACCGAGTTCCTACGTTGTTTTCTCAGTTTGCTATCCCGATGATGCGTTCATTTTGGCAGGATGATGTTTATAAGATTGATTGTGGGTATGTTTTGCCAGACAGACTGTTTGTCTTGTCTGGTCGAGTCGTGTTGTTGTTATGTGGCTTTGTGTTTGTTTTTTGGATGGAATTGTAGCGCCCCGCTCCCGAGCCCTAGCATCGGGAACAGTGCACCCGCCGTATCTCACTAAAGAGAATACAAGGCGTCAATACAAATCAACTACACATCATCATAATAACGCAAATTGATGTCAGCAGAAGTCATTGCTAATATCCTCGATAAAATGATCATCATCATTAATACAATGTCTAAGAATTTATAATCAATACAATAGTCAAATGTATGTAAACACTAATCTCAAAAATACATAACCTAGAATATCGAAATAACTGTCTCACCAACCCCGAAAGTCTTGTCTGAATATTCTAGGTCTCGATATCTACCGTCTCGATCTTCCACGATATACTAACTCCTGTGTACGCATACCCTAACTCCTCATACCTGCAAAACTGGTGAGTGGTGGTGTGAGCCAAAATCAACGGGCTCAGTAAGCAACCTACTTATACTTGTTATAGGAATCATACATGCAGAAGCAAATACAAATAACATTTACAGTTAACATACATGTCCTTAGTCCACAATAATTTCGTTCGATTATCTTTAACAGTTAAGACTTTGAAAATAAATACAAAATAAATAACTCATCAGCCCAATCTACCTTACCGTGATGCATGCTCTTCTCAAGTATGACATACACAACAAACCAATAATCACATAAACAAAGAAAAAGACAATGTATACCAACGAAGTAGATAAGCCGCAGAAAGTATGTCACTCCACATAATAATGCGCAACTTCATGATGCATGTCCTATTATGCATGTCACACGCAACGAAGTCATGTCACACAGAATGCCGATATCTCCACCATGCAATGCATGAACCCGGGTCCTAACTGAGTGGCTGTGGTCGTACACCCCACAGTCACCATACTGAGTGTGCGTGGCCGCGCCACCGCACACCATCCTGAGTGTCGTGGCCTCGCCACCGTACACCATCCTGAGCGCCCGTGACCCGTACGTCACGACCCGCCATCATGCAATGCACGTGCCATGAATGCAAACAACACAATCGTCTGAGGCCTCTGGCCCATCCTCACCATCCTCCGGCACTCAAATCTAGGTTCAATTATTTCTAGAATTTATTTATAATTTTCTGATATTTATTTATATTTTTCTACAATTATTACTATTAATTAAGTTACATTTATATCATGTTCTGGGTCGAGGCATGCCGCCGCAACCGGCCCGTTGGCCATTCGGCCCGGCTCGACGGCCTGCCTGGCCAGACTCTCTTTTCTTTCATCTCACTTTCATTTTCTTTCTCATTTCTGTTCTTCTCATCTTCCTTTAATTTGGTGTATCCACACTCATACATACACACAGTTCACATGTAAATACATATACCACATATGCACACAATTCACATATAGAGGAAATTCAATTACAGATATGCAACAATAACACACTAGTGCATAATAAACATAACGAGCATAAATAGACCACTTACATCTGATGCATGACAACATAACAAGCATAGGTAGACCACTTACCTCTGATGCATGACAACATAACAAGCATAGATAGACCACTTACCTTGAATCCAGTATTCACTTCCTTCTCTTCCAGGCTCGAATCTAAACCATTGTAGTATAAAAATCAATACCTAATAACAAAGATTAATTTGACTTACTTAAAATAATTAGTTCATAACTTGCTAAATTCACTTCTTATATGTATATATACAAATATAAAGTTCACATAGATAATATATTCCAAAATATCATTAATTGGCCTCCATTATCAATTTACAAATAAAACCCTTCGGCCAGTTATCAAAATTTCATTTCAAATACATAGGTACTGCATAACTACTAAGAATTGAGGAAAAAATTTATTTACTCACTTTGTGTAGGTAACAAAGAGGCCAACATATTTAATTGTATATATGATAAAATGTCACCAATTAAAGCTTAAAAAAACCACATTCCCAATAATGGCTGAAAAGCAATGTCTCCAACATGCTTGCACACACACACGACACATACAAAACATATATATAACGTACACATACACAGCATGTATGCATAAAAGAATCCATATGTAAAATTATCAAAAACAGTTTTTAACATCAATTAACTATTAAAATGTGTATGTATATAATGAAAAGAAACTAGACCTCAGTAGCCGATGGCCACGGCCATCCTCATGCTCTCAGATTGCACTTGACATACGTGCACATCAACATATCAATTTCAAATAATAGCACACAGTTTGTAATGCTACAAATTGGCCGAAAAGAAAATATAAAACATTTCATATATACAAATAGTACAACTCATATAAAATTCATCTATTCAACTCAAAAGTACTAATACATGATCCAAGTTAATATCGAAAATATATACATATAATTTGTCAAGATCATAGTAAGTTAGTAACTACACCAAGGTTACTTACGAACATGTATATACATTCATCTATTCAAACACATATACGAATGCATGATCCAAAGTTCATACCAAAATAACATGTAGATTTTTTTTTCGCAAAACATAGCAAGTATAGGAATATTACTTACTTTGATTTGTATGCTATACCGTAGTACCGTTAGGATGTGTTGAAGCCAAGAACTATTCCTTTTTTTTTTCCATTGTTTCTTCGGGTGCAGAGGGGAAATGTGGGCAGAAGAAAATTTTCCTTTGCTTTTCTGTTTGAAAGACCGCTGGGGAAAAGAGAAATTGAAGGTGCATTTGCTGAAAATGTGAATGAGGGGCAGAGATTCACGGGTACTGGGGCGAAGAAATTGGAGGGTGTTCAATGGGGGATTAAATCCCCACAACCGTTATCTTCCTTTCCTTTTTATTTATTTTTTTTTTTGTTCTTAACATTTTAATTAAAATCTCTTTTTTTTTCTTTTTATTTAATAGAGGATGTAACAGGAATGTTTTGCCGGATTGTTTGGATATGTTTGATGGATCAATTTCCGGTCACTGGATCGAGAGAGGTGATAGTGACAGTGATGAACTTGTTATGAGTCCCAAGATAAACACCACTTGATATCATGTTTTGAATGAAAATCATTTTTTATTGTTTTCAATTTGTTACAAGAGTCTTCTGTTTATAGTCTTATGATACCACTAACTATGGTAAGAAATAAATACAGAAAAATTAATACAATGGTTGTGATTGATACAATGATCGTGATTGATTGATTGTGTGTAATCAAGATATATCTTGATTGACACTTTCCCAGCATCACTTCTCTAACCATGTGTTGTACGCTTTTGTACCGTCCTGCTATATTTTGTACTTGTCTACCGGATTTGGGGGGTGCATTACTTATTTTTTGCTGGAACGTGCAGGTGGGGCAATCGTTAATGCTGGATGGGTTTGTTGACTCCATCTCAAGTGGAAGAGAGAAAAAAGGCTGTTTTGGGTTTGGCCCAGACAGGGTGGTGGTTTGTACAGAGTTACTAGCTGCTTCGTACCAGGTAGTATCTACGTTGTAAGATCTGTGTAAATGTTGGACATGTTTGTGTAATCGTGTACATACAGAAGGTGCATATGGAATGTCCTGTACTCTGTGTAAGAATAAAAGGGTCAGTCTTCCTTTTACGTTTTAAAGAGTCGTCTCTGTGGTTTTTACCGGTTTTGTATGCTCACGGACCATACGGTAGTCTTTTGTTACGAGCTAGATTCAAATTAGTTATCCTTTGGTACGAGCCGGAACCGAAATCGAATTAGGTAGCTTTTGCCACGAGCTGCATAAGAAGTAGAGTTACAAGCTGGATTCGAATTTGGATTATTTAGATTTTGCAACGAGCTGGATTCAACATGTCAACCTTTTGGTGCATATTACTTACTGATATTTCACTACTTTGTATTGTCTAATCAAAATTTTCCATTCCCAATGGAGTTAAAGACACACTCTTCCTTGACTTTGAAATATGAGGGAATAAATCAAAATGACTCACTAAATTGGTTGCGCTTCTCATATTGTGAAGTAGCAGTTGGTCGAGACGCAATTTTCATTATGGGTCATCGAAAAACAACCTCCATGTGTTTCTAACACATGAGTATGGTTGCGTACATCCGACTCTCTCATACTCTGCCATTGGCGGGAGCCTCTAAGACAATGTGATAATGTTGTTGTTGTATTGTCTAATCAATGTTCTACAAATACATAATCAATGTTCTACATGTTATTTCATGTATGACACGCACTTTGTAATGTCTAATCAATGTTCTACATGTCAAGCCTCAGAATATCTTGAGAGGTTTCATACAATCATCAGAACCGAATACAGAAGGACTCGTACCAATATTTGTGTAACCCGAGCGAAATTGCTCATGTGCGCAACACGATGTGATCAATGGAAGTCCAGAAAATTCTCTCAAGTTCCTCTTTCTGTTTCGTCTGCAATTCGATTACCTTTTAGTTTGGTAAACTTTAACCTAGAAACCACAAATTGAAGGTATTACAAGTCAGGTGGAGGTAGGCAGAATAGTACTTGTGCTGGCATGGAAAGGTATGCCTAGCAATTTGGCTGGTACTATAACAGATTGAACACTGTTCCACATTAAGCTTGAGCATATCTACAACCCAAAGAGTGTTATGTCACATCTATTAGAAATAGGACGCTTTTTTTCACACCATGCTTGAGTTTACGTAGTTTTGTGGCCTTTCTAGGGTTCAACACCCCTTGCTCCTTTGACGAATTCAAATGATCGACTGTGTTTATCTTTTAGAAAGGAAAGGCCACAAAACAAGGAAAATGAAACCAGAACTTTTTTCTAGTTGCAAAAAGTCATATACTTTGATCCTAAAAGCTTTTACTATCCAACCCTATTAGCTTTGTGGAGTATATAAATCATGAATTCAACAACCTTTTAGATTGATAAAGATTTTTTACCAGACAACCCACACAAGTTGCATATTGCAAATCGGGTCTATAACCCTGCCCCAATTGGATAGCAATTAGGCGTTTGGCCTTCAAGACTATATAGCAATATTGCACTCAAACTGTACGTGTCCTGGTTCAAAAGTGCGGCTTTCTAGTTGCAGCATCTCAACCCAAGTACCAACTAAGCTAGGAGAGAATGGAATCAAATAATATATAGACTTGTAGAGACCCTTTATGTGTAGGGGAGAAGCAACAAGTAGGATACAACACCTACACGGATCAACTTCAAGACAACCAACCAAAATGCTTAACCAATTCACCACAATTGATTCACCAAGCAAATATCAATCACACACCAAAACCTCAAGCAAATTATCCAAGATAAAGCTTCAAACAACACAAGAGATTTATACGTGGAAAAACCCCTTCAATGTGAAGGATAAAAAACCACGGGACTTGTAAGGAGTCCACCCTTCTTGTTCTCTTATTATGTAAATTGAGGGTAAAAACACCCAAATCAGTCTACAAGGATGTTACAGCCCACCAACAACAACATACATAAGAGACAACAATTGAAGGAGAATAAAACTGTAGAAATTCACCCAAAAATGCAGCTGACACCAGCAGCGATTAAAACCGATCCAGAGCTCCGATTCAAAAACTGAACGGTCAGAATGTAGCCCTGTGTGTTCCGAAGATGCTGTCCAAATTTCAGCAAAATCCAACAGTTGGATCTCCGGCGATCGTCAAAGAAGCAGAGGCTGCCCAGAAAAACTTGTTCTGCGCGAAAACTTTCTTCTCCCTTTCTCTCTCTGTTTTTGTCTGTCTAAAATGCTCTCAGATGTTCTACAGTACTGCCTACGAATTTTAGCCAGCCAAAAATTTTCTTATAGGGCTACTAAGAGAAGCTCTCAAATACTCAAACCATTTGGGTCTCACAAAATAAGTGATTGGTTTATCACTTACAAAATGTCCAATAACAGATGGACTGGACTAATGCCCCAACAATCTCCCCCCTCCAGTCCAATTTGGGGAAGACCATACGCAAAGCTCATCAAAAGGACATACCTGCAAGCTTGGAACAAAATTCAAGCTTGCTTCCAGGAACTACCTTTGTCAACATATCAGCACCATTCTTATTAGTGTGAATCTTCTTCAACTTCATTAGTTGCTCTTCAATGACATCACGCAACCAATGATATCTTACATCAATATGCTTTGTGCGGGCATAGTACATGCTATTTTTGCTCAAAACCATAGCACTTTGACTATCACAAAACACAACATACTCCGTTTGATTCAAACCCAACTCTTGAAAGAAACGTTTCAACCAAAGCATTTCTTTGCATGCTTCCACAGCTGCTATATACTCCGCCTCGGTTGTAGACAATGCTACACACTTCTGTAGCTTGGATTGCCATGAAATGGCTCCCCCTGAAAATTTAAATAAGTAACCAGAGGTAGATCTTCTGTTATCAATATCACCAGCCATGTCAGCATCTGTAAATCCCTCAAGAATAGGCTCACCACCTCCAAAACACAAACTCAATTTTGAGGTGCCATGCAAATATCTCAAGATCCACTTTACAGCTTCCCAGTGAACCTTGCCAGGATTAGCCAAGAATCTGCTAACCAATCCAACATCATGTGCTATATCCGGTCTTGTACACACCATAGCATACATCAATGAACCAACAGCAGAGGAGTAAGGAATATGTGACATAATTTCCTTCTCTTTCTCGGTAGTAGGACAACACTGCTTGCTCAACTTGAAATGACCTGCAAGTGGTGTATTAACTGGCTTGGCATTCTTCATATTGAACCTTTCAAGCACCCGTTCAATATACTTCTCTTGTGACAACCAAAGCTTACCAGCTTTTCTATCACGAACAATTTCAATGCCAAGAATTTGCTTTGCATGACCCAAATCCTTCATATCAAAGGACTTTGACAAGTCCTCTTTCAACCTGCGAATCATCTCATCATCTTGTCCCACTATCAGCATATCGTCAACATACAAGCAAAGGATAATGAAGTTACCTTCAGAGAACTTTCTAAAATAAACACAAGGATCTGCAGAAGTCCACTTGTATCCATTAGTACTCATAAAGGAATCAAACTTGCGGTACCATTGCCTTGGTGCCTGCTTGAGTCCATAGAGACTCTTTTTCAACTTACAAACAAAATTCTCCTTACCTTTGACTTCAAATCCTTCCGGCTGCTCCATGTAAATCTCCTCATGCAAATCACCATGTAAAAAAGCAGTTTTTACATCAAGTTGTTCAGTTTCGAGATCCAAACTGGCAGCTAGTCCCAAAATTATACGAATGGAAGTCATCTTCACCACTGGTGCAAAAATCTCATCAAAGTCGATGCCTTTTTTCTGGTGGCATCCCTTCACCACTAGTCTTGCCTTCCGTCTCACTAGCTTGTGGGCATCTTTCTTGTTCTTAAACAACCACCTGTTCTTTAAGACTTTTTTCTCTTTTGGACGTTTCACCAAGTCATAGGTTTCATTCTTCTTTAAAGAATCCATCTCCTCTTGCATAGCCTTGAGCCAATGGTCTTTGTCTGGATGTGACAACACCTCTTGAAGGCTCTCAGGCTCCCCCTCATCTGTGATTAGGATATACTCAAAACTGGGATAAAGTCTTGAAGGTTGTCGAACTCGGGTTGACTTTCTAACTGTTTGCTCTTCCACCTGTGGGCTGAATTGCTCCCCCTGATTAGAAGACTCTCCATGTTCAACATCTACATCTTCATTTTCAGGTTGTTGTACCACAAATTCTGGTTGTACCTCTTCAATATGGTCATGTTCATGAATGGTGTCATGACCATCCTCGGGAGCATCACCTGTTTGTTGATCATCTGGAACAGAAATAGGAGACATATCAACAGCATCATGAGAGAAATCAGTAGAATAAGTCTTATCAGCACCTAAGAGATGAAAACCCATCTCGTGCTCATAAAAGACAACGTCTCTACTCCTCACAACTTTTTGCTTTGCTGGATCATAAAGTCTGTAACCAAACTTTTCATCACCATATCCAACAAACACACAAGGAGAAGTCTTGAAATCAAGCTTCAATCTCTGTTCCTTCGGTACATGCATGAAAGCCTTGCATCCAAACACCCTCAAATGAGAATAAGAGGGATCTTTCTCGAACCAAACCCTCTCCGGAATCTCAAACTCCAAAGGAAATGATGGTGCTCTATTTATCAAGTATACAGCGGTTCCAACTGCTTCTCCCCAAAACGACTTAGGAAGATTGGACATCCTAAGCATACATCTCACTTTTTCAACAATAGTTCTGTTCATCCTCTCGGCAACACCATTGTGTTGTGGAGTACCAGGTTCTGTTCTTTCATGCCGAATGTCATATCTTGAGCAATATGTTTTAAACTCATTTGAAGTGTATTCACCTCCATTATCAGTTCGGAGACGCTTCAATTTGCAATCTGACTCCCTTTCTACCATGGAATGAAACTTCTGAAAGATACTAAACACTTCGCTTTTGTTCTTCATCATATAAACCCAAGTTCTCCGAGTAGCATCATCAATAAAAGTAACAAAGTATTTGGTACCACCAAGTGATTCCACCTCTATGGGACCACACACATCAGAGTAAACCAACTCTAGCTTCATTTTCTTTCTTGTGGATCTCCTCGGAAAAGAAACTCTATGTTGCTTTCCTGCTAAGCAATGATCACAAGGGTCAAGAGAGATGGTAACATCAACAAGAATAAGAGACTTACCAGCCAGCAACTTTATACCCTTCTCACTGACATGCCCCAATCTTTGGTACCATAAGTTAGGTGAAGTTTTCTCCTCAACAGCATTCAACTAACTAGTACACACTTTCAAGTGTGTCTTATACAAGGTGTAGCAGAGTTTGCCACGAGCAACAGTCAAGGAACCCTTAGATAATTTCCATTTACCCTCACCAAAAGTGTGCTTGTAACCTTCTTGATCAAGTACATTAGCAGACAATAAATTGAGGCGTAAATCTGGAATGTGGCGAACATCTCTCAATGTCAAATAGCACCCAACACTGGTTTGTACTCGAATATCTCTAATTCCAACAATACTAGCTGAACTCTGGTTTCCCATCTTCACACTACCAAAATCTCCAGCTCGGTAGTCAATAAAGTACTCCTTAACAGGAACACAATGATAAGAAGCCCTAGTATCAACAAGCCATTCAGAATCGGAATTTTCAACATGACAACAATCACCAGTAGTACAAATCAAAGAAACAGAATCATCTAAAGTAGAAGCTGTCGCAGCTGTATTCTTGTCCTCACCCTCTTTGTGATGATCATTTTTCTTCTGTCGCTGATCTCTTTTCAACTTATAGCAAAATTTTTGAATATGGTCAGGCTTGCTACAATAGTAACATATCGTGGATTCTCTCCCATCTTTGGACTTGGACCTGTACTTTGACTTGTCACGCCCCTTGGGACATCTACTCTTGCTTCTTCCTCTATTCTCTACCACAAGTGCCTGTGAAATATCAACCCCCATCTCCTTTCTTCTAAGCTCTTCATTGAACATGCTCTCTTTAATGACATCCAATGAAAGCGTACCATCTGGAGCTGAGTTGCTGATGGACACAACCAAGGTTTCCCAACTGTCCGGCAGAGAACTCAATAGGAATAAAGCCTGCAACTCATCATCAAGAACAATCTTCATCACAGTCAACTTGTTAATGATATCTTGAAAGTCACTTAGATGCTCAGAAACTGACTTCCCTGGCTTCAACTTGAGATTAACAAGTCTCTTAATCAATGAGGCCTTGTTGTGAGCATTCTTTCTTTCATAAAGACCCTCCAGTTTTCTCCACAACTCAAGTGGCTCATTCTCTTGGGACACATGATTGAATATGCTAATGTCAATCACTGTCTAATTGTTCCCAATGTCTTTCTCTTTAACTTTTCCCATTGTTTATCCGACATCTTCTCTGGTTTAGTGGGCGTGTCATCTTTCTTGGTTTTATCCACATCGATTGGGTCAAACAAATCTTTACAGTATAGCAAATCTTCCATCATCGGACGCCAAATGGAATAAGTGGTTGATGTCAATTTAACCATAGAATGATTTCCAGATTCCATATCTACAGTTTAACCAAACGCTCTGATACCAGTTGTAGGGGGAGAAGCAACAAGTAGGATACAACACCTACACGGATCAACTTCAAGACAACCAACCAAAATGCTTAACCAATTCACCACAATTGATTCACCAAGCAAATATCAATCACACACCAAAACCTCAAGCAAATTATCCAAGATAAAGCTTCAAACAACACAAGAGATTTATACGTGGAAAAACCCCTTCAATGTGAAGGATAAAAAACCACGGGACTTGTAAGGAGTCCACCCTTCTTGTTCTCTTATTATGTAAATTGAGGATAAAACACTCAAATCAGTCTACAAGGATGTTACAGCCCACCAACAACAACATACATAAGAGACAACAATTGAAGGAGAATAAAACTGCAGAAATTCACCCAAAAATGCAGCTGACACCAGCAGCGATTAAAACCGATCCAGAGCTCCGATTCAAAAACTGAACGGTCAGAATGTAGCCCTGTGTGTTCCGAAGATGCTGTCCAAATTTCAGCAAAATCCAACAGTTGGATCTCCGGCGATCGTCAAAGAAGCAGAGGCTGCCCAGAAAAACTTGTTCTGCGCGAAAACTTTCTTCTCCCTTTCTCTCTCTGTTTTTGTCTGTCTAAAATGCTCTCAGATGTTCTACAGTACTGCCTACGAATTTTAGCCAGCCAAAAATTGTCTTATAGGGCTACTAAGAGAAGCTCTCAAATACTCAAACCATTTGGGTCTCACAAAATAAGTGATTGGTTTATCACTTACAAAATGTCCAATAACAAATGGACTGGACTAATGCCCCAACATTATGTACTTTTTTATCTAGGGCGATCGATCTACATCTTTCCTCAACTTGTTTCCTTTTTCATCCTCTTAAAACTATTGTTCTTTCTGTTGATTCAGTCTCTAGTTGCTCTTTTCTTATCTAGCTCGCGATTGAACAAGGTAAAGTAGAGTTTCTTAATTTTCATCCAGCCAATCTCTAGGTATTTGAACCCAAGTATCCAGGAAAAGCGGAAGGACGGGAGTTCATTCTAATAGGAAAGCCTTATATTTTAAAATTAATTCACCAAGTTGATGACAAATACCATGTGAGCAAACCAGGGCCTTTTTGGGAATACTTGATAGTGCTATCCAAATAGGGAACAGTTTGTTACGCCTCTATTCCATCCATCCCAAAAATATTGTCACAACTGGCTTTCCAATATAGTTTAATTATACTATGTTAAAAGTCAGTTGTGACAATATATACAATATATTTAAGATAGAAAGAATATCTATTTGTAGCTAGCTCAACTGTTTGTAAGGGTGTCATTAATGTTTTCAGCAACTTCCTCCGCCATGATCATCACTCATTCAATCCAATGTCTCAAAGTTAATGGCATTTTCATTGGCATTAATTCTACACAAGATTAGAGAAGAATGTGCATAATATACAGAGAAGCAATTATGTCGAGAAGAGTATCTGCAAAAGATAAGGGATCAGGTCACTACTTGGCAATGGAAGTACATTTTTATTAGCAAAAGAGGGACGTAGGATTGAAGCCCATGTTAAAGTTGCAAAATGATGCAGGTTGATTGTTGTCGTGGTTCATGTTGGATATGTGAGGTAATCAAGAAAGGTAAAGGAGATGCTGATAGGTGCTTTGTGGATTCAGCGTTCAATTATCCCAATTGAGGATCTTGGAGCTCCAATCGTGATTAGTTGCGTGTTAATTCAGTAAAGGAAAGCGGTTATGATTTGGTGTTGCAGCAGGTGATGCATGATGCATTGCCAATGGAGGAAGAAGATCTGCAGTTTGAGGGAATTTTAAATAGTTGGGAAATTACTATTTTGTCCTTGTGTAAATAAAAGAAGATGGCAGTTACTTAGGGGTAGCTGTGTAATTTTCTTGTAACTGTTTTCTCTTCTCTTCCTCAGTAGCGTATAAATGTTGTTGGTGCAGTCTGTAAAGCTTAGATGAGCATATACAATACAAGAAACGGTTATTTGATTCGCAAATCTCTTTCTCTAGCATTCTCTCAAATTCTTATCAGTTCTTAGCTTGCGCTCATCCAATTGCTTGATATTCAAAAAATTAACAGCCCAAGCCTCAATCAAAATAAAGGAAGTGCAACGCTTTAGCCATCATACTCGAGTTGATTCGGTCGCCTAGATTTTCCCTCATTACTTATTTGTTTAAGGACCTATCTACCAAAAGAAACCTAGTACGATCTTCTGAACCCCATCCCCCCCCCCCCCACTCATAAAACAAACACGCGCGCACACACACATATATGTACGCATGCAGCTGCACACGTTCAAACACACTTATGCCCTGGACACTCGATAGAACTCTAACGATACCTGTAATAATACGTATTTAAAAAAGAATTTATCTCTTAGTTTTGCCAAGGAATATATTACAAGAGGGAAATTTCATTATCCCACCAAGTATGGTGAAGACAGATGCCTTTCAAAAATGAGAAGGCCAAACAGCTTCTTAAATCTTCAAAAATACATTTGATGAAGCCATACAGTTACAATGCATCAACAGAAGAAGCCAATTATTTTTATATTTACTGTTCCGAAAGGCCAAACATAGAAAGAACAAATGGAAACTTACAAGTGCAGAGAAAAACAAAGGGTTGGACTCTGCCTAGTTATTGGATGAGTGACGTACAGATGTTACAGTATCTTCGAGCAGCTGCGAAATTAAGTCATGAAGATCCGCTAAAGGAAATCTCCATGCCGCCTCCACCTATGCCGGCAATGAAGCATTTGAATCCACATGATTCTAGGTCTGCCATCACTTTATCAACCACGGTTCCTGATAATACTGAAAATATGGTCAAAGGAAAAACTGAAGGATAGCAGGGGCATCTGGGTAGAAATTATAAAACCGGGCAGATTGGAAACTGAAAAAAAAAAAAAGGTCTAACAAAGATGTTATGCAATTCTGCTTCACAGAGTCAGATTCTTCATTTATCAGACGGGTGAAACATTTAACTAGATAACGTAGTATACCTGTCACAACAAATAGCCAAGGCCACAAGCATAAAACATAAGGCAAGTAAAGTCAGCAAGTGGGGAAAAGGAAGAGACAATAGTAAAAGCATTAAGGATACAGGTTGGCAATAGTGTCAAGACACAGCCACCGCCACCAGCTCCAGTCAACTTGGAAGCTAGCTTGTACTTTAGAGTTGTTCGAAGCACAGTTTCTATGGAAGAATGGCTAACTCCCATACACTGAAGCAAACCCTGATTCATTTCCATCAGTTCTTCTAACTTCTCTTCCTTTTCAGTTATGGCAAGATCATCACAAACGGGTGACTGGACAATCGAAGCCATTTCATTGCTGATGGAATCAACTGCATTGAATACTGCAGCCATAGCATTTTGATGCCTCATTGTCCTTTCTGAAACACCAGCAACCAGCGCCTTTGTGTTTCTTCCAACTTTTGTATTCGTAATCAGCATTTTAAGTGGCATGTTGGTCTTTACCCGTGTCAACTCTCCAGACCTAAATTTGATCATGTTCCCTGTTGCATGAATTCTTGTTAGCAAGAAATAACCAAATAATATAACAACAAGAAGAGCAGTTATGTGTTTGGAATACTCTGTTGGAGAGCAGCATCTCTGTGTGTGTGTGTGTGTGTCTATATATATATATCCAAAGACACAATCCATGGAATATCCAGTAATAGTGTTCCT
This sequence comes from Eustoma russellianum, assembly GCA_036186865.1. Lineage (NCBI taxonomy): Eukaryota > Viridiplantae > Streptophyta > Magnoliopsida > Gentianales > Gentianaceae > Eustoma > Eustoma russellianum. The sequence continues at coordinate 14,433,064 of AP025074.1, read as the reverse complement.
TAATTCCTAGGAGAATAGCTGGGTTTTGTCTCCGTTTGTTTCCATAACCTGTTTACTAGAATGCCCATAAATGCTCAGCCAAATTTGTAAAACCCAAAAAAAAAAAAAAAAAAAAAATCGTCTGAGAGAAAATTTCTTGTAAATGATCCGTTTGTTTAAGTCCAGTCTTTTATTCAGCACGCAGGTCACCTGCAAAGACAGTTTAGCGGAAAGCTTTGATTCATTCCTGCTGCTGTATCATTACATTAAGTCGCAGCAAGCAAATCTATACAATCATGTAACCAGTGCAACCTTTTTCAGATGGGTGGAAAGAAGAAGGAAAAAGAACCACAAGCAGTAATGTATTCGAACTCATCTTTAGAATAATACTGATCACATACCATACGTGCTCACTGTATTGTCTATCCCTGATGGTTTTCCATGGATAATCTTTTCGCCCTCGAACGCCCATTTGTTTACCAAGTCAAGCTCAGTTTCGCCATACATTTGCCAGCCTTGGTGACTGAAATCCAGCTTTACTGAATCTGATAAAGCAAGCAGGGCAGCAGAGAGAGCAACACAGAAGGCAGCTGAGGAACCTAATCCTGCTCCTAGCGGGAGTTCGGAGTTAACACAGGCTATTGCTGGTTTGCACCTGATGACAATGAAAGGAACAATAACAAAAATTACAAAGACAATGTTAACTGTCTGAAAAGAAGCAGCTCATACCCATGGATAGCGATGTAGAGCCAGAGAAACGCAGATATGCCAGAAGTCAGCGCAATTTTCACCTCTGGAAGTTGTAGTTCTTCAACTAGAGTAGCAATTGCTTTGGATATTTCCAATGAGCAGGATGCTGGCGAAGACGCAGTAGTGCTACCCAAATCTGGGATAGTATCTTTAATTTTTCCAACAGGCCAAGAAAATTCTAAGTCCATGTCCTTGAGGTGGAGTTTAAGTGTATCATCATTCTCTACTCGAGCCAAAAATTGAAAATGGAAAAGGACACCATGGAATAAGAACAATAGATTAAAGAGAGTTTATAGATCAAATTCAAGCCGGTCTTAACTTTCACACAGATAGTTATATCTTGTGATTAAGTAAGTAAATATATACTGTATCAACCAAACTAGGAATAAGTGCGTACTAAAAGTTCCAGAAAGCTTAAGCCAGAAAGTATATGCTTTCCTAACACATAAGTGGACGGAAAGAAAACAAAAATGATATTTACCCAACTGAAAAGTAACTTAGATCATTATGCTACTTGTAGGAAATGATGAACACAACAGCATGAACTCCTGATGACAGCTGGAACCACAAGTTCCAAATTAATTGTGAACACAGAAATTCTAAAAGTTTCCGCAAAACAACCAACAATTTCAGTAGCATTTGAAGCCATTTCTGCTACAGTGCATGAAAATTAACTATGTACCCAAGGGTTACTAGAACTTATCCTTCTTTAATACAGAAACCGATCAGACATATGTATAAAAAGATTTTAAAAAATAAGCACTTAGATTTAGAGGCAACTGGGAAGTAGGACTGGTGCATTCCAGGCTAAGCAGAGTGGCGAGGATTTATCCCCATAATTATCTCACTTGTTCTTCAAAATTTCTTGTGAACAGTAGTTCTTTTACACAGAAAAAAAAAAACTACTATATTTCATCCATCACAAGATCCTAATCTTAATTCGAGTTTAATCCCCCCAATATATGCGGAAAGCATATGGAGAGAAGTTGTGCTGATGATACTTGGCAAAGTGGAAGAAGAGTTTGCTTGCAAAAACTTACTAGCTTTAACCGCATAAGGGGAGAGAGAGAGAGAGAGAGAGAGAGAGAGAGAGAGAGAGAGATTCTGTTGATTCGTATGAATTTGAGGTGTCAGAAGAGGAGGGGGTAGAAAATTTATGTTAATTGCCAGTGGCCTCTGTCACCATTGGATCCATAGCAAATTCAACACTTGATTTCTAGAAAACAACATCAACGCCCATTTTGAAAAAATTCAACGTTCTTCAACATTCAGCAACAGCTTTACCAATCAAATCAAACACCACATTCTTCGTCAAGCCAAATCAAATTCAAACTGCAAACCATCACTAACAATTCCATCGAATTCTACTGAGACCCTGAAAAAATCCCGCCTCAAATCACCGCCAAGAAGCACAAATAACTCATCATCATAGACACATGAATCAAAAAGAAGCAGACACTGAAAACCAAAAAGAAAAATATGGAGGCGCACCATGAGGGGTAGGAAGGCGGAGGGAGACATAAGTATAAAGATCAATGGCAGCAGACATTGCGGTTGATCCGTGAACTACAGCATGCTCCCCAGCTAGAATGATTTTTCCTGGAGCTCTTGCTCTTACCTCCATATATCCTGTGATTTAATTTGGCGTATTTGCTGTAAAAGTTAATGCAAACTTTCAAGAAAAACGGAGTGAAGTTTCTGTTATGGCAATTTCCAAGTGGATTGGCAAGTTATCTTATTTTCTTTGTTAATGCTAAGTGGGATTTCCAGATCGCGAGAGAAGAAGGAGAGGTTGGGTGCGTATTGCGGAAAAATTCATAGAGAAAGAGAAGAAGGAGGCGGCCATGGAAGTTGGTGCAATTTTAATTGCGTTTCTTTTTTCTTTTTTCTTTTTTTCATTAAATGTAATTTTTTTTGGGGGGCATTAAATGTAATTGGGTACCTAATGAGAGTTTCACTGGAAACAAATTCTATATTGTTTGAGATTCAGATATTGTTCGTTAGTCTCTTAAATTCCAGACTCTAACAATAATTTTTATTATTATTGAAATATATTAGATATGGTTGTTGTTGCCTGTCTCCTCTAGACTCTAACAATAATTTTTATTTATTATTGAGATATATTAGATATGGTTGTTGGATGTATAAATAGTAGGGTTAATTACCTTTTACACCCTTCATGTATTGCCTAATCTCCCTTTGCCCCCTAATGTTTAAAAATACACCCTTACCTCCCCTGATGTTTGGACTAAAAGGTAAAATGACATTTTAAAATGTAAAACTAAAAATTTTTAAGAAAAAGTCAATAATGCCCCTACTCTATTCATCTTCTTCCTATCACCACCACACGTCTTCCCCCTCCCCTGCCCGCCTCCACCAGCCGCTGCCCGGCGTCAAATTTCCACCCTCTCCCCTGCTCCACCCCGGCCCCACCATGATGAAAACACCATTTCAAACTAAATGAGTGGAACACCCCAAATAGAGAAACCCCTGCTTAAGAATTTTGGATGTGACGGAGATCATCCCTCAGTGAAGCATTTTCTTGATTCAAGTCATCAATTCATCCTAAAACATCTAAAGTTTCAGCTTCTCCTGCAAAGATGGTGATGCCACTTGCCAGAAAGGAACACAATCTTACTCCCATGGCTAAGAAGCCCACATTAAAGATCGTGGAGAGAAAAGAAAATAAAAAACAAGTGGCATCTTATATGAATTTCACTCCTGCTAAAACCCCTGATAGATTAATTGCCCCCTTCAAATCCTAAGACACCAAGTTCCAGAGTTGGTTCTGCTACTTACAAGGCATTTCAAGCTTGCATCAGTCCCTTGAGGACTCCAAATATGCCTGCTTCAGCTAAGATGTCAAAGAATGTTCCGGCAACACCTCAATCAGAAGCTACAAGGATGAAAGCTCCCACAGATAGAAGCAAGACACCAGCACCCAAGTGGAACCTCTTATCTGCAGTTTGTCCCAAGTCTTTGACAGCTCGTCGCGATAAGTTACAATCACCAACGGTGTCAACTCTGTTTTCCATGAGCATCAATGTCATTAGAATTGTTAGATCTTTTAAAAGGAGAGCTAGGTAGAGATTGAATCTCTACGGTTGTAAGGTCAAAGATGGCCGGCGGCTGGTGGGGGCAGGGCGGAGGAGAAGGAGCTTGGGGCAGCGACTAGTGGAAATAGGAAGAAGATGAAAAGACAAGGGCAAAAGGGTCAATTCCTATTTTATATATTCAAATAACATTTTATTAATTAAATCAAGGGGGTAAGGGTTTATTTTTCAAACATCAGGGGGGGTAAGGGTGTATTTTTAAACATTAGGGGGGCAAAGGGAGATTAGGCAATACATGAAGGGTGTAAAAGGTAATTAACCCTAAATAGTAAAGTTGTGTCGTGGGGACTGTTGAGTGCTGGCTTGATTATTTTTTTTTACTTTTCCTTTGACTGTGATTGTTTTCTTTGTGATTGTGATTTTTTATTTTGATAATGTAGAATAAATTATTAATATATATATATATATAATTATAAAATATTTAATATTATATGTATTTTAAGCATAGTGATGAAGCCGGATCTTCACCAAGGGTCTAGACGATCTTGAATTTGTTCCTTCAGTTAACATAAAGAGTTGTTAATCGGGATTGAAAATGTGTAGCTGGAATAGCGTCAAATATCCTGCACAAGGAAGCACAGGCCCCGGGAAAAACCCTCCGAAGCTCAAATCAGTTTGGGTCATATCTCACTGAGATTGTAATTTAAAGGTGAGTTAGGAGTTTCTCACAATGTATGCCGAGGAGCAAAGTGTATGAACTTGCTTTAGAGTATGGATGTTTGAAATTCGGATTCAGATCTTTTCTTCTTTGTCTTGGTTGGCTTGCTTTTATAGACCTTTTTCCCATCGTTACCTCCTAATAGTGGAGTGTGGAGAGGACGCTTGCTTGGGGTAGAAAGCCTAAGGCGCCGTAGGTCTGCTGATGTGATCAGTAGTCTGACTGATGTGACTAATAGGTCGGCTGTTGTGACCTTGGCGTGTTCAGAAAGATTGACCAGCTGTAGTCAGTATATTTGAGTTGCACCTCTGTTTTGAGGGTCCCACGAAGTAGTATCGTGCTTGACTCTTTTTCTGTGGTACACAGCTGAGCTCTGCCGAAGTGCATGACTAGGCCTCGCCGAAGTGCATGACTTGGACTTATCCTGTTGAAGTGGTTTGAAGTGCGGCATACGAACATAAACTGAAGTTGCTACCGAGGTGCAAACCTTGGCATATTCTTTGATGTTATAAGGACGTCCTGATGCCCTGCTGAGGTGCAGTCGAGGCTGAACAGCCATGCTTGGGTACTGAACCACTGAACTGCGATACTTGCTAAACTACAGCACTTTTGAATGCTGAGCTGCTGGTGCTGAACCGTTGATTGTTGACTAACAGACGTTTTAATTATGGTCTATCACATAGTAACGCATTTTTTAATAGAAATTAAATGTTTTTTTATAAATAATGTTAATTATGTAAAAAATTATTTCTTTTGCATGATAAGAGAATGTCAAAATCGTGGTATTAAAATAATGTACCTTATTTGGGTCGAAATTACACAAAAATACCACTCTAAAGAGAAGTTACATAGATAAACAAAACGTTACTGTAAATAGCGTCCAGACATCCTCAGAACGCTAACTTTGATTATGATAGCATCCAGAATAGTGCATCATGGTCTAGTGTATAGTCTAGTTGGTATTCGAATTAAGATTTGCTCAAAAAGTTCAAGAGTTCAATTCCATAACACTCGAAGTGTGAGTGTCCCTTTGATGCTAGCTCGAATGCCTGTTTTAAAGAGGGGCACCTTGTGTGCGGTCACTGCATAAGATATTACCTAATCTGTGCTCCTTATTTACATCCTTCACACATGCTCTTTAGTGCTACCATAAGATATCAGACCACTGTATTCCTAATTTATTTCCTCAGATGGTGTGTCTCGGATTGAGGCATTTCACCAAAAGTTCAGCATGTCGAGAAACGTTATTCTGGTCTAAGATGACGCCAACAGTAGCTTTCACACCGATTTCCATTCTATATAAACTCTCTCGCCATTCGTTTCGCACATACCACACACTCTTCTCTCTACCTCTTTTCTTTCTTCACTCAATATTCAACCGTTTTTTTAATTTCAAAAATAGAAGGATATTTTGGAAGATGGTGTATTGATAAAGTGGAATGGTATTTTATAGACTATTCAGAAGAAAATACTAGTTTATCCCAGAGCCGTTGGATATATTGATTATAGAATTCGGCATAGTACGAGGAAACTGAGACGGGTCCGGATCCGGGTTGTCGAAGGGGCCCGGATGGGGAGGCTTTGATGGGTGGGGGAAGAGGAGGAAGAAGAGGAAGAGGAAAGGAAAGGAAAGATGGAGTTGATGGGCATTTTGTAATTGCATATCTTGTGTTGTGGATGTTGATGTCTGGAAAAGAAGCGGATGCCAATTTTGTGTTGAAAATTATGGGTTTAGTAATATTTAGGCTCTCAAAAAATGGGTGGCAAAAGGGGTTAAGGAATGGATATTGGGATCTTGTTCTTCTGCTGTTTTGGTTGGATTGGTATTCAGGAAAGAAGATTTTCAGACTTTGATCAGGAGTTCTGGGGTTATGAAGAAGCTGATGGTTAAAAACTGGAAAAGTAGAGCATTTTGAGGGAAATTTTGTCAAAGATTAGGATGCCATTCTCTTTTCTTTGGCTATTTTTTCTTTTTTTTCCCAAAAGGATCGATTTTCATTAACATGACTAAACAGTCCAAAAGTTTACAACAAAGTGTGTTAGGCTACCAATCAATCTATCTAAAATCCGTATGTGGATTGCCACAATCTATACCAAAAGCAATCTGTGTCGTTTTAACTCTAACAACAACGTCCTTCGCAAATCTCCAAGGGGGTGCCCGCTCCGCCTTCCGACCATGAAGGACTCCGTTGCGCCAAAACCAGATTCCATATGCCGCCTCCCGAAACAAATAGTCACATCTAACCTCCCCTGCCTGCCAAGCCAAATTTTTTGTAAGGTTGAGATCCACCCATGCGCGCATACAAGACGTGTTGACGAATGTACTCCACTGGTCCTTGTGAACTAATTTCCGCCAGACTTGAGATGCCCATGTGCAGTCTCAGAGTTCATGCAAACTATCAATACCATGCTGGTCACACAGCGGGCACTTAGTTGAGCTTAGTATATGTCTGTAACAAAGAAAGCTAACAGTGGGTAACATGTTCTGGCGTATTCTCCACAAGAAGAAATTCAAGCATTGAGGGCCTTTGAGCTTCTAGATACGATGCCACGCTTGCGCAGATAGGCTCTCCGTCTCCGCGGTTAAGAGTGCATATGCACTGGCAATGCAAAAATTCCCAGTAGCATTAGGCAGCCATTTATACTCACCTCCCTGTCCTGCGGCAGTTGGCTGCCCGATCCCAACTCCTTTCAGCATCTCCTTTGCACAGCTTTTAATCCCCCGCCAGACAGCAGAAATATTATGCCGACGCTGATCTTCAAGTGGTGATCCATATTTGCTCCACAAGATCTTAGCCCATAATTGTCCGCGATCCACTAACATGGACCAACACAGTTTCATAAGGAACGAAGTATTCATGATCCGAAGTTTCTTAATACCCAATCCGCCTACATCCTTAGGAGCACAAATACCATCCCAAGAAATGTAGTGTAACTTCTTATTTCCATCGAGCTCATTCCAAAAAAACTGTCGAATGTGTTTCTCAATACTGTCTAGTGTCCCACTCGGAATTTTTGAAGTTTGCATCACATATGTTGGGATAGCTGTAAGAACAGATTTAATGAGAATAGTGCGGGCAGCTTGTGATAGGACCTTGGCATGCCAATGGGAAAGCCTGTTTCGTATCTTATCAACAAGGAATTAATACGTGCGTGTTGTATTCGACTGTGAAGGACCGGTATACCCAAATACCTGCCAAGATCCTTCGTGTTCCTCATATGCAACACATCCCCCAGCTTGGCAGTAACATCGGGTGGTGTATTTTTTGAAACAAAAAAGTGTGATTTTGAAAGACTCACACTTTGGCCAGATAATGCACAGAAACCTGATAAGATATTGTCCATAATCTGAGCCTGCCTTACCGATGCCTCACCAAACAATAACAGATCATCGGCGAAGAAAGTGTGGGACACCCCAGGTCCTGATCGAGATGCTCTCACAGGCTTCCATTCTTTCTTGATCACAGCCTGCTGGATTCTCCTGCCAAGCACATCCATACACAACAAAAACATATAAGGTGCTAAAGGATCTCCTTGGCGAATCCCCCGCTTCGGCTGGAAACTTTCCAGACGTTCTCCATTCCATATTACTGAGAGACGAACCGAGGTGACAGTATACATGATAAGGGTAACCAAGTCCCTGCTGAACCCCACGGCTTGTAGCACATGTCGCAAGAAGTTCCAGTCCACCTTGTCATAAGCCTTTTCAAGGTCGATCTTCGCCGCCATAGACCCTTTCTTCCCCGTTTTTAGACGCATGGAGTGAATGAGTTCTTGGGCCACAATGATATTTTCAGCCGCAGTGCGCCCCGGCGTGAAAGTGCACTGTTCGGGTGCTACAAGTTTGTGGATCACCAGTTTTAATCGGTTTGCAATGATCTTGGAGATGAGCTTGACCACAACATTAGTCAGCGCAATGGGTCGAAATTGGGTAATGTTTTCCGGATGACTAACCTTCGGTATAAGTGTTATTATAGTTTCATTCATAATGGTTGGGAAATGCCTCGTCCGGAAAGCCTCCATCACAAAAGTAATTACTGAGTGTCTTACAGTTTCCCAATTCTTCTGGTAGAAAGCTGGCGGTATACCATCCGGTCCCGGCGCCTTATCCGGACCCATATGAAATAGAGTCGTCTCAATCTCCAACTGAGACACAGGCCGATTAAGTAATTGGCTCTCCGAATGGGACAGAGTTGGAAATTCAGCACCCTGACTCACTTGATCGGTCATTGTGACCTCCGAATATAAGCTAGAGAAATATTCAACAATCTTTGCCTTCAAAGTCTCTGGATCAGACACCCATACATCATCACCGCATTTAAGCCGTAGAATCCGCTTGTGCTTTTTGCGGATTGCAACCATTTTGTGAAAGTAGCCGCTGTTATGCTCGCCCTCCGTCAGCCATTTAAGCTTTGTGCGTTGTTGCCAATACTGCACATCTCGTTTTGTCAATTCATTATATTCCTCAATCAGCTTTGTCTCCAAGTTAGCAAGGAAACGTGAAGGTCTTAGCGATTGAGCATTTTGAATACCTCGAATGCGCGCAAGACACCGTTTCTTTCTATGTACAGTACTTCCATAGACCTCATGATGCCATCGTTTAATCTCAGCCGTAAAGTTTGTCAACGTTGCAACCAAATCACCCGGAGTATTGGACCAAGCCTTCGTCAGCACATTTGGAAAGTCACCATGATCCATCCATGCTATATTAAATCTAAAAGGAGGAGTATTTGGGAGAGCTGCCCCCGGTTCATCAAGGCATAGAAGTAACGGGTGATGATCCGAGTGCACCCTCGGCAGATGTTGGATGCTAGCATATGGGTATAAATCATGCCATCTCTGATTTGCCCAACTTTGGTCCAAACATTGTTGAATACTCAAGCGACCTGTATGTCTGTTTTTGTTGTCCCACGTAAATCTCGGGCCAGAGAACGGTAACTCACAGAGGTCGCAAACATTGAACATGCGCCGCATACGTTCGACTGGGTACCCCGATACTGCCCGACCTCCCCGCTTATCCTCCGAATGAATGACTTGATTAAAATCCCCTATCAGTAGCCATGGGATCTTAACCAGCCGGTACATGCGTTCAATGTAATCGCAGAATTTGTCTCTCAGTATAGCCGTTGGGGATGCATAAACTAAAGATAGCAATGACACCTTCCCATCCGATTTAACAAGAAGGTTAAGCACTTGTGCAGTACAGCTCAAATACTGAACCTCGACACGATTACTATTCCAAACACACCACAATCCCCCAGAAAAGCCTCTAGCCTCCGAAGCCACCATATTCGTAAACGTGCATCGGCGAAGGATCCAATCAGCATGTACACTTTGTGATCGTGTCTCGCACAAAAACACAATATCGGGTTGATACTCACGAATCATCTCCATAAAGGCCATCCGAAAGGATGGGGAGACAGCTCCCCTACAATTCCAAGATATTAGCTTCATCATGATTGACGAACAAGCTCAATATCCATACCTTCCATCGTTGTCTCAGTATGCTGCACAATAGATGGTACCCCTTCATCATTACATAAAACGTTCGGTTGTGGATTAGCACTTTGGGAATCCAGTGTCTTCTCCGCTTCCTCATTTGGGCCAAGATCAGGGGGTTGACGTTTAACTGATTCTCCCGCACTTACAGCCTGGGGCCATTCTTCCATTGGCTTTATATGAGCGAAGTCATCCTTTTTCGAATGTATGGAGATATTCGAAATATCCCTAAGGGATCTTGCACCTCCCCCTCGTCCTCTTGACCTAGAGCCTGAGCCTCTACCCCTCGCCGACGTCCCCCTTACAAGTAGCTTATTAGAACCTTCTTCAAAAATGTAGTCTGCTAGTGTATGGTTTTCGCCAGCTTCGTGGGGTGTGATCCTCGCGTAATTGGACTATCTCCTTGTTGTTTTCCAGCCTTTTTCTTTGGCTCAATCTTTCAAATTTCATCCTTGGAAATGGCCCAGAATGTCGTAGAAGGTCCACGATCCTCCAAATTACTCAAATTATACCCCAGCTCTTCCATGAGCGTGTCATCAATCAAATGCTCATCAAATTCCTCCAAAGGTACGAATCTAGACCCCCCATTATACTACCTATCTGCGGAATCTGTTTGGGTTTCGTGGGTCTTTCCTCATTATTCGCCTCAGTATTCGAACCATGGAGGGGTTGAACACGTCGCCGCCTGTTGTTGGACGCAATCATCCACGCTCCAAAAGGTGTAGCCTCATGAATTTCCTTCTGCCTCCTCTCAGTTCTTTTCATCATGTCCCCCCCTGCGGGTCTCCACATTCATCAAGGTCATGACCGTATAATCCACATTTGAAACATATTTGAGACAACCCCTCATATTCAACATTGAATACTTTTCCGTTAACTTTAATCCTGGACCCGAGCGGTTTCTGTAAATTAATTTCCACACAAATATGAGCATATTTACCTTGTCCCTGTCCCCGTCTAACCCGCGTAGTTGTGTGATCTACCTTAATAGCCTTTCCAATCAAATTTCCAAGTTTCAGCAGTGCCCCATCGTCAAACAACTCAAGAGGTAAATCTGGAATTCGAATCCAAGCAAGTGTGGAGGTCACAACCTCATTCTTGGTTGAAAAAAACGGTCTCCACTTTGACACCGTAATATAGTACCCTTGAACCATCCAAGGCCCTCCCTCCATCGCATGTAAATACTGGATATTAGATGCAAATCTAACCACATAGAACCCCTCAGATAAATCAACAATATCAATTGTATTTCCCAGCCCCCACAGGTCAAGCAATCTTTTCTCCAATATACGATAAGAAACCTGCTTACCCAGTACTTTAATGATAAGGGCTCTCCTCCATGGCTTCTAAAGCTCCTTCAGTTCCTCAATAGGTATGTCCAGCTCCCTCCCACCGGTATCAACCTCATCACTGCCAGCCGCCATCATCTCATCATACGCTTCCAAAAAGTCATCAATTGTGTCATCATCCACGTCGCTTCCTGTATACAGCTCCGAAGGAACATCTGCATGCTTAAACAATCCTGCCCATCCCGCAGTCTCCATGTTCGCATCGGTGCCTGGATAGGTTTGCTCCCCCTCCATTCGGCGCTTAAATTTCTTCACGTTCCGTTGCAATAGGTCATTCTCTTCCTCACTTCGGTTGAGTGGATCAGAATCCATGTGATTGTCGGAGAATATAGCCGGAAATTGTCCGACGGAAGTTAGGGTTTCAGAAAAGGGAATCGCTCCCTTTCCGAACTATAGTAATTCCCGTTCAAGAGGAAAACCTCTTTTAACAGACGTTTTAATTATGGTCTATCACATAGTAACGCATTTTTTTAATAGAAATTAAATGTTTTTTTTATAAATAATGTTAATTATGTAAAAACTTATTTCTTTTGCATGATGAGAGAATGTCAAAATCGTGGTATTAAAATAATGTACCTTATTTGGGTCGAAATTACACAAAAATACCACTCTAAAGAGAAGTTACATAGATAAACAAAACGTTACTGTAAATAGCGTCCAGACATCCTCAGAACGCTAACTTTGATTATGATAGCATCCAGAATAGTGCATCATGGTCTAGTGTATAGTCTAGTTGGTATTCGAATTAAGATTTGCTCAAAAAGTTCAAGAGTTCAATTCCATAACACTCGAAGTGTGAGTGTCCCTTTGATGCTAGCTCGAATGCCTGTTTTAAAGAGGGGCACCTTGTGTGCGGTCACTGCATAAGATATTACCTAATCTGTGCTCCTTATTTACATCCTCCACACATGCTCTTTAGTGCTACCATAAGATATCAGACCACTGTATTCCTAATTTATTTCCTTAGATGGTGTGTCTCGGATTGAGGCATTTCACCAATAGTTCAGCATGTCGAGAAACGTTATTCTGGTCTAAGATGACGCCAACAGTAGCTTTCACACCGATTTCCATTCTATATAAACTCTCTCGCCATTCGTTTCGCACATACCACACACTCTTCTCTCTACCTCTTTTCTTTCTTCACTCAATATTCAACCGTTTTTTTAATTTCAAAAATAGAAGGATATTTTGGAAGATGGTGTATTGATAAAGTGGAATGGTATTTTATAGACTATTCAGAAGAAAATACTAGTTTATCCCAGAGCCGTTGGATATATTGATTATAGAATTCGGCATAGTACGAGGAAACTGAGACGGGTCCGGATCCGGGTTGTCGAAGGGGCCCGGATGGGGAGGCTTTGATGGGTGGGGGAAGAGGAGGAAGAAGAGGAAGAGGAAAGGAAAGGAAAGATGGAGTTGATGGGCATTTTGTAATTGCATATCTTGTGTTGTGGATGTTGATGTCTGGAAAAGAAGCGGATGCCAATTTTGTGTTGAAAATTATGGGTTTAGTAATATTTGGGCTCTCAAAAAATGGGTGGCAAAAGGGGTTAAGGAATGGATATTGGGATCTTGTTCTTCTGCTGTTTTGGTTGGATTGGTATTCAGGAAAGAAGATTTTCAGACTTTGATCAGGAGTTCTGGGGTTATGAAGAAGCTGATGGTTAAAAACTGGAAAAGTAGAGCATTTTGAGGGAAATTTTGTCAAAGATTAGGATGCCATTCTCTTTTCTTTGGCTATTTTATTTGCACGCAGTGGAATTAAAAACAAATAGAACGCTCGCTTTATTTTTGGCGCATTTTTGGAAAAAACGTTTTCGATACATTAATTTTTTACATTTGTTCTAAGTCCAGGGGTCATTAAGTTGGAAAGGACGTTCTCGATACATTAGGTTTTTACATTTGCTCAAAGTCCAGAGGTCAAGGTCCGGAGAGAGTTCAGATCACTTTAAGATATGATATATGCAGTCTTATCCTACACTTTGGCAAGATATTGTATACTGTTTTCGCTGCTCGTTAAATTAAACGCCATTGTAGTTGAGATTAGTTGTTTTTAAGAGTTGTTGGATTAGTTGCTTTTCTTATCTCGGAATTGGATTTAACTCTGTCAGTTTTTGAGACGTTCCACGAGTCAACTTTCTGCAGTCATCTTGTCGTCAAAGAAATATGATCACATCTATATGAATCAGTATTGGATTAACCATGTTATTATAGTATAGTATTCCTAATTAGATAAAATGGTTGAAGAGAGAACAAATACTGATGGAAGGTATTATTAGTACTCTTAACAAAGTAAGCTTGCATAACGTTTACATATTCAAATAATATTGATATTGATATGGACATATCTATATATGGAACATGATATAACCGTGAGATCGAGTATAACACCAGGAGGTTTGGGGACACAGTAAGTACTACTCCCATTGAAATTCAGGATTCATATATGAGGAGGCTAAAAACGAGTCAAATTATGATGTCCAATCACGCGTCGACACGCGTACAAAAGCAATAATTTACTTCATTTTTAGCCTCCTCAGATCTCAACCGTGAAATTCTGTCGCAGACTGGAAAAATAAATGCTAGGCACTAAGTCACCAACTACAACCAATGAGATTATATAGCTGGTCGGAAAAAGAAGAAAAAAAATGATACACTAAATGTTACAACTTACATTAAGCCACATTTTTAATACAACATTGACTAAATTATCAATCTGATGCCCCCTTGACCATTGGAACAGATGTGGTTATCCACCACATCTTACAAGTCGTCTTCCAAACAAGAAGACATTCTTTTTGGTCTAGCATTTCTGGGGCGGCATGAGCTCTCATGGCATCTCCTTCAAACAAGAATCTGTCTCACCTGCACAACAGGAAGATTGTCACCCTTTCTTCCTACCAACATCATTGGATTAGCACACTTTTATCACACATCGCAGGTCATATCTTAGCAGAATCATACAGCAACCACATGTAAATTTTCGTGTGTTGCCCCCATCAAAGCGGCAAGAATGAGTGAAGAAGTTGGCTTAGTGAGGAAAGAGCAAGGTTTGTTGGCCTGGCTTTACGGTAGACAAATATATAGTAGGAACGAAAATAGAGTGACTATCAAGAAAAGCGATCGTTAATGCCATGATTGACAATTGAATGGTATGATTCAACTAGGAAAAACAAAGTCCCAAGCACAGTCTCGAGCTCTAAGATGATGTATACAACTCCATTATGACAGGTGAAAGGGTTGCTGCAAAGACTTTTGAAGAACAGGACAAGAATCATATAAATACTCAAAACATCTTACCGAGTAGCAGGTTTTCAGCATGTAACACAAGGGATATCCATATCATCGTCCCATCTGCGGCCTTTTCTTGACAAGTCCCTCAAAAATACCATCAGACCCAAAGGTGGTGATCAATTGCTGGTGAAAAACTGGACCTGGCAACCAGAACGAGATGGAAAATTCCCCAGGCGGAGACAAATTTTGCGTATGCATCTCAAATGCCATAGAATTCTTCCAAACAGTTTTCTCTCCCGTTGATGTTACTCCCCTTATGATTACTTCTCCATCAGGATGGATGACATATGTAAAAGATTCTGTAACCAGAAAGACAAAATGGGAACAGATGCAAGCAGCAGCATCGTTAGCTAAACAACAATGGACGATACTCATTGCATTTTCTGTAACTATGATACAAATTTGTCTACTTGTAGAGCGAAAATGCAACATTGAAATGATAGTGGAAAACAAAAATATAGTCTTTTGACTAGCATATTTCGGCTGAATGAAAGCTAAAGGCAGCCTTGTTATAAACTTAAAGATCGTGATTCATAAAAGCAAAAACGAACAACAGTGTGTTTGACAAAAACCAAAAGTCAAAGTAGTAACATAAACAAATACAATTATAGGGAGCCCGAATATTGGAGGTGCATTTGGTACCACTGCCGTACTCAGAGATTCCTAAACTAGGGTTCTCCAAATGTGTGGTAACTGCATGCTTTTAATGAAGAGCAGTCGATACAAGAACGGCAAGCTTCTTTTATTTATGCATTAAAACTGAGAAATCTGCCATTTTGGATTCTCAACGCACAGTGTCATGAAAAGAGCAGCCCATGAGATGCCACTAGGTGTCAAACAATGGGCAGGGCAGAATATGTCTTCATTGCAGTAGCTAATTTTGACCTATATATATATACACACACACACACACATATATATACACATACATATATATATACACATATATATATACATATAGACATATACATATATACATACATACATATATATATATATATATATATATATATATATATATATATATAAACGGTAATTTTTTATTGCTGTCTAATGAAAAACATGGTTACAGCACTATGGAGCAACCCCTAGCAAGGTTGGGAAGGTCATTTAGAGAAATAAAAATACTAAATCGATTCTACAACATTCCACATTACGCGAGGAAATGAGCTTGCTGAATTGGTAGAGAGCTGTAGAAATAAGTAGAAATTATATTGTATAGTATTTGTTATGTATGTTTGTACAGTATACGTATATATGGTGTAAGGAATATGACCATTAGTGTTAATTAGCCGTTGCAGACCGTTGCAACCATTAGGTGCTTTCTCCCTTTGTATAAAAGGTAGTCAGATTGTAAATATGAAGGTAATGAAGAATGTTGTTCAGCTCTTGTTCAATTCTTGAGTATCAATCTGTTGTGAAAGTTATGTATACTCAATTTCTACATGGTATCAGAGCTTGATCCTAAATAGAGGAGGAAAACTGTTCTGTGTTAAGCTCCTATAATACTACATTCAGTTCTATTGAATCTTCGTCATTCTGTACCTCAGATTAAGGAAGTTTATGTGAAGTTTTTTCACTTCTTCCATTACTGTACTTTGCTAGTACGTTGATATTCTGGAAGTATTCCAGTTTCCGGTATTCTGAAAGTTTTTTGTATGAGAAAGTAAGAAAGGTTGAAGGAAGAAGACGACTGAAACTTTTCCTTGAAATTGTGGATATTAGCTGAAAAATAAAAAGGAAAAAAAATTTGAATTCCCGTAGCTTCCAAGAGAAGTCTCGAAGGATTGAAATATTTGTTTATTGGGAAGAAAGGACAGATCTTTCTGCATGAAGGGAAAAGTGGAATCCACTTGCATGCAGCAATTGGTTTAGAACCGCACACGTGTATTCCACTATTTTTGGCTTCCACCTTCCATTATTTTATCATTTTCCTATGCAAGTTGTAGTTTCCACTACATCTTTTCAGCCGAAAGTTTTGTACAAATTGTTGCTCTTTCTCTTAACAAGTCACACCCATCCATTTCAATCTCATTGCGTTCAAAATTTTTTCTCTTATTTATCTACACCCGTAAGCTTTCTGGATCTTCATCTACACCTCTATTTCCTCTACAGATCCAGGTAGTTCTCAGATTACCTGATATACATATGATATACATCTTAAAGTGTTCTAGAAAATTAAATTAAGGGCTGATTGGAATATTACATGTGTGTATTATTAAATGTGCACTATTTTACAAAGTTAACAAAAATAAATTTCAGCACATGTATACACATCATATAACGTCACATACAGCTGATTTGGAGCACATGTGGAGCTTTGTTGGCATATTGATTGGTCAATGATTAATCATACATTGTTGGTGAATTGAAGAGAAAAGCTACAAATGGTAAGAATTCAACATATATCTCTCTTATGTCACATGCTGAAAATTTCAGCATACTAAACTTGAGCTGGCCGATTTTTAGGTCTTAAATGGGACATATTTTGTCATCTTTTATTAGGTGATTGATTAGAATAGGTATGGTAAGGTTTTGAATAATGTTTAAACAAATAAATGGTGATATTTCACATATCACACACGCTGAAATTTTTTCAGCATGTGTACATGGTGTGGCCGAATTTTAGTGCTTACTTGTGTCCAAGTTCATCTCTTAATTGGTAGCAATACTTACCATAAATTGTTGATTCATTTTTATGATGAAAAATCAAAGAATAATTGGTATTATTTTGAAAGAAAAGGAAGGATGCACATGCTGAAAATTCAGCATGGCAATGTGACTTAATGGCCGAAATTTTCATAGGATTTGGAAGACTTTCTTTGTCTTGCAATTTATGGTGTATTTCTTAAATTATGGAATGATTTTGTGATTGATTTTTGGCACATGTTAAAGTGTATATCTCAGATTTTTTCCATGTCATCATGATGACAATGTTGAACCAATAAGGAGGTGCCAAGTAAGCGAAGACTAAATGATCATCCAATAAGAAGATGCCAAGTAAGCAAGGCCTTGTCACAATGATGTTTTACACTCTCTCAAGGACTTAAAAGACAACTTTCAAGAGGAGGAGACAACCCTAAGAGGACGGCTGCAATGTTAAAAAGAGAAGAGAAGAGAGCAAACAAAACAACTACAAGCATTGCATTTCAAAGAGATCAAAAAGCCTAGCTCTTCTTCTTCTACATCTTCTTTCTTTCTCTCTTCTTGTAAAGCCTATTGTTTTCATATCTTTCAATCTTGAATAGGCTTGAGATAAACCACCATTCATATATCTTTGTAAAAGATTGATCAAGGTGTGATCAATCTTCACTCTAGCAAGGTGGTGGTGTTCGTGTGAATTGTATTTACAATACAAGGTTTGTAAAGGGTTGGAGTTAGGTGTAACTCTATCAACCCTGCGGTAAGGCGTACTGCGTGTGTGATTAGTGTGAACCAAGGAAGGTGTTCTTTGAAGACTGGAGTAGGTTGTTTATAACCGAACCAGTATAAAATTCTTGGTGCCATTTACTTTCTGCATTTACTTTTCAGTTACTGCACTGTTTACCCGTCTTGTTCGCATCCGTAAAAATAGTAAACGCTTTTCAAAAATTACGAAAATTTCCAGAAATATACTTACACGTTCTAGGGTTAATTTGGGACAAGTTTCAACCCTTTTGGATAAGTATAAATCAATCAAACATCAAAAGTTCTGAGACAAGTGCAGTCTGATTTTCAGACTTGCAAAGGTTGAGACTTTGATTGTAGTTGACCTACTTCCCAAAAGAATTTTCCAAAACTGTTTCAACCCATTTAAATATAGTATATAAAGAGTTAGTGGTCAAATTTTCAGAGCATTTGGACGTTCACACAAATAGGAATTAATTTTTCAAAACCATCTACCGTTTCTGGCAGATTTGCACAATCTGATTACCAACGGTTTTTGAAGGGGTTACAGGTTGAATTTTAATTTGAAATTTTTAGGGGACCCTCATAACATCTGAGGCTAAGCTCTCTCAAAATTTCATAATTTTTGGAGACCTCTAACCTAGTTTTAAAAACGTTTTAAAACTGGTCCTGAAAACAGAATCTGTTTTCAGAACTTGAATTGTTCAAGTTTAAAGAAATTTTAAAAAGCACACTTTCCGCACCATCTATTCAACCCCCCCCCCTTCTAGTGGTGCCTTGCAGATCCTACAAAAAGGGCTTTACATCATCAAATCACAAGATAAGGAACAAGTACTGGATGCTATTAACTGCTATAGGAAGTTGTTTTGTAACAGAATTGAGCATGACACTGGATGTAGTGATACACTGTCTTCACTTTACAGTTTCAAGTCCAATTATGCTTTTGAGTCCAAGTATTTGGACAATATTTTGCTATGGCATAGTAGGTTAGGGCATCCTAATTTTGTGTATCTTAAGAAATTAATGCCAAGTCTATTTGATAAAGTGAATGTGTCTGATTTGAAATGTGAAACTTGTATTTTGGCAAAGCAAACTAGGGTGTGTTACTCACCAAAGAAGTATGAACCTACGTCTCCATTCAACTTAATCCATACTGATGTATGGGGGCCATCTAGAGTGGCAACTTTAAACGGAGCAAAGTGGTTCATACTATTTGTTGATGACCACACTAGAGTGACTTGGGTATATTTGATGAAAAGTAAGACTGAGGTAGGAAAGATAATCAGAAACTTTGTCAGTTTGATACAAAATCAGTTTAATACCACTATTAAAGTAATTAGAAGTGATAATGGGACAGAATATTTAGACAATGAAATAAAGGAGTATTTGACCAGTATAGGTATACACCATCAGACTTCATGTGTGTATACTCCTCAACAAAATGGTATTGCTGAGAGAAAAAATAGACATCTTTTAGAAGTTGCTAGGTCCATTATGTTTGCTATGAATGTACCAAAATATTATTGGGGAGAGGCTATTTTGACAGCAACATACTTGATAAATCGTATGCCTTCAAGAGTGTTATTCTTTAATACACCTAAGGAATGTATGATTAAACAGTATCCATATACTAAGTTGTTCTCTGAATTACCATTTAAGAAGTTTGGCTGTGTAGTATATGTATATACACCACTGCATCTAAGAACTAAATTAGATAAGAAAACAATACGGTGTATTTTTTTAGGATATTCAAATACTCAAAAAGGTTATAAGTGTTTTTGCCCTATTACAAAGAAAATGATAGTATCACTGAATGTAATCTTTGATGAACTTCATGCATATTACACACCTAATGGAATGAGTCTCACGCCAGAAAGGGACTTACAGAGTTATTGGACTATTTTGGATGTTGCAACCTCAGAAATATCTTATAACTCATCTAACAGGCTGGATTCTGAGAAACAGCAAGAAGATAATGCAGGTAACAGGAGCACTCAGGAACGCAGCTCACTTGGTGAATCATCAGCTCCAGTAAACATTGGATCAGAGGGAAACATTGGATCAGGGGAAAGTAGGCAGATTGGACCCATTACTAGGGTCTATACACGAAGAAATAACACCCCAGGAGGACTGCAAGTGCACACTACTGAAAATGATGGTAACACTAATGCTGACCATGTGGATAATTTACCTATTGCATTAAGGAAAGGGACTCGTGAGTGTACTAAACATCCTCTTTATTCTTTTATGGCATATGATAAATTAGGAAACCATTTAAGAGCCTTTACATGTAGTCTAGATAAAACCTGGATTCCTGCTAATATTGAGGAAGCACTACGTAGTCCTAACTGGAAGGATGTTGTTGACAGTGAGTTACATGCCTTGATAAAGAACAATACGTGGGACATAATAACCCGTAAGCCTGGCCTAAAAATTGTAGGATGTAAGTGGGTGTTTTCACTAAAGTACAATACTGATGGTACAATAAATCGGTACAAGGCAAGGTTAGTTGCAAAGGGTTTTACCCAAACGTATGGAATAGATTATTTAGATACTTTTGTACCAGCAGCTAAACTCAATAATATTCGTATTATTTTTTCTATTGCTGTAAATCTTGATTGGCCTTTATTTCAATTAGATGTTAAAAATGCTTTTCTGAATGGGGATTTGCATGAGGAAGTATATATGGATATACCTCCAGGACTTAAAAATAATAGAAATCAGAATCTTGTATGCAAACTTAAAAAATCATTGTATGGACTTAAGCAATCTCCGAGAGCATGGTTCAAGAAGTTTACCACAGCAGTAGTCAAATATGGATTTATACAAACTCAAAGTGATCATACATTATTTGTACGTGTGTCTAGTCCTCATTGTATTACTGCACTCATTGTATATGTTGATGACATTATACTTACTGGCAATGATTATGAAGGAATTGATAGAATAAAGAAACAATTGGCTACTGAATTCGAAGTTAAGGATTTAGGTAGGCTAAGGTATTTTTTGGGAATGGAAGTTGCTAGAACACGTGATAGTATGTGTATTTCTCAAAGAAAATATATTTTAGATTTATTAAGTGAAACTGGTATGTTCGGATGTAAACCTGCAATTACTCCTGTTGAACCTGGATATAAACCAGAGAAGGATTGGAATAACACCCCAACTGATAAACTGCAGTATCAACAATTGGTAGGAAAACTTATTTATCTTTCGCATACACGTCCTGACATATGTTTTGCTGTTAGTTTTGTGTCACAGTTTATGCATAATCCAACATGTGAACATCTAAATGCGGCTTTAAGAATTCTCAGATATTTGAAAGCAGCTCCTGGTCAAGGACTAGTATTCAAGAAAACATCAGATAGACAGCTTCGTGTATATACAGATGCAGACTGGGCAGGATCTAAAGTTGATATGCGATCAACGACTGGCTATGGTACCTTCTTATGGGGTAATCTAATCACTTAGAAAAGCAAGAAACAAACAGTAGTTTCAAGAAGTAGTGCAGAAGCAGAGCTACGGGCATTGGCTTTGGGATTGTGTGAAGGCCTTTGGATAAACCGGGTGATTACAGAGCTAAGACAAACCATTATCACCCCTATTCGAATCTATTGTGATAATATTTCCGCAATCAACATGGCTGAGAATCCTATACAACATGATAAGTCTAAACATGTTGAAATTGATAGACATTTCATACGAGAAAAGATTGAAGCCAAGCTTATCAACATCGAACATATCTCATCAACTGAGCAAGTGGCAGACATTTTCACCAAACCAGTTGCTACTAAGATTTTTTGTACTTTAATAAACAAACTTGGGTATATTAACATATACACCAAGTTTGAGGGGGAGTGTAGAAATAAGTAGAAATTATATTGTATAGTATTTGTTATGTATGTTTGTACAGTATACGTATATATGGTGTAAGGAATATGACCGTTAGTGTTAATTAGCCATTGCAGACCGTTGCAACCATTAGGTGCTTTCTCTCTTTGTATAAAAGGTAGTCAGATTGTAAATATGAAGGTAATGAAGAATGTTGTTCAGCTCTTGTTCAATTCTTGAGTATCAATCTGTTGTGAAAGTTATGTATACTCAATTTCTACAAGAGCACACCAGCCAGGCTGACTAAGCAACATTGTGTACCATCACTAGTGTGTCAAAATGCTTCAGAAGTTGGGTGCAATATTGCACTCTGTTTACTCCCTTAAATAGATAAGAACCAAGGTACTTTATAGGAAGGGAGGCAGATTTCATACCAAGGGCTGTCTCCGTGGCCTTAATTTTGTTCAGGACAGTTTAACAGGAGTTACCAACTGACTCTTTCCACAATTACAAGTTGTCCTGATGCTGTTTGATACTGTATTAGGAACTTTTAAACTTCAATAGATTAGGAATGGTGCCATTTTGGAAAACCAGCAAATCATCTGCAAAAGCTAAGTGTGAGATAGTAAAGGATGTCCTACTTAGTGCGTAGCCTTTGATGATTCCACAATCAACATGTGTATTAAGTCCCCTGGTGAAGCCCTCTAAAGCCAATAAACAAAAAAGACAGAAGGTCCCTTTGCTTTATTCCCCTACTAGGTTTGAAGAAACCACATGGTGCTTCATTGATTAGAATAGAGATATAAGTGCTTCGGAGATGGTCCGTTACCATCTCTGTGAATGCCTCAGAGAATACCAACTTTTCATAATTGCTTTTGAGTAGTCCCAACTAACTATATCAAAAGCTTTTGTCATATCCAATTTAAGCAGAATAATAGGCCTTATGTTCTTCTTATATATCAAATGTACCATATCATTTGCCAATAGAATCTGTTCAGAGACGTCTCTCTTCTTCATAAACCCAACCTGTTTATGAGAGATTATCTTAGGAAGTATAAGCCTTAGTCTTATGGCCAAGATTTTGGTATTAAGTTTGCTCATAAAAGTAGAGAAGCAGATTGGTCTAAAGTCACCAAAAGTAGCAGTATTCTCACTTATAAGGATCAATGTAATCAGAGTACTAGCCATGGCAGCAGGCATATGAAATCCTAGAAAGAATTCTTGTGCACGTCTTTCTTAATGGTATGTTAGCAGTATCTAAAAAAATGTCCATTACAGTCATCAGGTCCAACTGCACTATGACGGTCTAATTGCCATATTGCTTTCTTGACTTCCTCTATTGTAGGCATTGCAGTAAGCATACTATTGTCCACAAATTAAAAATAAGCAATCTTTTCTTAAAGATTAGCTCTGGTACCAAGCCAACCCATCATCTTTGGTGTCAGAGCTATGATACTCTTGTAAAGTGAACTTGCACAAAGGAAAAACATTCTATAACCATACTAAGTAATAATCTTAAGTTTAAAAACATATACTAGAAATATCATATGGGATAATCATTCAGCTGATGCAACTTACTTTCATCTTTAACCACACCAGGAAGTGAGACACGGAAAAAATATTCATCAACAGATTCCCCAATATCTATTGCTCCTATAGCAGGTCCCATTTTTCCCAGTGCAGCAGTACCCGTAAGAGCAACTCCACTTTTGGCAGCAGCCACAGTGTCATTCCACTCAACATCTGTTGGCTGAGAAGTAAAAAACACCATAGCAGGCAGTCCACCGAAAGGAATGGAACTGGTTTCTGTTGATGCTGAAGGGGCATTAGGAGGTGGAGGAACACAATTAAGAGGTGCCACGTCGAGGGGAGTTTGAGAACGCCACGAACTAGAACCATTTTCTGCTTTACCAGGTTTTTTTGAGGGGTAGGAACCTCTGCAATCCAGCAATTGGAAAACAATTAGGCTGCCATTTTATTTTTCTTTTTGAGGATATCTAAGCATCTCAAAACGAAAAAAATACGGCAATAAACTTTTCATGCTTAAATGAAAGTAATATCAGATAAGTGAAAAGATACTTTTCTTGTCATAATCTGAAGCAATTCCAGTGTTGAGTCCAAAAATACCTAAACGAATAGCAACTTAGCAAACAATATCAAAACCCACTTTAGACTTCAGATCAATTGGAAGTATGATCTCTCATTTCCACATTGCAAGTAAAACTTCTTAAAAAAACTAGCAGACATATGAAGTCACGACTTTGCTAAAAAGGTAAGATTTATCTTTCCTGTAACAAAATATCAATCCCACCTCCCACCCTCCCCTAAAACCACCCTCACCAATCTTAATAAGAAATGGGTCTTTTAGTAAAACCTCAATCATTTCTTCTTGATGATTTATAGAAGCAAACAACAGAGAATCCCTAAAGTCTTAACCCACAAAAAGGTGAAGCCAACAAGCAAGAGACAAGATTGTTCAATGTGATTAGCACATCGGAAACTTGTTGCTCTCGCCACACTAAGTGACAGAAATTCTGCCAAATGATATGATAAATCAACAAAATCCCATTAAGAACCTTTCAAATATCCAACCATTTCACACAAATCAAAGCTGAAAGTAAAGTGAGTACCCGGAATGATAAGACATGTAGACAAGGTGAGAGGGAAGTGCCTTTAATCTTTATGGAAGGGCAGCTGATGACTCTGCAAAGGCTGAAGCTGCTGTCAAATAAGTAAAATACTCTCTCCAAAATGGAACACAATTTCTCAAAAAAAAAAAAATGGAACACAATTTGGCATGAAGATTGAAGAAGACACATACATCAAATTTCAAATGTTAACAAATCCCCAATTCTTTGATATGAGCGTCTTAATAAATTATTACTGGGGTGGAGCCTGGAGACCAAATTATAGGCTTTGTTTGAATGAAAGTAGTAGTTTAATAACAAAACACGGACAACGACAAACTCCCCCTAACCCCACCCTCACTCACCACCCCCCCCCCCCACACAGCACTCCATATTAACTTGTGGCTGTATTTAGGAGGTGATTATAGTTGTAACTCTAGTTGTTATTTGAGTCATTTTCTTCAGAAATTTTCTTTTGACCTGAATTACAATTTTAATTATTAATATATTTATGAAGAGTTTACTCTTGGATCAACAAAAAAAAATAGTATCTCATATTTAATTAAAAAGAGATATATTAATATAAAACGTATACAATCTGATATATGTTGTGATTTCAAATAATAATAATAATAATCTCTCTTCCCTCTTGGGTTTTCTGGGGTGATCCAAGTTTGATGTTAGAGGTTCGTGAGAAAACACAATAAAGAAAATTAAAGTTTTTGTATAAAAATTCATTTATAGAGCCGTATAGTTAGAGCATATTTTTGTTGGTTTGGAATGCAGGAGAGAGTCTTTAGTGTCTCAGTCTCATATTCTATAAAATTGCATGAAGCAGACAAATCAAAATTATTTAGCATCTTTTAATAAGGTATGAGTTTAGAATGACACAATGTGTTGGCCAAATCCTAAAAACATAACGCTACCACCATGCTATGGTTGTTCATACTTGAATCTGTGCCATATGGAGTTCAATCTGACACCTGAATACTAAATTGACTAGGTCTGGAATACATATTTTTGTTTGTTTGGATAACATTAGAGGTTGGAAGAGAAACCGTTTCTTTCCAGTTTCTTTATATTTTCGTTTAACTTCCATATTGTATCGTGGGTTTGAGGATTTATGTGAGGGAAGAATTCTTTTTCTTCAAAACTTAGGGACTTGCACTCTGTAAACTTCAAAATAATAATAATAATAATAATAATAATAATAATAATAATAATAATAATAATAATAATAATAATAATAATAATAATACACCTAGCAAGAGCGTGCACGTTTGGAGGGTTAACATATAATAGTGAATCGAAGTGATGTTTTGATGAAACAAAAGATGAAAGCAACATTGCTAACCGCAGAAAATAGGAACATCAGAGACACGAAACAAAAGAACGAAAAGAACAAAAGGTAGGAAAAGAACTCTTTGCATTAATTGCATTCTTTGACCCAATATATTTATTTTTACTTTACAGCAACTAGTAAGGTTGTTTCTTTGTGACCTTGAAGTCAGAGGTTCGAACCGTGAAAATAACCTCTTGCACAAAGTGTAAGGTAAGGCTATGTGTATCATAGCGCAAAGCGATCCAGCCTCTTCACAGATCATGCACAAACGCGGAATCCTAATGTACCAGAAACGCTCTTTTTTGCTCTTTTTTATATACTTCTATGTAAACCAAATAAGTGTGGGTAGATACGATATTAATATCATATATGATTAGTTACTCTTAAAGTAGTACATGATATATGAACTAGGAGAGCAAGGCTAAACTTCTCTTGCGGTCAAGAGTATAATACATCAGTATTGTCACTTTTTTTTTTCTTTGTGGATAGGGATCTTTTATTCATTGTCAAAATAATCCAGAAGTTACATCAGATTGTAAACAAAGCTATTCTACTTCTATATACATTTCATCCACTATCAAGCTACTAGATTTCAAGCTAGACGAATGTTCCTAGCCCTTTCAAAAATCATATGCACTATGGCATTTACCCCCGGTGTACAAAGTCTTCTTCATATAAGCTCTTATTCCGTAAAGTCCATATAGAATAAACTCCTTCACGAAATATATATGTCTACTTTTCCTCCACCTGTTCATTACCCAATTCCTCTACCATATTCATATCAATCCAAGCTGATGCCTCGCCGTCCCCTTGAAAAAATCTCGTCCATACCATTCTCTTCACCAACTGTTTCCAAATCGTTGACGCCCACTGACAGCTTCTTAAGGCGTGTAACGTATCATCCAAGTCCCGAAGGCATTTAGGGCAAATAGGTGTGTCTCGAAGATGTCGATCATATAGTAGTGCCCCCGTTGGAAATTCACCTAAACGAGTTTGCCATAATAGCATATTCGTCCGTAAGGGTCCTTTTAAATCTCCAAATTCTCATCTAATGATCTTTCTTCATTTGATCTTCTTGAGCGAGTTGCAATATATATGTTGAGGAAACTGAGAAACTTCCATTAGCATGACCCTGCCAAATAATCTCTCTGTTACTTCCCTGCCAATAGGCTATATTGGCATCCTCCATATTTACTCCCTTTTAACCACCTCCATTGCCGGTACTATACTTCTCCATGTGTATGATCCATTATTTCGAGGGAGACGTGTATTCCAAATGCTACCATACTTAGCACGCAAGACTCGGACCCATAATATGTCTTCCTCTTTTATAAACCTCCACCAGCTCCCTTTGGTTTACAAACATGATTCCACGCAATTTTATGCAGCTTCTTTGCGTCACCATAGTCACCGCAGAAAAAGAATCGGTTCAATCTTTCTAATTGGGTCAACGTGTTTTTTGGCAGCATAGTCGTTTGCATAACATAACACGGCACCATGGAAGTAACAGATGGAATCAAAATGTGGTGGTCTAATTTCGATAGTAGTCTTCCCTTCCATGAGGCCAATTTCCGTGGAAGTAACAGTATTGCCACTTATCACGGGTGATAAAAACACATTATTTTTATTTCTTCTTCTTTCCAGGTCTCGGCTCCACTATGCTGTCGCCAGCAAAACCTCCCCCTCCTTCGCCATCACCTTCTCTACCAACACCAACTACTTTAACCGCCAGCACCAATAGCTCCTCCTCTTTCCCTCTTCTCTGACGTCTTTCGTCACCCCTCCCCCTCCCCCGCCACGACTTCTCTCGTCTCTCCTGCGCTTTTGCCGTTGTCGTCCATTAGAAGAGAGCCTTTGACATATAGTTCTGTGTTATGTATGTCTATGGCTATAGATCTATTAGATATGTCTCAGATTAGAGGTGTTTGATGAAATTTGGACCTGAAGGTAGGACTGGTGATAGGGGTGGTTGTAGTAGTTGTGGTGGCCTGCCATTGGGGCTTGTCAAGAGTCGGATTTGAGGTGGCTATGGTGGAGGATGTTGCAGATGCTGATGAAGTTTATCAAACATAAGAAAACACATAAGAAGCATAGTCCAAGAAAAGTAAAACCAATTGAGCAGCATTCGTTGGATCAAAGTGTCAATCAAGGGGCAGGATGATTGAATGATGAGTTGACAATCCAGTTAGTAGCAATTATCAGAGGTACGCGTGTGATTCTGAGAATTCTGGGTGCTGGTGACATCGAGAAGCAAGGTACAGTCAGATAAGAAAGAAGCAAGCCGGCAAGGCAATTTAAATGTGTAAATTGTCCTTTATACCCTTAATGATGTAATAGAAGTAGATATGAAATAGGAGCAGTCTAGTAATTTCAGCTTATTTTCTTTCCCTCCCTATTCGATTGTATAAATAGGGTCGGGTAATTGCAGTTAACCTGTGAGCTTTGTGAATAAAATTATCCCCCATTTCTACTCCATTTTCTCTCTAGAGTGTGTAGTTTGAATCCTTGTTTCTTGAATTGTTGATCGCTTGAGTCAATTTCATCATGATAACAGAGCTGAGTTAGCTTCTTTGATCTGTGTTTGAAGCTTTTCTTTTGTGTATCCTTTTGTTTGTGAATTTTCCTAAATCAGTGATGGAAAATAACGTTAATAATGCCAGAAATGGTGCTCAAGCACCAGAGAATCCGCTTACCAATCCATATTATCTTCATCCAAATGATAGTCCAGCAACGGTTCTTGTTCAACCTCACTTGAATTCTCACAATTATCATTCATGGAGTAGAGTTTTCTTTATGACCTTGATTGTGAAAATAAAATAGGTTTCGTTAATGGTACGATAACACCTTCCAATCCTAATGATCCTCAGTATAATTCTTGGAGGCAGGTTAATTTCATGATTCAGTTATAGATTATGAACAGTGTGTCCTCAACTATAAATCAGAGTGTGATGTGGTATGATAGTGCAGCTGAGGTATGGAGTGTCCTTAAACGAAGGTATGGAAGTTATGATTGTTATATCCCATTTTTTTAATAGGGGCAAGAATGGAAATTAGGCCTAATTAATTAGAAAACCTAATTTGATTATCAAATTTTCCCTAAACCCTAATCAAATTTCTATTTAAACCACGCTTAGGCTTTTCTCTCCCCATACTACTCGTACGCCGCTTCTCACAGAGGAAGAATACGATTCTTTCTTGCTTCCAAACAAGGCCGCCTCTTTTAGAGAGACATACCACCACTCGAACACGCTCTTCAACGCATATCAAATACCAGGTAGGTGCCCCCTTAACATCCGTTGAATGCAACAAACGATAATGTTTAATTTTCCTATGAAAACGAGATCTGCATTAGTATTAGTGTTTGTATAGATGCTTGATTATTAGATTATATGTATCTCTGATGAATTGTATGTCCGTATATATGATCGTATATGTATATAAATGAATGATGCTATTTTCATATGAAACTCGGGAAAAGATTTGATTTTTGATGTGCGTGTGAATACCGGAATCGTAGGAAGGAGTGTTTGTGCCGGCGGCGCGTGGCCAGTGGTGGTGGGCTATGACCACGTGCTGCCGGATGGAGGAACAAGGGAGTTGAAGGGGGGCTGAGGGAGGGTCGGCGCGTGGCCGGTGGTGGTGGGCTATGACCACGTGCTGCCGGGTGGAGAAATAAGGGTGAGGTGGGGGGCGCTGAGAGGGTGTGCTGGGTGGTGGTGCGGCTGACTGGGGGAGGGGCTGAAGGGGGCGTCGCTAGGGTGGGGGCCTGAGGGAGGGGGGTTGCGCTGGGGTGGGACTGAAGGGGGGTGCAGCTGAGGGGGGGCGGACTGGGGAGGGGGTTGCGGGGTGCTGGTGGGTGTGGGGGTGAGGGAGAGGGGCGGAAGTTGGATCGCATGGGAGAGTCACTGGGTCAGAAATTGCAGAAGGGGGGGGGGAATTTGAAAGTTAGGGTGATCTGATGGCGTAGGAAGGAAAAAGAATAGAAAAAAAAGAAAAAGAATAATAAAAGAAAAGGTAAAAGAAAAAGAAATTGAAAGGGGAAGTGACGCTGAAAGCAAAGGAAAAGAAAAGGGAAAAGAAAAAGAAAAAGAAAAGGAAAAAAAAAGAAGATTCCGAATGTGATTTCTGTGCATTCATGCATCACGACATTGCATATATGATATGATATGTTCTGTTCTGTTCCGTTCTGTTCTGTTAGGATATGCGAGACGTAAGTCGCATATCTGATCTGTTCCGTTCCGTTCCGTTCTGTTCTGTTAGGACCCTGGGTCATGCATTGCACGATTAGATGAATGTTTCTGAGAATGTAGGGTTATCATGCATCACGTATGTGGCATTGCATTTCACGTTCATTTCGCACGATTATGTGTTTTGATTGTTTTAAGAAGTTATGACCGTTATACGCTGTTTTAAGAAGTTCTGACCATTATACGTTGTTTTAAGAAATTCTGAACGTTATACGTGTTTGCGAAAACGTGGACAGTCTATTTTCGTATTACAGTACGTATATGTATTTCACTACTGTCCTAGCATGTATGATCTCACTGGGCCGATGCAGGCAGGGTACCTACGGAGTGACGTTTTTGTCGCTCACACCGTTCGTTTTGTTTTCTTGCAGACGATTCATGGTATGATTACCCATGGGTTATAGAAGATTCAGAGTGCGGTCAGTGGGACTCGTAGAGACTGTTTGGAGATAGACGATCAAGAAGTAGAGAAGTTTATTTTATTTATTATTTCATTTGAGGACTTAGCTTAGTGATTTTATTTTACGCACTTTACGATGTCGTTTAGAGGATTTTGACTTGATGTTGAATATATATGATTTTGTGGATTTTACTTTCGATTTAGGGTTTTGAGTTGATTTATTTTGCTTCCGCAATCGAATACTCTGTCGTTTTGATCAGTGCATGGATTCGTACAGACGCCTTGTATATCCCTTAGTGGAATACGGCGGGCGTACCGGTTCTGACCTTAGGGTTCGGGACGGGGCGCTACAGGTGGTATCAGAGCCGAGGCTCTATATCTACTGCGGAACGTAGAGTTAAGAAATGATCTTAGACGTAAGAGATGACTATAGATTTAAGTTTCGATCTTAGATGTAAGTTGATCTTAGACTAAGTTTTATTCTAGACATAAGCTGTGATCTGAGACTAAGTTTGATTTTAGACGTAAGCTATGATACGAGACTAAGTTTGATCTTAGAATAGGTTTAATTTAGACTAAGTGATGATCAGACTGGGGGCACGGTTGGTTTTTATTTTTGTTTTTTATTTGTCTGTATTTGACTGTTTTCTATATCTTAAATTTATATATATTTCCTAAAATGCCCTTGACAAAAAAAAACTGAAATTGTCGTAGCAAATACGCCGTCGAGAAGAGAACGGTAAGAACGGCAAGGGGAACCACTCTGAGAATGGGGCCCCACCGCAGGTCGTGCTTCCCAGGCCTTGACCGACTCACTACAAGTTATGGCCCAAGCTGTGGCGCAACAACATCAGCAGCCACAGGCTCCACCACCAACGCTTTCAGACTTGAGATTCTTCCATAAGTAGATGCGGAGGAGTGGTGGCGCAGCACAACTGACATCGCCGATTACTTGGATCTAATTTCAGAATGAGTTCAAGACGTATTACGTGCCGATAGTACAATCTTCAGAGCATGACTCTAGATCCACGGCGGAAATGTAGAATTAGGCCATGATACTAGAAAATAAGTTATGACTTTGCCTCTAAGTCACAATATTAGACATAAGTGATGATTTGAACATAAGCGATGATCATGAACATAGGTAGTAACCTCACTTATAGGCGATGATCCTGAACATAAGTCACGATCTTATACATAAGTAGCGATCTCGATTAAGAGTTTACTTTAAACATAAGTTCTGATTTAGTAGTAAGTGTTGATTATGTACTAGTTACGATTTGGAAATAAGACGTGATCTTAGACTTAAGAAATGATGATGCTAAGAACGATCCTAGAAATAAGTTATGATCTTAAACTTAAGAAGTCGATCGGTTCTGAAACACGTATACCTAGGATATCCCGTATAATTCACCCTTATCTAAGGTTGATCATAACTCTCTAAGCTGTGATCTTAGTAACCCTAGTTGAATACCATATAATTGGTTTGAATGAATTACAATGTTAACTAGAATACCCTACTATAGACGTTAGTTGACATATTAATGGGTCAAACAGTAACTCGGGTTGCCTTACCATAACTACAACATGGCACTTAGTACCATTAGGGTAAAGTAAAGCGGGTCCACATCTCTACTTGTACGATAACATCAGAGCAGACTTAGGCCTAAGTTGGGACCATAGCTACTAATAACTAAATTATAATAGTATGATAAATACTAAGGGATGGTTTATAGTAGAATGATAGAAATTAAATAACGATTAGCGTTGTAATTCGAGGAGTTTAGTTAAGGATATTGTACAAAGGAATTTATAGTCTAGGGTTAAGATGTTGAATCTAGGGTAATCAAAATAGGTGGACGACATTAGTTTTATTAGAGGTATTGAACAATAGCGACATGCGAGAATCGACTATAGTATATACCTTGGAATACTATATCATTACAAATTGTGGGTTAAGTGCTGACATCGGAACATTTTGTTGAATCTAGTAGGCTTGAATTGAAATAGAGTAACCATGGACCTGTAGTGGTCGTTTGTTCGGGTGAGATTTAACTAGGATAATTAGCGGTTCAAATAACCAAGTAAAGAAAGGCAGTGGATCAGTATGGCGCACGGAAGCATGGTAAATTAGAACAGCTTAAGTCAATAAATATTTAGTATGCCATACTAGGATTGGATAATTTAAGATAGGGATTTTATCATAATAGGCAAATGTTAGACTTATAAGAAACGATACGTAGACGGGTTGTTCTTTTGAAATTGAGGATAGATTATAGAAATTATACGAAATATTGGACTATTATTTTTCTAGCAGGTAAATATTTTATATAAGCACGTACACCGAGTTATACCTATATTTTACAGGGACTTCAAAAGACATTTTTTTTTTCAAAAATACCTTATTAAGTCTCATTTCTTTATATAGTCTATTAAACTTTACGAGGCTAATTTTGTTTCCGTACTTGTAAATCAGTATTATAATAAAAAAAATCCAATTCTTTTGACGACCTTGAAAAAGGAAAAAACTTTTCAAATATTGATGTTCTTGCAAAATGATGTGTTTATATACATTTCTTACCAAATATTTCAAATTTCCATTTTTGCTACAGTCTGTTTTAGTCAAAATAAATTTAATTTGACGACTATCAGTATCGCAATCAGTTTAACCGTCTAAATGTTTTCGAAGTTATTTAACCGTTTGCGATGAACTTACTTAACTTTGGTGAAGGCAAAAAAAAAAGTGGCTTTCAAAATATATACTTGTTTATTTTAAAACGAAAGGTACCATATTCAAATCGTTTCATAAAACCTACATTATTAAGTTTCAACTGTTTGACGCAATTTTACCAAAATGCCTTGCGAAAAGTTATATCATCATTTTAAAATGATCATTTGAGATATCGCGTTGCGAAAACAAATCTAGTATACTTTGAGTTTTATGTTTACAAAAATTAGAAGGTTCAGTATTTTAAATAGTTAAAGCTATATTCAAAATTATGGCTACGTAAGCTACTTTTCTTTTAACTTGAAGAAAAATATGTCCATACACATATTTCGTATACTAGGCTGCTGACGATACCTTTGAGAAATTAAGAGCATGATCATAGAGCTAATTCGTAAGGATATAAGAACTGATTTTGAAGACTTGGTTGTGTTAAGGAAAGGTAACGGTTACCATATTGGGATACACAAAGGATGTTAGTATGGATATGTGATAAGTTTAAGAATCCGATATTGTAGATTGCAATAAGTCGAACGATACACGTCAAGTGGTATAAGTGGAAGTTTGTTAGCAATGATTATAGGGAATCAAGTAAGGGTTGAACTCTATAAGGACTAAGTGATGACTAAGTTAAATCGTACTAGAGTACAACGTATTCCGAAGAATACATAAAGCTTCAGGGATGAGTTTTGTGAACAAGGTGTTAAGTTAAAGATTGTACTACACCCAAGAACTGATTTTAGGAGGTTGCTCATGATAGCAAATATAAGTACGAAGTAGACCGGCGATTAAGTTATGAAGCCAGTATAGTGACGATACCCTTAAGGTTGATTCGAGAACGATAGAAAGAATATGTTATGATCTATCAGGCAGAGGACAATGGATTCAAAGATTACTTTATATACATACACACTGAATGATTTGAGGACTTAGTCTTATGTCGAGGAAGTGAGATGGGTAATATATCGGAATACGCAAGGGATACTAAGTTCGATCATGATCCAGGTAAATGAATTATGTGGGACTATATTAAGTTACCGATTACGTAAAACACAAGTTTCGAGGACGAAACTTTTTGTAAGGAGGGGAGAATGTTATATCCCATTTTTTTAATAGGGGCAAGAATGGAAATTAGGCCTAATTAATTAGAAAACCTAATTTGATTATCAAATTTTCCCTAAACCCTAATCAAATTTCTATTTAAACCACGCTTAGGCTTTTCTCTCCCCATACTACTCGTACGCCGCTTCTCACAGAGGAAGAATACGATTCTTTCTTGCTTCCAAACAAGGCCGCCTCTTTTAGAGAGACATACCACCACTCGCACACGCTCTTCAACGCGTATCAAATACCAGGTAGGTGCCCCCTTAACATCCGTTGAATGCAACAAACGATAATGTTTAATTTCCCTATGAAAACGAGATCTGCATTAGTATTAGTGTTTGTATAGATGCTTGATTATTAGATTATATGTATCTCTGATGAATTGTATGTCCGTATATATGATCGTATATGTATATAAATGAATGATGCTATTTTCATATGAAACTCGGGAAAAGATTTGATTTTTGATATGCGTGTGAATATCGGAATCGTAGGAAGGAGTGTTTGTGCCGGCGGCACGTGGCCAGTGGTGGTGGGCTATGACCACGTGCTGCCGGATGGAGGAACAAGGGAGTTGAAGGGGGGCTGAGGGAGGGGCGGCGCGTGGCCGGTGGTGGTGGGCTATGACCACGTGCTGCCGGGTGGAGAAATAAGGGTGAGGTGGGGGGCGCTGAGAGGGTGTGCTGGGTGGTGGTGCGGCTGACTGGGGGAGGGGCTGAAGGGGGCGTCGCTAGGGTGGGGGGCTGAGGGAGGGGGTTGCGCTGGGGTGGGACTGAAGGGGGGTGCAGCTGAGGGGGGCGGACTGGGGAGGGGGTTGCGGGGTGCTGGTGGGTGTGGGGGTGAGGGAGAGGGACGGAAGTTGGATCGCATGGGAGAGTCACTGGGTCAGAAATTGCAGAAGGGGGGGGGGGAATTTGAAAGTTAGGGTGATCTGATGGCGTAGGAAGGAAAAAGAATAGAAAAAAAAAGAAAAAGAATAATAAAAGAAAAGGTAAAAGAAAAAGAAATTGAAAGGGGAAGTGACGCTGAAAGCAAAGGAAAAGAAAAGGGAAAAGAAAAAGAAAAAGAAAAGGAAAAAAAAGAAGATTCCGAATGTGATTTCTGTGCATTCATGCATCACGACATTGCATATATGATATGATATGTTCTGTTCTGTTCCGATCTGTTCTGTTCCGTTCCGTTCCGCTCTGTTCTGTTAGGACCCCGGGTCATGCATTGCACGATTAGATGAATGTTTCTGAGAATGTAGGGTTATCATGCATCACGTATGTGGCATTGCATTTCACGTTCATTTCGCACGATTATGTGTTTTGATTGTTTTAAGAAGTTATGACCGTTATACGCTGTTTTAAGAAGTTCTGACCATTATACGTTGTTTTAAGAAATTCTGACCGTTATACGTGTTTGCGAAAACGTGGACAGTCTATTTTCGTATTACAGTACGTATATGTATTTCACTACTGTCCTAGCATGTATGATCTCACTGGACCGATGCAGGCAGGGTACCTACGGAGTGACGTTTTTGTCGCTCACACCGTTCGTTTTGTTTTCTTGCAGACGATTCAGGGTATGATTACCCATGGGTTATAGAAGATTCAGAGTGCGGTCAGTGGGACTCGTAGAGACTGTTTGGAGATAGACGATCAAGAAGTAGAGAAGTTTATTTTATTTATTATTTCATTTGAGGACTTAGCTTAGGGATTTTATTTTACGCACTTTACGATGTCGTTTAGAGGATTTTGACTTGATGTTGAATATATATGATTTTGTGGATTTTACTTTCGATTTAGGGTTTTGAGTTGATTTATTTTGCTTCCGCAATCGAATACTCTGTCGTTTTGATCAGTGCATGGATTCGTACAGACGTCTTGTATATCCCTTAGTGGAATACGGCGGGCGTACCGGTTCTGACCTTAGGGTTCGGGATGGGGCGCTACAATGATCCTTTTAGACTTTCTAATTTGCTTGAAAGTTTCTATAGCAGAAGACGGGAATTAGATTCTTTTAATGATTATTTCACCAAGCTTAAGGTTGTGTGGGAAGAGATGATGGATGTAAGGCCTATCCCAAAGTATACTTGTCGTGCTTATACATGTGAAGTTATTGCTAATATGTGTGCTTATGTAGAGAGTGACTATGTAATCAAATTTGTGAAAGGCTTGAGTGATGATTATGATTCAGTAAAGGCCAATCTGTCAGAGATGTATGATGCATAGTTTGATTCACAACAGTCTGATCAGAATGGACAAGCATATCAAGCTCCACTTCTCACTCAGGAGCAAACTCAGAGGTTGTTATCACTTCTGAGTGTCAAGGATCCTAGTCAGTCTGCTGTGGCTCCTGTGCATTTTGTTGGAACTCAAGAAGCAATGATGTTTGTCTTATCTGGTAATGAACAAGGTAATAGTTATGCTAATAGTTTGAACACATAGATTTTATATTCAGGAGCTACTGATCATATTGCATGCAGTCGAACTCTCTTTCATTCTTACCAGTCTGTTCATAACATCTCTATTAAACTGCCAAACAAAACCTCAGTTCTAACCACACACATTGGTTCAGTCATCATCAACCCTTCTCTCATCATACACAATGTGCTTTTTGTGCCTAGCTTTGCTTGCAATCTTCTTTCTCTTTGTATATTACTTTCTATCCCATCTGCACTCATTCAATTCTTCGAGAACTCTTGTATCATTCAGTATCAAGTCTCCTTGAAGACGATTGGTTCAGCTGAGATGCATAAAGGGCTGTACTACTTACAAGGAGTTGGCAAGCAAACTCCGACTCCAACTCCTGACTTTAAGTGTTTCTCAGCTGCTGTCAAGCTTTCAGATTCACCTTCATTACTTTGGCATTATAGATTAGGCTATGCTTCTATGCCTAGAATGAAAGACATACAGAAAATAGATGCTTCCATTACATTACCTGAACAATTACATTCCTGTGTTGTATGTCCTTTGGCAAAAATGAAAAGAAATCCATTTCCATTGTCTGATTCTATTTTTAAGTTGCCTTTTGATCTTATACATGTAGACATACGAGGGCCTCATAAGCACTCTACTATATAGTCAGAAATACTTTCTCATAATATGATGATTTTACAAGATATACCTGGCTTTACCTTCTTAAACAAAAATCAGAAGCTAGACATATTGTTGAAAGCTTCTGTTACTTTGTGCAAAATCAATCCAGTAGACAAATTAAAATATTAAGATCAGATAATGGTCAAGAGTTCAACATGCCTCAGTTTTACATGAGTAGAGGCATTGTTCATCAAATTAGTTGTGTCAACACCCCTCAGCACAATGAGATAGTTGAAAGGAAACATCAACAAATACTTAATACAGCTAGAGCTCTAAAATTCCAGTCTAATGTGCCTCTTAGCCATTGGGGCTTCTGCACCCAGTGTGCTGTCTATCTCATCAATATCTTGCCTACTCTATTACTTAACCATAAAAGTCCTTACCAACTTTTGTTTCAAACCATTCCCTCTTATCAGCATTTAAAAGTCTTTGGATGCTTAGCTTTTGCTATAGATAATACAACTCATAAATCGAAATTTGCACCTAGAGCCATTCCTTCTGTTTACCTTGGTCTTCCTTATAATGTCAAAGGTTATTTTATGTTGAATCTTGATACCAAAGCCATTTTTATCTCTAGAGATGTTCAATTTCATGAACACACCTTTCCCTTTGACACTTCTTCTACTACAGCTCAACCTTCTACTGCTCCTACCAATGTCACTCCCTTGTTTCCAATGTCACATTCCCTACTTCACCAACTCCCACTGACTTTGTTCCACCTTCTCCGAATGTTCCCTCTTCAGAAACTTTATCTTCTGAGTCTGAAGATACTTCAAATATGATGTCTTTACCCTCTTTGGATCACACTCCTACCACTTCAGATAATCATCTTTCTGACTCACCTGATGAGCACACTGAGGCGACCCCGTGCACTGGCATTGAAATTTGTTTGCCTATGCCACTTTCTGCCTCACATTCACTTCCTTCTACTTCTCCGTCACCTGCAAGAGTCAGGCAACCAACTATGTATCTTCGGGAGTATTATTGTAGCATTCTGCATCAAGCTCCTTCCTCTCAGTCACCTTCTTTTACTCTCATCCTCTTGAGACTTACATGTCTTTTGATGCACATCTCTCAGACACCTCAAGTTACAGGACATTGGTTAGCAAGTTACTATACTTAACCATTACAAGGCTTAATATTGCATTTGCAGTTTAGCAGCTCATCAGTTCCTTGATCAACCTACTGAATTGCATCTTAAGGCAGCACATAGATTACTGAGGTATTTGAAAGGGACATCAGGTCAATGAATATTTTACCCAAGTCAAGGCAAGCTAGAGTTAAGGGGGTTTGCTGATTCAGACTAGGGGAATGCGTTGAGAGCAAGAGGTCTATAACAGGATATTGCATG
Organism: Eustoma russellianum; assembly: GCA_036186865.1. Classification (NCBI taxonomy): domain Eukaryota; kingdom Viridiplantae; phylum Streptophyta; class Magnoliopsida; order Gentianales; family Gentianaceae; genus Eustoma; species Eustoma russellianum. Next base: position 14,394,325 of record AP025074.1, on the reverse strand, counting down.
TTCATGGGAGATTCCTTGATATCCTAGAAGGCCAAGAAACAGACTACTGTTTCTAGGTCTTCATCAGAAGCTGAATACAGGGCTTTGGCATTAGCTACATGTGTTTACTAAAGCTTTTGATTCAAGGAAATTACAAAATCTAACTTTTGCAATGGGAGTATGCAACATCTGCAGCAAGTCAGGTTCGAGGGGGTATTGCAGATGCCGATGAAGTTCATCAAACACAAGAAACACATAAGAAACATAATCCAAGAAAAGTAGCACCAATTGAGCAGCATTCGTTGGACCAAAGTGGCAATCAAGGGTCAAGATGATTGAATGATGAGTTGGCAATCTAGTTAGTGGCAGTTATCAGAGGTATGCATGTGTTTCCGAGAATTCTGGGTGCTAGTGACATCGGAGAAGCAATGTACAGTCTTAGAAGAAAGGAGCAAGGTGGCAAGGCAATTTGAATGTGTGAATTGTCCTTTATACCCTTAATGATGTAATAGAAGTATTTATGAAATAGCGAAAGTCTAGTAATTTCAGTTTATTTTCTTTCCCTCCCTATTCGATTATATAAATAGAATTGAGTAATTGCAGTTAACCTGTGAGCTTTGGGAATAAAATTCTCCCATTTCTACTTGGTTTTCTCTCTAGACTATGTAATTTGAATCCTTGTTTCTTGAATTATTGATTGCTTGAGTCAATTTCATCAGAGAAAGTGGACTCACAACTATGGTGGAATCGAAGAAATGAGGTGTTGGGGGTGGCGGCGACAGCGACTCTGGTGGGTGAGTAGTGGCCGGGGGGAGTGCTAGTCGTGAGCTGTTCGGGCGTTGCACTGGTTGGGAGAATGGGCAAGGGATTAGAAGAAAAGAAGAGTGGGTTGAGGGTGGTGGGTAGAGCCAAAATGATAATTTTACCTTTCTGGTTTTTTTACTGTAGGTATATAGAAGTATGTTTGAATTTGGCTCTTTAATTGGGCCCCTTCATAATTTTGAGTTTTTTCTTTTTCTTTTTCCATGAACCTATGAAGTTTGTCCAAATAAAGTAGACTATTTGTAATATAATGAAAATAAAAAGGAGCCGAAATTGTTAATATTCTTTGCTCAGTCATAGTTGCATTGGTTATTTTTGTTACTCATTTGAACTATGTCCATGTTACATATTTACATACATGAGTGAAGAAGTTTTTAATAATCAATCATAATAATTGTAATTGATAGTAAGAATCATAATTTATTTATAAATTACTAATGTGGATCACATAGATAAACGTATTCCTACGTTTTATTGGCTAGATATGTTGCAATTATTAACTGCATTAATTGTAATATTTGATTCAGATTGATTGACAATCAGTATAATCTCTTGATAGAAGTAATTAATTATTGGTTAAATATGGAAAGAGGTTCCTAGACTAATCTATAAATAAAGAGTCTGTGATATTCTATTAATCCAAACGATAAAACATTCAGATATGCATATGCCAGAAGGATCTACTTCCTAAAAGATTTCCTATTTTCAGCAGGCTTCCATTTTGAAGTCGATGACTAAGTCATAATGGCCGAAGGTAATTTTTATGTTTCTGTAATTTATTTTGGCCTTATATTTGGTATCAGAGCCACCTCTGACCATAGTGTTTATATTTAGAAAATTTATTTATATACCCTTTAATGCAATCTAATTGTTCAAAAGTTACAAATTTATTGTTTTCGAGGCCTTTAATATTATGAACAAACAGTTAATTATAGAGCATGCTTATGCCACTGAATAAAGAAAAGTATGATGAATTTTGCTTCTGCCGGCTTGTTAATTACAATTAAAAATCAATGGCATCACTGTAATATTTCGCACATGATTATCGTCATTTTTTTTTCTGTTTAAAACTCTAACTTAGAGGGGATTGTTGAGACCTGTAATCATGCTATTCATATAGAAATTTAGACTACGCATGTGCCATTTTGACTCTTCGAGACATATAGAAATTTGTTGATTTTGTAATGAGATACGGAATTGGGTTTAGATTTAGAAGACCCATTTGTCTCCTTCAACAATAAATAAGCAAATACCAAATTAGATGGTATGGATTTAAAATATTCGTATTCTAATTTTTGTCATATGTGCTACCTTGAACCATTTATATTTTGGTGAAATCACGGCCGTAGAGTCTCGAATCGCAAAGCTCGACGTTGTCTGCTGCCACAGGTAAAATCAGAATAATTGAGAAAGAAGATGAAGTGTTAAAAAAAAATTAAAGAGGCGGCGGAAATTAGGTCACAGACTGGCGCGTGTACTACGCGTCCATAAAGAGGGCGAGTGTTAGGTCAAGCGCGTCTCATATGCACCATTAAGGAAACAATAAAAAGTCCCGCGCGTATAGTTCACGCGCCATTCAGGAAATTCAAAAGGAAAAAAAGAAAAAGGTTAAACGGATTGGACATAGCTCGACCCGGTTAGGTTGGATTTTCCCCCCTAATTTTTCAAAGCTATCAACCGTTGCTAATCCCTTTCAATGAATGTAACTTTTCATTCACATGTATAAAATATTCTTTCGTTTAAATTTTTTTCCATGATAGGAAATAAATAAATTCACCATCACCTCTCTTTTATTGGTGGACTTCAGAAATCAATGCCATGCACAGCAACGAGGCCATCGTCCATGAAACTACTAATAGAGGAAGAACTTTTGAACCTGCTCTTACTCAACCTTCAACTATCAAACGAAATTAGAGACTTGATCTTTCTCAAAAGAAAAGGATGGCTTGTGTTAGCTTAAGATTACATAGCACCCAAATTGCTCTGCAAGTTTATTGACAAAAGTTAACATCCCGCCCAGGTGCAGTGGATTGCCTAGTCCAACTGCCGGTAGTCATGCCTGAACACGAGAACATTGAAACCACTTATCCAGGTGCCAGAAACCAGAAGGAAAATTGTCCTGAACAACGGAATTTTTTTTCGTTCCATGCAACTTTTTAAGCACATGCAGCAATTGGAACTGATCTATAGCAAGCTCTTTTTGCTGCTCGGACAATGTCTTCAATCTGTTCGGAAGCCAAAAAGAAAAAACAAGGGCTTCAAGTAGGAACACGAACTCCGAGAATAAAGAAGAGTAGCATATAAGAATTTTCTGAAATAAACCATTTAGTCGAGTGACCTAAAACTTGATCTCCACGTAAGCGGCTTAGTAAATAATATTTCTCACATTGCTGATATTGATCCGCAAAAAAAAAAAAGAAAAAAAAAGACGGATAAGTAGGAGGATGAAAAAGAAAGTAAGTGGGGTAGGAGCGAACATGGAGGCTAACGAAAAACATAAAAAACTTCATCAACTTCAATCAAAGTATATTCATTCTTATGACTCATCATTTATATCATGCGAGTTATAGCAGTCCTAGGGAATTTAATATTTTAATAATGATCTTTGAACTAACATTACATAGATTTATGGGACGAAACTCCTTCCAATGGCAAGCCCCCTCCTTCTTAAGAAGTAAAACAATTAGCGTACTCGTAAAAACCTCTCTTTGAAAATATAGACTGAAAGAAGATGCATAGATATCATCATCTACAACCAGAAAGAAAGAGTCTTCATTGCCCACCATCTACTCCGTTTATCTATTGAAGGTGATCTTTCTTTACTATCCAATTTTAATCTGTCAGACAACCCCATACTCCTATACTCATCCTAAAAGAGAAGTCAGCGTTGTGCTGGAATGAACTAAAATTCTTTCCTCGACTTTAAGAATTCATCTTATTTTTACTATTATTGTTGCTGCTGCAGCAGCAGCTATTACTACTATTGTTAAAAGATGTAATACTTTTTGTAGTTTTATCTGTCACGTGAAGCAACAGACTACAGATACTGAAATAATAAGATATGCAATCTGTACTCCATGATATACCTGTCTTAGATGCAAGACATCGAGTATGATGTCCCACTGCAACTAGCACACAGTGCAGAAAAAACTGTGTAAAAGAAGAGGCACAAACCTGAGGAACTGCCATTCTCTCAAGGTTAGCAGCATAAGGCATAGGTACATCAGCTCCAGCTATTCTTTCAACTGGTGCATCAAGATATTCAAAACTATCCTCGACAATTGAAGCGCTGATAAAATGACAGGAAATCAATACATACTATCAGAGAGATGGGGTTCAGATTTTAACTAAAATAACTAAACTCCCACGCACTCGAACAAAACAAAAAATTAAAAAAAATGGCACAGCTAAATAAAATAAACAAAACAATAGAGCACAACCACAACCTAATGCCAAACAAATTGAACAATAAAAATAAAGAGGCCAACCAGATCTCTGCACCAACACCGTGTTGAGGAAATCCTTCTTCTACAGTAACAAGCCTGCTAGTTTTCCTAACAGAATCATTAATGGTGGCTCTATCAAGAGGGCGGATAGACCGTAAATTTATGACCTACATGTAGAAGAAGAGAAATTCAAGTATCTCACTCCAACTTTAATTATCATAAGGTAAGAATGACATTACAGTAAACAATTTTTCTTTTTTATTGTTACCTCTGCATTAATCCTTTCCTTTGCAAGAATTTCAGCAGCCTACAAATAGTAGTAATAGTATAAAGGTAAGGCAGCAGAAAGATCATTGCGCATACAGGTCTGTAATCTCTTCATAACTCTTTCGTACTTATATCATGTCAATATATCAAAAAAAGGAACACATACATTACATACATAAATATATGAGTGTGGATGTGGATGTATGCACATGTATCAACAATAAGGTTCAACTTCAAGCAGGGTCCATCAGACCACTGGTCTCTTTTACTGTCACTTTCTGATAAAAGATAAAATTTAAAGTTTTAGTACAATGGAGGCAGGGAGAAAAGGATTCAGGCAAAACAAGTTGCACTTATCTAACACAAGCATGTAGCGAAAATAGATAAGCAGCTTCCAATTAGGATGATAGATACCAAGAAACTGGCTTAAAACATAAGACTTGGGAAAAGGTTGGACAACATAATGAGTGCCTGCTCCTTATGGCATCAACCTTCAGAAGAAGAATCCAGTGAGAAAGACAGGAGCTAAAACTGTGGAACCCACTGCTTCCTGCCATCGACTGGGAATACACAGAGCACAGGTATCATGATGATTTCAGGCTTGTGACAAACAAACAAAAAACCATTATCAACTATTCCCAGGAAAGGGAAAGAAGAGGATGTTTTATCCTTTTCTTTTAATTGTGTGGCTTTTCCCTTTTTCCAAGGGGCAAAAGGCTTTTTCTATTCTGACACAAGGAAAAGGCAAATCGCGGCTTCTTCATTAGCAGACATCTGCTACGAGATACAGATTACAATTTAGATGTTGATTTTGAAAGGAAAAACATTCTCTAAAGCATATAGCTGAGCATGAACAATGGAACTAGGCAAAAACATAACGAGTGTCCAAATTCCACGAAAATCAAACAACAGCTACGTAACACAGTCAAAGCTTTCACATGCGACTGGAGAACTTACCAGTGGGACCAAGTCTTATCCTGTGCCATTAACGAGCAATGGAAGTCTATGTTCATAAAAAAAGAAAAAACACATGTTTGGTTTGGTCTCACAGCAGCTATTATGGCCTGTGAGAGGAGAAGAACCAAAGCCTGTATGCTAATGCAAATTAAGGCCGCATATCAAGGCCAAAGAGATCTTACAAGATTCTTTCTTTCTGATAGATTCGGAATAACTGAACTAATTGGAGATCGCTTTAAATTACGCTCTTGACCTGAACATATTTTGTAAAGCGTAAAGTGTTTGAGTAGGCTTTTGTTTTTAAGTTCACATAATTGTAAACTCCACCCAGATATTATGTACATTTTCAAATAATTTAATTCACCTTTGCTCATCAGAAAGTAAAACACTAGCTACTAAAAAAAATCTCAAGTTTTCTTTTTTTTTTAAAAAAAAAATAAAAATAAAAAAAATCTCAAGTTTGATACAAATTAAATAAATAATCTATTACCAAATCTATCAATAACATTATCATTTAACTTTTACCTTCAATACCATCCCAATAAAGTAATATCAACCTTTTTCTGGCGGAACAAAGTAATACCAACCTTTTCCAGGCGCGCAAGGGGGGGGGGGGGTGGAAGCGAGTGGTGAAGCAAATTGGAAGCCTTCTAGGTTCCATGTAAAAGAAAAATGAACTGCGGCCAACAATAGAAAAGCACAAGAGTCGGATGGAAAAGGGAACAAAATAAGAAGGAAAGCAGTAACCAATTAAGCTTTTTGAAACGGAATGCATGCAAGATGAACATTGGAAACGACACCGGTATGGCTATAGATCATGGGAACTTATTTTCTGCATGTTCCTATCCTAGAAGAATATGGCTATGGATTACCAAAGCCATCATTTGCAAGCAAAGAACTTTTATATGACATCATGTTTTGAATTATGGCCTCGTGACCCATTGCGCTCTACCTCTCAGAAAGCACTATTCTGACTCAGTTTTGCAGCAGTTACTTATGGAAGTTAGAAGAAAAAAGAAGAGTTTTTCACAAAGAAAGCAGTGAAGCACAAGCCAAGCCTGAAGAGATCATATATAATATTTGACTTTTTGTGAACTCATGGATCACAATTGGCATATTGCACTTAATTGTGGTCTTAATATCAGAATTTTTGTGAATCCAATGGTTGCAGGTAGCTTGCTCCATACGTATTCTTGGATAGGCCGCCTCTCTGTAAATAGCTTTGGTAACAACTATTTTACATGAAATGAAATACCTAAATAACACATATGCACGCACGCGCACACACACATGCACACGCACACGCGCGCGTAACCCAGTAATGGTAATAAGAACTGGAGAGAACAGAGGGTGAAGACTGAGGTGTATTCTAAGAGAACTTGCTAAGGGGGATTTTATCATGGATTTGGCAAATTAAAAGACACGTGTCTCTAGTATAAATGGATGAAAGAGAAAGTCAAGAAGAAGACTGATTTTTATGCATACATTTCAGACGGCACTAAACACAGCGTGACCACTTCACTCCTCCAGCACCAAACTGAGCCTCAATGTCGCAGCAGTAAGTCACCAAGTGCCTATTTTCACCATATATCCAGTGACATTTAACAACTGAGAAGGATTCCAAAAGAACTTAAGTGTCTCATACTTCAAGCAGCGCAGAACCTATCATATCTTTTCTATGAGTGAGCAAGGTCAGGACCTCACATCCATGAACATATTTTATAAGAGAAAAATGCATAAATCAGAGAATACTGATGAAAATAGGTTCCTCACACTTCAATGCAGTTAAGCTTTTCTTGGCAGGATTTCCCATATTGATTTCTATATGCTACCAATGCTAGGAATGATATTGTCTATTGCTGGACAGCTTGATCAGAAATAGTACCCTCTCAAGAGAATAATATAAGGAATCAAAAGATCCTGCATAGACTACAATCCAACCACCACTAACTATTATTTTTGAGGTACGGAACTTTTCCTAGAAGGCTAACTCTTTAAAAAAAATTAAGTGCCTTGGATAGTTAATGACTTCACTCTTTTTAAGTCGGTCATATGTCCTCCACACACAAGAATGCGTATTGGATTAACTTTAATAGAGAGAAAAAGGCAAACAGAAAGCCTTAGTAGGAACAGGCATTACAAATTGGTGAGTTGATTAGAGATTCATCTTATTATATCGGCAACAAACATAGCAAATTTAAGACTAAGAAGTGTCAAGATGACTGACAACTAAAGAAGCAAACTGCTGTTGACAACACTTGTGAACCAACTGCAGCTTAATTTTCATTTAAGCACCAGGAGAAGTGCCTATAACTCTCGAGTCTGAAAGTATTTGGGCAGGCTAAGGGATTTTAGACAACTTACACTTTAAATACTCCATGCACAAGATGACACAAATTTCATGCCTGATAAAATGCTTGTAATGTGCTAAAATATTCCTAAAAATTACAGGAGAAAACACTAACACAGACACTATAACCAACCTTAAGAGCATAGCCAACCATCTTTGAGTAAGCAGTAATGGTAACATCCTTTCCTTCACGTTCTACCTGCGATTATATGTGCATCAGAATCAACAGTCAAAATATCAATAGTACCTTAAAAACTGACAGTGCTTCTATACCCAGAAAAAGGTACCTTAGCTTTTCCAATTGGAAGACAAAAGCTTGAATCAAGAACCTCTGCTGAAACAGGGAACGATTCACCATACCTGCATGAGACAAGTTGTCCAGTTAAGGATGTATGAACCTCTTTATGGTTTACAACAAGAGGAATTAGGAAACCACTAACAGCAATTCATTTTCAAGGAAAACAACAGGATCTGGATCCCTTATAGCAGCTTTGAGGAGACCTCGCGCATCTTCCGATGAGTATGGTGCGAGTACCTTCAGGCCAGGGCATGAAGCATACCATGCTGCATAGCACTAAGATAACACGAATTCATCATCACATGAAACAATTTACATTTACATGGGAATTTGCTTGTAAACGAGTTTTTATGGTAGGAAATGCCTCAGACAATAGCATTTTGAATTCAAATGCAGCTAATACAATTACAAGGCTTATGTTGAGGAAAATAACTACAGGCAACTATTCCTTATGCGTCTTTAGTCACATGTACCCACAAAAAGGCAACTATTCCTTATGCGTCTTTAGTCACATGTACCCACAAAATTCTACAAGAACATACGCTTAAAACAAAGCATCTTTGAACTACAAATGCAGCTATATTATATAAACTTATACATGTGTAAATCTGTGTGTGTGTATGCGTGCGCATATGCCTACATATTTATATGTCATACATATGTATGCACACACATATATATATGCATACATACATACATACATATATATGTATGTATGTATATATATATATATATGTATGTATGTATATATATATGTATGTATGTATGTATATGTATGTATGTATATATATGTATGTATGTATATGTATGTATGTATATATATGTATGTATATGTATGTATGTATGTACGTTGTATATGTATATGTATATACACATACGTATATATGTATATATGTGTACATGTATATGCATATGTAATATTTATGGAACTGTATACACATACATATGTTTGGAGAAAAAATGTTACTATAGAATGACGGACATGTGAACCTTACCCTTGAGTTACATCTTCCAATTTACACAATGTTTTATAAGGCTACATATAATGCCAAGTTAACTGGTGTATTTCTGTCATACCAACTGTACAAAGTATACACAAAAAATATAGACCACATCATTATATAACAAAAACTATCCCAAATGAGGGTGAGAAAGCTATTGGGATTTCCTTAAAAGAAGGAATGTTGTATATATATTTATATGTATATTTTTTTTGTAAGTATTTATACGTATATGTTTATATATGCATATGGTTTTCATTGACTTGGAAAAGACATATCATAAAGTTCCACAAGAGATCCTGTGGAGAGCTCTTGAAAAGAAAGGTCTTAGGGTAACATATGTAGAAAGTATTGAAAATATGTATGAAAACGCGATAACAAGCATAAGGACTCCAGGAGAACTAAGCACATAGTTTCTTATTATAGTGGGTTTACACAAAAGATTTGCATTAAGTTCATACTTATTAGCTCGTTATAGATGATCTCACCTGAATTGAAGATAGAGTTCTGTAGAACATGTTATTTGCAGATGACATTGTGTTGGTGGATGAAATTAGTGAAGGAGTACATCTAGTGTCTCTCTTTTCAGTGAGAAATATAATGCTCCGTCCTTTCTCTAGAAACCTCAACCCTAAAATTTTCTCTTTCCTCTTTCTTTGAGATAACATCTTTTAAAACAGTAATAAATTTCTTCTCTCTCCTCCATTCTTTGCTCTCTTCCACCTCTCTCCTCCCTCCCCGCCACCATCTAACATCAACCTCCTCCCTCCATTACACTTAAAACTTTTCCTTTCTCTCACCACCGAAACACCGAAAACACAACCTCACTCACTTTCCTGGCCAAACAGGCCACTCTGGCCGCTGAAAAAAATGGTTAGAGTACAACATCTTCTTCTTTCTTCACTCATAATGGCGAGATCTTTATCACGCAAGCTATGGCGAGAGCTAAATCGGCTTGGGCTTCGCTGCTCAAGCCTGATTTTACTCATGAAACTTTATCTGCACTTTCTACTATACATATTGATGTAAATAAAGGTATTCGTTCCTTTGCCGTCAAATTGCAAAAAGTAGCCGAAAAAAGTAGAAATAGAACTTCTCTATCATTGCTCAAGTAATGGTGAACAATGGATCGTTCTTCAACATAAAGAACTTCGCCGAACAAAGATGGAGCTCTAAAAGTTTACTTGAAGTACGAGTGGAAGATCTCTTCCTGATGCCAAACAGACCATTCTGGATCTTTTCCCGATGCCATTCGGAAACAGAGTGTTCTTTTTATGGCCTGGATCCCGAAAAAGTCTATCTAACGTCTTAAGTTGGATAATGTTCTTGTTTGGATTAAATTTCTCAACTTTTGCTTGCACTACTTCAACTCACACGTCCTCAATGAACTTCGATGTCGTATAGGCAAGTCCATGTTCATGGACAAGTTCAATACTTCCCAAGCAAGGATGGCCTTTGCGAGGATATGCATAGAAATTAAAGCTGGTGATGCCACCCCTAAAATAATCTACTACACTGATGAATACAACATAGATTGCACTCAAGAGGTGATCTATGAGTGGATGCCAGCCCAGTGCCCCAAGTGTAAGTCATTTGGGCACTCCTGTGAAGACACAATAACAGGAATTGCATGCACCTGCTAAAGGTGTACATGCTAGCTACAACAAACACTCGAACAGTGGGAACCAACAATACGCAAGAAAGGCGCAAGAGAAAGGCCCTGAGAAAGCTTACTTTAAAGATAAGAGAAAAGGGGAAGCTGAAGGAATGGAGCTTGGTTCTGGAAGGGAAAGACAATGGAAGTCTGACTATGAATCAGACACTAAAGGCAGTGATGATGATCTCCTAACTCCCCAACAACCATTGCACAGGGTGAGGGAGAAGACTAAAGGCTTGGCCTTTGCTTCTCCTGGAAGCAAAACTCACCATCAGAACAGGAGAAGCAGGAAGATAAGTATAAAAAAGATGCAGCCACTAAGATGGTTTTTTCTCAGAATTATGGTCTCAAACACTAACAAGTTTAACGCTCTTCAGGTACAAACAACGACTTAACTGGGGATTCAGATCTCAAAAGTAACAAGGAGGATGACCAAGAGGGGGAGTCTAGCATGACAAGTCTAAACATGTGGACATTGATAGAAATTTTATCAGAGAGAAGCTTGAATTAAACTTATCAGAGAGAAGCTTAAAGACGAACTTATCATCCTAGAACATATCTCCACAAAAGAACAGTTGACTGGTCTCTTGACCAAACCAGTCTCACTCAAAACATTTCAGCATTTATTGCCAAGCTTAGTTGTATTAATATCTACAATCAACATTGAGGGAGTGTAAGAATATCTGTGGGTATATGTTACAAATATGGGTTGTTATGAGTGTTGCCATACTTAGGCTAGTGTAGCAATAGTCATTTTGAATTTCAATTAGGCTCATTGAGGATGTATATATTATTTCCTTATATACAGAGATCACGTTGATCTCATAGTATATGTTTAATAAGCTACCAAATATAAAGAGATTTGCTTTAGAGGTATAGATTAGACTATAAATAGGACTACGTACTCTATTAAGATTGAACCTCTTGGAGCTCCTTTGAGAATTGAGGATTCTGTATTCCTGCCCTATCTATTTCCTCAAAAGTAGTGTCTCCTCAACATGTTGAACTTCTTGAATCGCCCTTATCGTCTTGTTTTTCCAAGCTTCCATAGTTTGTTGAAGCTCTACTTTTTATATATTCACCTGATTATCCTCTTCCCTCAGCCTAAATTCTTTGCTCATCTCTTATTGTTCCGACCCTATCCCTCCTAGGCTCTTTTTCTCTTTGTAACATCGTCTTTAGTTTTGTTCACAGCCACACACTCCATTTGTCTTTTCACCTGATTCTTCTTTTGGGGGGGGGGGGGGAGGGTTCTCCTACCGTGGCTTGGTTGTCCATTGGAGTACTCAAAAGTTTTGCATTTGTTGAACCTTACCGGCATCCACTCATGAAACACCTCCGGTTTAATTTCCACACCGTACTCGCCATAAATCTTTATCACATCAGGTGGTTTTTCTGTTGCTGAGATTTCCATAAATCCAATCACATCCGCAACAACATTCAAAAATCAGGTTATCTTCTATATTGTTCTAACAGCAGGCCGAAGACTAAGCATAATTGCACATAGTAAAAAGCAGTAATTATAAAACCTACATCTATCTATTCAAAGCTAGTTTGCTCCGGAAAATAATTAAAAGGAACAATACCAAGCTCCAATGCTGGATAAGGAAACAAAAGTCTCAAATTTGTAGCAATAAACTGTCTTCAACAAATAGATGAACCACGAATAACGTCATAAGAATTGAACACCAAAGCAATAAACCATGAAAAACCATTAACTAGATTCTGACCTGGGAATGCTGAGCACCCACTCCAGCAGCAGCTCCATTGGGACCTCTGAAGACAATAGGCACTGAAATTTGGCCAGCAGACATATAGTTCGATTTTGCAGCAGAATTAATAATATGATCAATAGCCTGCAAAAAATCAGAATTTAACAAACATATCAAGGAAAAATGTCAAATTGCATAACAAATTTTATGAGCGGTAAGTGCAGTAGTTAATGTATTACGCTCCTGGTTATTCATAATCACTAAGATGGAGAGCTCTATAAGTTGAGACACCACCAACAATAAAGTATAACTACAGGATTTGCTATTGAGCAAATAAGGCAACAAATACTAGAAAGATTAAAATATCTTTCATTCCTTTTCATAAAATCATGCTAAAAAGAGGGGGTGGAAGGAAGACAATCAAAAAACGTGACAACACAATGACAAATCAATTTCCATTCTACACAAACTAGCCATGAGAACACCAACCGTGCAGAGCCAATTAGATATACGACCACTGGAGATCCGACCTTTCATCGTCACCAAATGGATTTCGTAATTAAAAATTAATCTACTGAAAAATCCTATCACTATTACATCAAAAGTGTAGATATTCGGTAATGCTTTGCGGAATGCAGGCAATGCAATTATCACCGTCTTTGGCTGTCTGTAAAAAAATGATGCACAATTTATTATGTATCAAACTTACGTATTTCATTGGCAAGTCTGTATAATCGCATTCAATAGAAACTCGCATCCTTTCCTTCTTGTTAAGATATCCTTTATAAGTAAGTTATTTCAAGCACATTTATTAAAGTTAAATTAAATAAGCAATTACAAGAGAAAACTGATAAACTAACGAAAGACTATATGTTCCTTAGGATTTGATAAATTTTACTTAGATGTTAAGACAAATAACCAGCCGACCTTATATAGTGGAAAAAAGACTCGAGTGTTGTTGTATTAAGACAAGTAACCTTTAGTTTACTGCATTGTACATAGGCCCCTCATGGTACGGGCATGATATAAAGAATTAAACCCACAAAATCATAGAGTGCTTTGTTAGCAAGCTCTTTGTCAACTTAAGCATATTTGGGATAGATTGAATTTTGTATTATCTTAGGTAACAACTCCTTTCTATATAGGCCCCTCATGGTACAGGTGTGATATAAAGAATTAAACCCACAAAATCATAGAGTGCTTTGTTAGCAAGCTCTTTGTCAGCTTAAGCAAATTTAGGATAGATTGAATTTTGAATTATCTCCAGTAACAACTCTTTTCTATCCAAGCCTAGAAAAACACCTGCTGTTTGTAAGTAAAATATCTGAATTCACAATAAATCAGTGTCAAAAACATATATGATGACACATAAGTAAGCAAGGTAGAGAGGTTGAATTTCAAACGTTCGGTTAGAATTTTAAATCAACCAGTTACACTGAAGATATGTGTATAATCTAATTTGAGATCCATAATGGACTTGTACAACTGAACCTCTAATCCCATTGCCCGCAATAAAGAAGAGTACTAGAAAAAGGGACGTCTTACAGAAAGAAGTTTGAGACATCAAATTAAGTCGGCCTCAAAAGGTCATCAGCAGACCTCAACAACAGATACTTAGTTCTGTCAACAAATTTAGTCCTACAGAAAGATCATCAAATTTACTACGAAAAAGTTATCTAAGAACTTCCATACACAAACTTGTCTGCTATACGACAGAACGAGAGAGGAGATACTCGTATAATATTCACACTAATCTTACGTTTCATGTTTTCTTGCACAGAAAATGCAATAGACTTCCATGCACCGGACCACATGGATAACGTCCTTTCCAAACACAAAAGCAGGGTCTTACTTCTATAATATTCATACACTCATCTTATGTTTCATGGAGCTTTATCATTTCAGAAAACTAGGTGAGCCCTTGATAACAGAAGATTATGTATTTGTTAGCATAAGAAAACTAGGTGAGCCCTTGATATGCGTGCTCTTTGGTTTATTTTTTCTTTTAAATGCATAAGAGTTCTTAAAGTTTCATTCATGCAGGGTGTAAATAGGTGCTAAAATTGTAAACAAAAAGCCAAAACCAAAAGCTACAATTCATTTGCATTTGCAGACAACAACAACAATTATGTCCAGTATATCCCAACCACAGTAAAAGCTACCGCTAGGGTCTGGGGAGAGTGAGAGGCAGGCAAACAATACCTCCATCCCAAGGGATAGAGAGTTTGCATTTGCAAGCATGATGTTTAAATTGAAGGAAAACTGTTACAGAATGATCTAAAGTATATTGGTTGACCATGAGCATGAACATCTTTGCAAATTACACGCGAAAGTGAAAATTGACATTTGTAAGAAAAGGTTGAAGAAATTTGACCTGCATGGAGAAGTTAAATGTCATGAATTCCACAACAGGCTTCAGGCCATAGTAAGCTGCACCTACTCCAATTCCAGCAAAACCAGCCTAAGTAAAAAAAAAACATGCGACTCCATTACAATTTCAAAAATATTTACATAATCTTCTGTTTTTCCCCAGGAAAAGGGAGAATATTCCATGAGTTAGGAACGCCAAGCAGCCTCAGTAATAGGAGTGTCAATAACCCTTTCAGGACCGTACTTCTCCAAAAGCCCTTTGGAAATCTAAAGTAACAAACAAACAAAATTGTGTTATGAAAGGAGGTATTATCAACACATATAGCCTGAAGGAAGAAGTTGGCTGCAAAAATTGGAGCCTAACTAACCTTGTATGCACCTTGATATTCACCAACCTGTAAAAGATGAACCCCAAAAACCAATTGATACATAATCATCAAAGGAAAATATTGATGGAGGAACAGAATCAGATTGTGCTTGATTCATCTGTCTTGGAGCTTTATCATTTAAGAAAAGAGCAAAGGAGGGGGTGGGGGTGGAGGAGGAACAGGGACAAAAAAACTCTGCAGAAAAGGAAAATCCAAGTAAGAGACTTAGACTACTTTGAAGATAGCTTTAATTGAATTCTTTTGACCTTTCAATTACACACCCTTCTCATTTTAGCACTATTGATTACATTTCATGATTTAGATAGACTATTGATCAAACAAGAAGGGCGTGTCTTTACCAAGTAAGGTTTTGTGATTATCAATTCCATTCAGTCAATGAAGGGAAAAAAAAATAAACAGAAGTATTGTTTCCCTTCTCACTTTTCTGGCCAACATGACTAATTATTACAAGAATCAGACAAATCCTATCTTCAAGTGGCAGTAAGAATTATGAGAATTTGAAGTCTTTAACAGAACAATTCAATGCTATTTCTCTCATACAAGATCATGATTCTGTTCATTTTAAATTAACACACTATAAGACAAGAAGAAGAGGGAAGTCCAATCAAAAACACTTGTAAAGAGTTAGAATTCTCTTTCAGCGTATTCTTTAGTCATATGGTGCCTTGGATGTTAACCTACATAATCACGAGCTTGACCAACTTGATTAAATAAACTTAGCACCAAGCTTTTTGCGAAGCTCCAAAGCTAGAAAAATATATTCAACTCAAGTAATTAGGTATCATGTTCAGTTATCAACTTTATTTGATATTTCTACACAGCATTTAACACTGAAAATAATGTATAGCATGGTCAACCAAACTTGATCTTGTGCATCATTTGGAGAAGAATTTTATAATAATAAAAAAAAAGTCAAAATCAACCATATAAAAAAAGTCGGAAACCACGTAAAACTCAAATTCAACCCTGGCATAAGCTCGAGATTTTATCACAGACAAACAAAACTTACCTCTTCACCCATAACAAAGACTCTAGGATCGGCTGACATTTCTTCATCCAGAGCAGAATTCAAAGCCTCGCGAACTGTCATCTACCAATTCGCATATAAAAATCTTAACATCTCAAATTGCTTCCCCTTTAAGCAATAAACTAAAAAGAACAAATAGAATTTATCAAGCACAGCAGCTAAAATGAAAAAAGTACATCTTTTCCCGCCGAAGAGTATGTCCTCGATCCAATAACTCGAATTCCCTGTCGAGAACAATTTGAATCACCATGATATAGAAATGCATAAGAAATCGTAGTCATGCAATGAATCTGTTCCAGAAACTTACGTGGCTACGAAATCTTTCACCGGCGGCAACCATGTTTCTCACCAAACTTGCCATGTCCCCTGCCTGATTTATTCACCCAAAATCGTACGTTGAGAAGGGAAAATTTTCCCTTTCTTTTCTCCTTCTAATGAAAAGTATAAAGTGGAGAGATGGAAAGCAAGCAACAGAGAACGAACAGGTGTGACCTACTCTGTAGGGCGGGGGGAGTCGAAAGGGGGGCAATGACAGGGAGGGAAAAAAAGAAAATTCTCTGCGATGCAGGTGTAATCTTTACGTTGACAACCACGTACGAGTATAAAATAGGCAAATTAGAAAGCCGCAAATAGGCGAATTAGAAAGCCGCCAGTTACAAGCACGTACGAGTATAATATTATTATTTTGGGGAGTATTGGTTTCGAGTATTCCAAGTCGATTACAGTTTGTAGTGTATGGGTTGTGTATGTAAAACTTATCAATATAGGATATCGTTAGATTTTTGGTTTACATACTCAAAAAAAACTAATTAAGATTAAGACGATGACATAAAAGACCTTCTACCATTAGAGTATAAAATAACAGTGGCAATCCTTAAGTAGGTGCATTATTTTTTTGATCCAAAATAAATATTTGCAGTTTTAGTCGTTTATCGCTCGAGTTAATCAGATTATGTATCGTTGTAGCAAACTTTATCAATATATTCAACATTGTTAAGGGTTTTTGAACTTATCGATGGATCTGGTAAAGATTGAAGACTTTTAAAAAGAAAAAAAGAAAAAAATCGGGCAATTAACCCTATAAACAATCGTTTTCCCTACAAGAAGTGTACGGGTGCGAGAACGGATAAAAGAGAGGAGACTCGGGGGCAAATTATCAAAAGCTTCGAGGTTTTAATCGAATTAGAAGTTTTTCTTCAAAAGCAGCTCTAAATCGAAAAAACCAGTCTAGTCTCCGAACAGCAATCAAAATTCAAAAGCAGTGTAGTCCCCGAACAAGTATTCGATCGAACCATGATAGGAATTGGGAAGATCAAGCCGTATGTTAGCGTCCTCGACAGACCCATCAGCATTCAGTTTGAGTGCATTAGCATTCTTATTTTCGGAACTGGTGCAATACAATCAGACCCAAGTCGATAACATTGGGGAACTGGAGAGAAGGGAAACAGGAGGGAGACAAGGCTACTGGGTATTTTGTCCTTTGTACACAGCACCGTGTGGAAGTTGCTGTTTGGAAAGGTAGCTGATTCACATGAGAAAGGCACTGAACACCAGGATGAGTACATGATCAGTGAGAAAGAACTTCTGGTCAACAGGTTTATATCAATTCCAAAGGATATGGGCACTTTTGACTGCGGGGAGCTTTCGTTGCTGGTATTGTTGTTTGGAATATGGCAGAATATAAGTAAAATCAAACAAATATGAACAGAAATAAAGTCAAGACGATTTTTAAGATAACTATGTCCTTAAAGCAATTTTGTATGTACCGACAAGTAAGGTAGACTGCAATGCAAATGATTTCCAAGATATAATGGCTCACTCCCTTTAGTTTGCTCTAGTAGAGGAAGTTGAATTGCTTTAGAAGAGATTGAAAGTAAAGAAAGAAGAAGAAGAGGAAGTGTTGTAGAATTTTTTTTAAGATTTCACAAGTTTTTCAATTATATGTTCAAGATAGCAAAACCTATTATTTATAGGATTCGAGTTCACAAAGAAGATGTTAAAATGCCTCTTTTCTGCAGACTTTCAATCCTCGTGTTAGTTCATGGACGTTCAAATTGAAAGGAGAGGTCTCTTGGTGAAAAGTTACAACTTTACATGAACAGACAGGCACATGAAGTGCTTCATGTAGCGTGCGAAGTCAATCCAGAGACTTCTGGAATGACATCGCTCTCTTGTCGAAGCGCTTTAAGTCACTTTAAGTGGCGTTCAATATCAATCCAGAAGTTTCTGGATCGACACTGCACGCTACATGAAGCGCTTCATCCCCTTTTAAACGCTTCAGCCTTCATTTCAAGTTCATATATCATTCCAAAGTTCAACCAACCTTCAACTAAACACTCATACACTATTATACAAGCCTGAAGTACATGATTAAAAG
The DNA here is from genome assembly GCA_036186865.1 of Eustoma russellianum. Taxonomy (NCBI): domain Eukaryota; kingdom Viridiplantae; phylum Streptophyta; class Magnoliopsida; order Gentianales; family Gentianaceae; genus Eustoma; species Eustoma russellianum. The sequence goes on along the minus strand of AP025074.1, from coordinate 14,375,673 downwards.
TACTTTTATGTACTTTTTCCAACAATCCCTCACATGGTCTAAGTTTGTTAGTCACATATGAACGAATATAAAACAACCTTTTTACTATCAACCGAAGATAATGACACATAACGGATACGATGTGTCATATACTGTATTTTCCCGAGTTTAGCTTTAAATAATTAAAGAGGATCAAAAATATAATTTTGATAATTATATATGTTTATGAGGCTTAGTTAAATGAATTTGTAAGTGAGAAAATAGTCAAAAAACTGAAAGTGAGAAAATTAGTCCAAAATACCTGTCCCTCCCCAATTAAATGCTGAGGGAGTTACACAATTGAGTATAACTCCCCCTATTGAGGCTCGGCGGTTGCAAGGCAAGAGAAAGGGGAGAAATGGATGGGAGAAAAGAATGAGAGAAAAGAAGAGAAGAAAGGAAGAAGAAGGAGGAGAAAGGAAGAAAACCGCCAATCCTAGGTGCAATCCGCTATGTCCAGGAAAACTGAACATCGATCGATCATATGAACCATATCGATCGATCGAAGTCCTAGGGATGCAGAACTGAAACTCTATGGAGGACATCGATTGCTCAGAATAAGGACATCAATAGGTCAGGAGGGACACATCGATCGATCAATATGCCAGTTTTGCAGAATTTAAGTTGAACTTTTAGAAATGATAGGGAAAGATGACAAGTAGTTTGAGGGACTTGTGTGTGATAATTGGGACTAGTGTATATGTCTAAGGAGTGACCTTGAAGTATGTTTGAGGTATGCTTGAGGTTTGTGCTATACCCCGGAAATTTTCGAGTTAGCCGTTAAGAGGTAATTTAAAACTAGAGTAGTTGTTGGGTGTAACAACCCTCTAAAACTAAATTAACCGTAGCATGACGATTAGGTCTGAGTCGGATGATAACTATATGTATAGAGTAAGATAAACTATAAAAATAAATAATATAAGATAAAGGAAAAAAGAAAAAAAAACAAGGTTCCGTAGGATAGTTTAAAATATATATATATAACAATAATAATAATAATAATAATAATAATAATAATAATAATAATTAAAAGAAAAGGATGGATAAACAAAAGAATTTTAAAAAAAAGAAATAAAAAAAAGAAAACAAAAAGAAGGACGGTTGGATAATAAAAAAAATAAAATAAAATAATGATAATTAAAAAAAAGGGACGTGTGTCAGCAATTGGAGGAATTAAAAATGGGCAGGGGGCTGGGAATGAAAGAAACGGAAAGCACAAAAAAATAAAAGTGAAGAAGGAGTAAGAGAGAGACGCATAGGGAGGCAGAGGAAGAGAAGAGAGAAGAGAGAAGAGGAAAGAGAAGAAGGAAGAGGGAGAGACGCGCAAATCAATCCCCGACTTATTCACGTTGTTGTTTTATCGTACAATTGTTGATATTCAGGTAGGTTCCCTTTTTTCCCTCCAGTTGGTACAAATTCAAGCATGCCTTGGTGATATATTATGTGTTTTTTTGTTGTTTTAATTGTTGCAATCTATAGCATGTTAATTATACGTGAAAAGCATGAGATCTTGAATCCACCAGTGGAATGCGTTTGATGATATTGCGTGCTTTTGTTTGATTTTAGGGAAAAATTTGATAACCAAAATAGCACATCTTTAGCATATTTGAGGTTTTATGTTTCTGTTTTGGCCTTAGTTTAGGTTCCCATAGGTTGGAAATAGGCAAAAATATAGATCGAGATCGAAAAACGGACGCCAGAGGTGGCCGGAGCGGCTCACGCGCTGCTGGAGTGGCCGCGCGTGGCCTACACGCGCGTTTGGTGGTGCTGCTGGAAATACCTGGAATATAAAAAAAAGGGTTAAGGGCCGGCCTGCCAGCTCAGACCAGTCCAACCCTTAATGGGCTGCGGTCTGCTGCTGCAGGACCAGCCCATTTAGCTTTCATTTAAAAAAAAGGGGGCCCAAGCGGTGTGGCAGACCGGGCCAGCTGACCAATAACGCGATTATAAAAAAAAGGAGTATTGACTGCAGGCCGGACCCCTGGCGGGCCGGACCAAAGCAGTGCCCGGACCAGGGCTGGAGTAAAAGGGCCAGTCCATTTAGTAAATAAATGTATATTTTTCTGAATTCTTAAAATTTAATAAATATTATTTAATTAATTTAAAATAGAATTAATTATAGGAAAAATATAAATAAATATCAGAAAATTAATAATAAATTCCAGAAATTATAAAATGCCAAAATTTAATTATTTTCACTAAATTTTAGTAATTGTGATAATTTATTTAATTCGGATAATTAGGTAATAAATAGAAATAAATTAGGGGAAAATGAGGAAAAATATAGAAAATGCAGAATAAATATATACAAGCCATGGAAAAATAGTTTTAACACCGAACGACAATAAATCATTCTTCGGATAATAAATGAACCTAGATTTGAGTGCCGGAGGATGGTAAGGATGGGCCAGTGGCCTCAGGCGATTGTGTTGTTTGCATTCATAGCACGTGCATTGCATGATGGTGGGTCGTGACGTACGGGTCACGGGCGCTCAGGATGATGTACGGTGGCGGGGCTAAGTACACTCAGGATGGTGACTGTGGGTGGGTACGACCCACAACCACTCAGTTAGGTCCCGGGATCATACATTGCATGGCGGAGATACCGGCATTTTGTGTGACACGACTTTGTTGCGTGTGACATGCATAGTAGGACATGCATCACGATGTTGCGCATTCTTTATCTGGAGTGAATTACTTTTCTGCGTTATTTCGTATGCTTATGTGATATTATGTCCTCTGTGCTATGTGTTATATCATTTTTGTATGCTCGTCTTGTACTAGTTGGAGACAGGTGCTTGCTGGGTGATTTCCCGTCACTCACCCTACTCCCCCCACCAAGTGAGCACGAAGAAGAGTACGACTATATCTTTGCTGAGGACGGGGCTGATACGGTGGAGTGGCAGACTGATGGTCGCGCCTAGGATATAAGAAGACCCTGCGACTGTTTGTCTTTATTTTATTGGGATCTCACCGAACATAACCTTGTTTAGATTTCAGACTTACGTTATCGTCAGGATTAGGCTCATTATTGTATTGAGGAATTTTCCTTGTCAAGAAAACTTTATGTTTTTGTAATTCGTTTCCGCGCGAAAAATTTCTACGTCTTTACGGACATGTTGGAAATTGATTCGACGCTTTGTATTTTCCTCAGTGAGATACGGCGGGCGCACTGTTCCCGATGCTAGGGTTCGGGAGCGGAGCGCTACAGGTGGTATCAGAACCAAGGCTTCAGATCCGCCTCGGGAACGCAGGATTAACTAGATCACCTAGACATAAGCGATGATCTTCTCCTAGGAATGCCAATTATACCCTAAATAAACGAAGTAGATCTGAGTTATGATCGGGTTATGGCAGGTGTGTGTCGCTGGTGAGCTTTCTCTATTTAATTATCGTTGAACCCCGAACCTTCGCATGAGTCTCATAAAGATTCAAATCCATCAATCACTTCCGTCTAAATTCTCATCAAGATTCGTACGAGACCCAAAAAAATACCGTTGTGTCGTGAATAATCTGGCAAAGGAGGCAACGGTGGTTGTGGTAACGACCACCAGAATCAGAGGGCCATTCTCCAGGCATTGGTTGACACCATGGCCACCATTTTGGTGAAATAGCGGCAGTAGCAGTTGAACTAGCGAATTCCGCTGTTGCCACCACCTGATTTGAGGTTCCATTACATGGAAATGCAGTACTTCCGGAATCTAATGTTTAGAAGGACCCTTCATCGGAGAGGCATAAATACGCGACATGGCCGCTAATAAATACAAGATCGCTCGCGATGGAAGTACAGCCGTAGAGGAGTTCATGGCCGCCGCGGCCACCATGTGCTCATTGTTGATACCATGTTTGGGTCAGTATGGGTGGATTATGCAAACATGAGTACAACAACAAGGACGCTTACGAGTGAGGGCACTGAGCAGAAGTCGGTGCCACCATCACAGCAGAATCAAGAACAATCTAAAGGGAAGCAAGGATCAGTGCTCATATCCACATGATGACTGATGCGGACAACAGAAAGACTGGCGACGCCGTAGCGGAGTTTAATCGCCGGCGACCACGTATCAATGACTCATCATCAGTACAGAAGATGTCAGTCAGAGATAATGGTCAGAGTTACGCAGCGGAAGCGTGGCTTTCTTAAGTCACGTAAGTTTAGAAGAGGGGACCTTACTGAATCCGAAGAAGATTAAGACTATCGCTGAGTAGTTCTGACCGACCAGAGTGATGAAGTAAGGAGTTTCCTTGGTTTGATCAGCTGCTACATGAAATTTGTTGAAGGATTTTCGTCAATATTGGTGTCCTGAAGCAGACGAAAGCAGAATAAGGCGAAATTCGAGTTGACCGTTGATATCAGCAAGGTTCGCTGAAAAAAAACAAGATCATAATACACAATTTTGTTAGTTAATTATATCTATACACACTGATCAATACAACATACCTTAACGACCTATTACCACATATCAAACACGTATTAGAACATCAACATACAAATCCAACACAATTACACAAAGAAACATAACACATTACAAAAAAAAAACAAAGTATCACATAACATAATAAACTATGAATATACGGCAACATAAATCAACAATATATATACACATATGTATACATACGCATACAGGCGACTACTTAAAAAATACAAAGAAATAGGTAAGCTCACACTATATATAGAATACGATAACCACATAGTACTGTGAACATATAAAAGAATACGATAAGTCAGAATTATATTTCCTAAATAACGGCTACAAAAAAAAGAATAACCAACTTAGGAATTTATAAACGTTATGCTGTTAATACACTTCCTGGGTTACTAATCCATAGAGTAATACATAATTTCAAAATAAAAACACTCAACCTCTTACAACAATAAAGAAGCATGTGACTACTCGCAATTTGTTACAACATTGATGATATAACGTAAATAAGTCGATCTAAGGAAAACATACAAAGAGATACACGAAACAAAAAGGTAATTAAACAATTCTAAGTAAATATGCATAAGTATAAACACAATTGTATCAAGGACACCACGACGTGACTAATACAACAAAACAATGATAAATATCATAATATATAACGACAACAAGCAACACCATTACAAAGAATACAGTAACACGTATACTTTCATACAAGACATGGATTACAAAAATAGGCATACGATTACAAGTTTAAAACAAATTAACAACATACACATTTGTAGTAAAGCGTACTAATTATGAGTTAGGAACAACATAGTATTGCATGACAACATAAAAATAGATTAAAGTGTAAATAATATAATAACCGAAATACAGTAAAAAAAAGGGATTTTCATTAATTATCTTACTTGAACACCCCAAATAACTTATATATATCTGCATTACAATAAAATCCATGCATTTATGAAATTCCTTTGGAATAATTTATATACGATATTGTACAATAATAAGATAAGCTAGTACGAAAAATATAGAGTATAGGTAACAAAAATTATCGACGACTAACATAAGTACAAAAAGAGAGATCACGGAAAAAAATAATAATAACAAATAATAAAAATAATAAATAAAATGAACGCGCACAACATGTGTACCACTTAAAACTCAACTAATATACAATATAAATATAATACATGTGACACTGCAAATAACGGTGATGAATCCACGAGCTACATATGATACCTAAGTTATGCATGCATTAAATAGGACACACAACGTACGGTATGTCTATACCAAACATGTTCTACAACTTAATCATTAACATGACAACACATATTAACCTCGTGTACATTGATATAATGGGCAGGGCTACGTTGGAGCAATGCATTTCATTTCCAACACGATGGGCAGTCGGAGAGGACGATTCAGACTCTCGAGCACATGTTGAGGGCTTGCGCACTGGACTTCAAACGAAACTGCGATGGTACAATCAAGTTGATCAAGTCTGCCTACGACAACAGCTACCATAACGCCACGGGCATAGCACCATTCGAGTCACTCTATGGGCACAAGTGTAGGTTCCCTGTTCGTGGGGACGAAGTTGGAGAGCGTACTATTACCGGTCCAGAACTGGTGGAGCAGACCAAGGTGAAGATAAAGTTAATTCGGGAAAAACTTAAGGTTGCGAAGACAGAAGTAAAAGTTGAGCATATTCGAAGAGGCGTCCCCTAGAGTTTACTGTCGAAGAAAAGGTTTATCTGAGCATGTCACCTAGGAAGGGGATGACACGTTTTGGTTAGAAAGGTAAGCTAAGGCCGCGGTACATTAGGCCTGATGAGATACCGTAAAGGATCGGTTCGTTAGCTTACTGTCTGGAGTACCTCCGGCGTTCGCCCAAGTGCACAACGTATTCCAGGTTTCTCAGCTGAGAAGGTACGTTTCTGTTTCGAGTAATGTACTGGACGCACAACGCTTGAGAATCCAATCGGATGCGTCATATGAAGAAACTTCTGTTCGGATTATAGACCGTAAGGAACAATAACTCAAGAAGGAGGATCATTCCGTATGTCAAGGTGCAATGGAACGGAAAGATCAGTAGCGAGAATGCTACCCCTACCTCGTCGATTAAGGCACGTCAAGTTTCGAGGACGAAACTTCTTGTAAGGTGGGTAGGATGTTATACCCTGGAAATTTTCGAATTAGCCGTTAAGAGGTAATTTAAAACTAGAGTAGTTGTTAGGTGTAACAACCCTCTAAAATTAAATTAACCGTAGCATGACGATTAGGTCTGAGTCGGATGATAACTATACGTATAGAGTAAGATAAACTATAAAAATAAATAATATAAGATAAAGGAAAATAGAAAAAAGAAAAAAAGGTTCCGTAGGATAGTTTAAAATATATATATATATAATAATAATAATAATAATAATAATAATATAATAATAATAATAATTAAAAGAAAAGGATGGATAAACAAAAGAATTTTAAAAAAAATAAATAAAAAAAGAAAACAAAAAGAAGGACGATTGGATAATAAAAAATAAAATAAAATAATGATAATTAAAAAAAGGGACGTGTGTTATTGGGGGGGAATAACTGCCCCCCCTTGATTTCAGTAATTGGAGGAATTAAAAAGGGGCAGGGGGCTGGGAATGAAAGAAACGGAAAGCACAAAGAAAAATAAAAGTGAAGAAGGAGTAAGAGAGAGACGCATAAGGAGGCTGAAGGAAGCAGAGGAAGAGAAGAGAGAAGAGGGAAGAGAAGAAGGAAGAAGGAGAGACGCGCAAATCAATCCCCGACTTATTCACGTTGTTGTTTTATCGTACAATTGTTGATATTCAGGTAGGTTCCCTTTTCCCCCTCCAGTTGGTACAAATTCAAGCATGCCTTGATGATATATTATGTGTTTTTTTGTTGTTTTAATTGTTGCAATCTATAGCATGTTAATTATACGTGAAAAGCATGAGATCTTGAATCCACCAGTGGAATGCATTTGATGATATTGCGTCCTTTTGTTTGATTTTAGGGAAAAATTTGATAACCAAAACAGCACATCTTTAGCATATTTAAGGTTTTATGTTTCTGTTTTGGCCTTAGTTTAGGTTCTCATAGGTTGGAAATAGGCAAAAATATAGATCGGGATCGAAAAACGGACGCCAGAGGCGGCCGGAGCGGCTCACGCGCCGCCGGAGTGGCCGCGCGTGGCCTACACGCACGCCTGGTGGTGCTGCTGGAAATACCTGGAATATAAAAAAAAGGGTTAAGGGTCGGCCTGCCAGCGCTGACCAGTCCAGCCCTTAATTGGCTGCGGTCTGCTGCTGCAGGACCAGCCCATTTAGCTTTCATTTAAAAAAAAGGGGCCAGGCGGTGTGGCGGACCAGGCCGAATGGCCAACGGATCGGGCCAGCTGTCAGCCGGCCCAATAACGTAATTATAAAAAAAGGAGTATTGACTGCAGGCCGGACCCTTGGCGGGCCGGACCAAAGCAGTGCGCGGACCAGGGCTGGAGTAAAAGGGCCAGTCCATTTGGTAAATAAATGTATATTTTTCTGAATTCTTAAAATTTAATAAATATTATTTAATTAATTTAAAATAGAATTAATTATAGGAAAAATATAAATAAATATCAGAAAATTAATAATAAATTCCAGAAATTATAAAATGCCAAAATTAAATTATTTTCACTAAATTTTAGTAATTGTGATAATTTATTTAATTCGGATAATTAGGTAATAAATAGAAATAAATTAGGGAAAAAATAAGGAAAAATATAGAAAATACACAATAAATATATATAAGCCATGGAAAAATAGTTTTGACACCGAACGATGATAAATCATTATTCGGATAATAAATGAACCTAGATTTGAGTGCCGGAGGATGGTAAGGATAGGCCAGGGGCTCAGGCGATTGTGTTGTTTGCATTCATGGCACGTGCATTGCATGATGGTGGGTCGTGGCGTACGGGTCACGGGCGCTCAGGATGGTGTACGGTGGCGGGGGCAAGTACACTCAGGATGGTGACTGTGGGTGGGTACGACCCACAGCCACTCAGTTAGGTCCCGGGATCATACATTGCATGGCGGAGATACCGGCATTTTGTGTGACACGACTTTGTTGCGTGTGACATGCATAGTAGGACATGCATCACGATGTTGCGTATTCTTTATCTGGAGTGAATTACTTTTCTGCGTTATTTCGTATGCTTATGTGATATTATGTCCTATGTGCTATGTGTTATATCATTTTTGTATGCTCGTCTTGTACTAGTTGGAGACAGGTGTCTGCTGGGTGATTTCCCGTCACTCACCCCTACTCCCCCCCACCAGGTGAGCACGAAGAAGAGTACGACTATATCTTTGCTGAGGATGGGGCTGATACGGTGGAGTGGGCAGACAGATGGTCGCGCCTAGGATATAAGAAGACCCTGCGACTGTTTGTCTTTATTTTATTGGGATCTCACCGGACATAACCTTGTTTAGATTTCAGACTTACGTTATCGTCAGGATTAGGTTCATTATTGTATTGAGGAATTTTCCTTGTCAAGAAAACTTTATGTTTTTGTAATTCGTTTCCGCGCGAAAAATTTCTACGTCTTACGGACATGTTGAAAATTGATTCGACGCTTTGTATTCTCCTCAGTGAGATACGGCGGACGCACTGTTCCCGATGCTAGGGTTCGGGAGCGGGGCGCTACAGTTTGTGACCTTGCACTCGATACGTAAAGTGTGTGTGCATGTTTAGAAGCTTGATATGATGCGACATGAGCATGTTGCATCACGACATGAGTTTTGCTTGCGAAAAGACACACATGTGTAAAGAAAGCCTGAAGTTTTTAAAAGACAAGTTTGTGGCTGCTGGCTGATTGCAGGGTATAAAAGTCACGCCTGCAGTGACATGGTATAAAAGCGTGACCTGTAATTAACAGCAGGGTATAAAATTTCTATTATGGGGCCGTGGACCTTTCAGCACGGGGTATAAAGTTCTGTGTTGCTGTGGGATGATCACCCACAGGGTATAAAGTTTTTGCTAGGCGAAGAATGAGATAAGAAGAAATATGAAAAGCTTTGTGAAATGAAATGCATAACATGGTTGTTAAAGAAGGCATATGCTTACGTTTCCGCTCAGTCCATTGCATTGTCTGAAAGTGTGCATACCTTGTGTGATCTGAAGCATAAGACATGACACGAGTGTAGTGATATGTGCATATGATCTGCTATGTGGTATGTCCTATTTGATACGTGATTGTTATTACTTATTTTCCTTTAGATGCTTTGCTTGACCTTGCTGACTATTCATATAATGTTACCTGCCAACCCAAGCACCTTATTTTGGGCGTTGATTTATGTATTGGTGACTCGTCGTGTGTGATTCCTGTAAGGTGTATGGACGGGTTACTTGCTAGCGATGTTTTCGCTAAGAATAGATATTCCGTTTCTTTTCAGGTGAGCCCGAATATTAGATGATATTTGCAGAAGACGACGGCGAATGGATCCATTGGGACGATAGACATTGAAGTGAAAAAGGCCATGCTAATTCTGTAGTCGATAGATTTTCTGTTGATATCTGCATTTGAGGATATAATAGTCATTTTCCCCGAACACGTTCCATTTCTGTTGTACTATATTCTGTTGCATTGGTGTTATTGAAGTTTTAAATTTTTTTACGATGTTTCCGCTGGTTTGTCTTACGTCACAGATGACGAGTGCTTGATCTGCTTTGACGTTTCGTAGTTCTCGTAGCAGACTACGGCGGGTGCACTGGTACCGATGTTTAGTATCGGGCCAGGGCGCTATACGATGACTTGTGATCTTGAATCGCTGGTAGTACTACTTGAGTTATATAAACGAAAGTAAGATGAACTTCGTCTTGAATCTTACTCCACTATTGTTTATATGAACAACAAGAAGACATGCCATTATTTGATTCTTCAAGTTCGCGGTGTGGTGCGATATCGGTCATGCGCCTATCTCGGGATTCATAAGTGCTCTAGAGAGTTTTTCACACTCTCACAGGAAGCGGCACCACTTCCACACTTATATAGGTGAAATTCGTCAAGTGTGTAATGCTCATATCACCATATAACATGGCTATGAACTTGTCATTAAGAGATTCACGTAATCTCATCCTTGAGTCTTTGCAGCGAGCAATATCTCTAACAACACCTTAGGGAGGAACACTTTGATAGTGCAACATAGAACTCTTTCATGACTTGTTTTTAGCACATTGAACCCCGTTTGTAGGATCTCTACTAATAGTGGATTGGCTTCCCGTCATGAAGAATTCTCTACAGATGGAGTAAGTCTCATCTCCCTCGATGTTTCGTAGACTAACTTCTTACTTAGTCCTTTAGTTAAGGGGTCAGCAAGGTTAAATTGGGTTCTTACAAACTCCAAGTTACCATCTCGAACTGATCAAATCAAGCACAATATTGTGCCTTAGACGGATGTGCCGGCTCTTCCCATTATAGATCTTGTTCTTTGCTTATTCAATCGCAGCCTGCGAATCAAAATGAATAGATACAGAAGGCATATGTTTAGTCCACAAAGAAATATCAACAAATAAATTCCTTACCCATTCAGCTTCTGTACTAGCCAGTTCTAACGCAATGAATTCAGTCTCCATTGTTGATTTGGCACTACATGTTTGTTTACATGATTTCCAAGAGATAGCTCCACTGCCTAATGTAACTACATATCAACTACTGGAGTTTATCTCATTGTTATCCTAGTTAACATCATAATAGCCTTCTAAAATAGCGGGCGGACCATTAAACATGAGTCCTAAATTCATTGTACCTTTAAGATATCTCAATAATCGTTTTAATGCACACCAATGTTTCTCATTGGGATTATGAGTATGTCTTGCAAGTCTATTAACAGCATATGCTATATCGGGTCTAGTGCAATTCATCAAGTACATTACACTACCAATTATCCTCGCATATTCACATCGAGACACATTTTCAAATTTATTCTTTTCCACTGTCACAAGTGAATCATAAGGAGAACTAACTGGTTTCACATTAAAATGAATAAAACGTAATGTTCTTGAGAAAGCAAGTAACCTCCACATTTTTCCACTAACTTAAGGCCAAGAATCAAATCTGCCTTCCCCATATCTTTCATATTAAACACAGAAGACAAAAATGACTTTGTATTATTCACAACCTTTATGTTGGTACCAAATATTAACATATCATCAACATAAAGACAAACAATGACAATAACACAACCGACAAATTTGCTATACGCACAACGATCACTTTCATTTACTACATAACTATTTGAGACCATTGCGTTATCGAATTTTTTGTGCCATTGTTTAGGTGCTTGCTTAAGACCATATAAATATTTCTTAAGTCTACATACTTTACGTTCTTGGTCTTTAACTATCATATCCTCTAATTGTTTCATATACATCTCTTCTTCTAAATTTTCATTTAGAAACGCTGTTTTTACATTTATTTGATGAATAACAAGTCTATAAATGGAGGCAAGCGCTACTAACACTCTAATGGTAGTAATTTTAGCGACTGGAGCGTAAGTGTCAAAAAGGTCTATCCCTTCTTGTTGTGTAAACCCTTTAGCGACTAGCCTAGCTTTAAACTTATCTATTGTTCCATCCGCCTTTAGCTTCTTTCTAAAGACCCATTTACAATAGATAGGTTTACAACCTCTAGGGAAGTCTACCGATTCCCAAGTGTTATTACTTAGAATTGAATCAAGTTCACTATTAATGGCTTCTTTCCAAAGCTTAGAATCGATTGATTTAATAGTATCCCCATAAGTTTTGGGATCATCTTCAAAAATGAATACCGTTGTAAAATCATCCCCAAACAATTTTTATACTCAGTTGTCTCTTACTTTTTTTAGATAGATCAACTTCTTTATTAACTATGGTTTTACTTGATTCACCTACTTCAAACTTAGAGACAACTTCAGATTGTCTTCTCATTGGAAAAACATGTTCAAAAAATTCAGCATCCTTAGGTTCCAATACAAAACCGTTATCTATAGCCATGAATCTATATGGTGCACTATTCTAAACATATCCAATGAATACACAATCTCTAGTTTTTGAACCAATTTTACTTCGTTTAAATTCAGGAATAGTAACTTTGGTTAAACACTCCCACACTTTTAGATAACTCAGGTTGGGTGCATAACCTTTCCATAACTAATAAGGTGTTTTATCTATCTTCTTATGAGATATTGTATTCAAAATATGACATACAGTCAAGATTGCCTCACCCCACATATTATCTGGCAATCCTGAACTAATCAACGTTGCATTCATCATATTTTTAAGTGATATTCTTCCTTTCAGCTACTCCATTAGATTGAGATGTATATGAGGCTGTGATTTCATGAATAATTCCTTTTTCTTCACAAAACGTTTGTAAAGAATCTGTACTATATTCACCGCCTCTATCGGTTTGAAGCCTTGTGATCTTTAAATCTAACTGATTTTCAACTTCATTATTATAGTTTACAAACATGGACTCAGCCTCATCCTTGTGGCTTAACAAATATACCTTTGTATATCTAAAGTAATCATCAACGAAAGTAACATAATACCTTTTACAACCTTTACTTATGTGATTCTTGCTGAAAAGTTAGAATTGTGAATAGCGTTATGTGAGCAATTAAAACAAAAGCGTCCACATGAGCTACTAGAGTACTGTCCAAGTAAGTGAGCCGTAATCGAACCAGATAGAGCTAAGAGTCAAGACTAAGAGGCCTCACGTTCAAACTTTTATGTATGCATAGTTCTTCTTGCTAAGAATACTAGTTTATTCTTGTTGGTTTAATACATGCGTTGATTTATTTCAAAGGAAAAAAAAACAAAATAAAAAATTGCCCCTTGTAATGAGTATAAATAAGAACTGAACTACAATAACCAAACTTACAAAATAAAATTAAAAGAAAAAAGAAGGAAATGGTGTGTCGTTACATTTTCTGATTTATGTCCATAAACCAATTGCATTAAAATCCAAATTTCCTCCATTTTTAGACAAAGACAGGACCTTTATATACAGTGTAGAAAGAAGAGACAAAATAAACATACAGACAGCTTAGGTAGGCACACATTATCAACTAAGTGTCCATAAGCAAAGGGACATGCTCCACAATGCTCTCCAACTTAGACCCAGTTTGTAGTAGACACTTTGTGTATGACTTCTCCAACCTAGTAGATCGCTGAGCTCCTGATTTTGAAAAAGATAAAGAATCTAGATTTATTGCCTGACCTATTAATATGTCACTAGCGTTTGCAGTAGGGTGTTCTGGTTAACATTTTAATTCATTCAAATTAATTATAGATTATTCAACTAGGCTACTAAGATCACGACTTAAAGAGTTATGATCGACTTAGGTAAGATAGAATTGTATGGGATACCGTAGGTATACGTGTTTCGTAACCAATCGTCTCCTTAAGTCTAAGGTCGTAACTTACTTTTAGGATTGTTCTTAGTATCGTCATTTCTTAAGTCTAAGATTATGTCTTATTCCTAAGATCATGCTTAGCGTATAACCGTCGCTTATGACTACCTTCGGTACTTATGTACAAGGTCAACTTCTAATTGGAATCGTTACTTATATTTAAGATTGTGACTTATGTTTAGGATCATCACTTATGTTCAAATCATCACTTATGTCTAGGATTGTGACTTAGGGGCAAAATCGTAACTTAATTTTTAATATCATGGCCTAAATCTATATTTCTGCTGTGGATCTAGAGCCATGCTTTGGAGATCATACTTTCAGCATGTAATACCTCTTGAACTCGTTCTGGAATTAGGTACAAGTGATCGGCGGTGTCAGTTGTGCTGCTACACCACTCATCCGCATCTCCTTGTAGAAGAACCTCAGGTCCGAGTGCGGTGGTGGTGGAGGCGGTGCCTGCTAGTTCAGCATTTGGTGCTACTATGCTAAGGTGTTGGTCATGGTGACTATGACATCTTCAAGTGCTTCGGGATGATCCCCTGATTCTAGTGGTCCTCACCACCATTTCTTCTATTACCGGCTTGTTCACCTCTTGCCGAAATTTTTTTCCTAGCATTGGAGCGGTCGAAAATATATTTGTTTAAATATAACTAAGTTAAGGGTTATTTTGGGAATTTCAAACAACTTAGGAGGTTGCATGCTAATGTTCAGGAGTAATTTGGGAAATTCTATCGTTTACAGAATTTATGCTAAAAGTTAGGGACAGAATAGTAATTACGTAATAAAACGATCGGTCACCCTCGTACTCCTTAACCCGGTCATAACTTAAGTCTAAGATCATCACTTAACCCTATTTTGTTGTTTAAGGGCAAAATCATCATTTTAGGAAAAGATCGTAGCTTGTGTCTAAGTGATCTAATTACTCCTATGTTTCTAAGACGGATCTAAAGCCTCGGCTCTGATACCACCTGTAGCGTCCCGCTTCCAAACCCTAGCATCGGGAACATTGCACCTGCCGTAGCCTGCTACGAGAACTACAAGGCGCCATTCAAACTTCTTTACACGTCAGAAATGACGTAGAAAATTTTCGCAGAAACGATAATAAAAATAAATAACTCCATTAATTAATAAATAACTCCATTAATTTACTCCATCAGAAATATAATAAAGTGCAAGGACTGACGAGACCCGCTACGTCAAGTATGAAATAAGTCAACCAACTCCAAACTAAAGTCAAAACATGGGTCTATGTAGAGGTCTATCAGACTATCCCTCTGAACATGCGTCCGGTCATAAGGTCTTATCACTGGTCCAGCTCACTCTCCCAGCTGGCATAGTCGGCCCAATCCTCTATAAAAATGTACCCGTAGTCCTGCTCACCTGTGGAGGGTAGATGGGGGGAGGGTGAGTGATTTGAGTCTCTCGTAGGTTACTGTATCTCCCGAATAGGGACTTTCATATACTGAGTCGGGTAAACAACTAACACAAATAAAGCAACAACAAATAAATAAAGCAGTAAAACATAAATAAAAAATAGCACATATCCGACCCGATCCGTATCCCAAATCGTCAACATTGAAACAACTTAATAACAAGATCAACGATAATCACATCAATAACAAATGCAATGCGCAACTTCATGATGCATGCTCTTTCATCACCGTGTCACACGCAATCATTTAATATCACACGTCATGCTCTTCTTTTTCCATGATATGCTATGCATGTCTCGGGTCCTATTAGATGAAGGTAACCGTTATTACCATACACTCATCACACGCCTTGTCAGGCCACACGTCACGAAGGACCACACGGCTCGTAGGCCAAATGCAATGATCGTGCCATGAATGCTTCACACTTTCACGCTTTCGTTTCTCCTATGTTGCATGCTCCGTTCTATGTTGCGTATTACCTATATTGCGTAATTATCCTATGTTGCGTGGAGTTCATTAATGTATTTTATCTTCTACAGTTATTTTATCTTTCTAGACTTTATTTTACGTTTCTACACTTTATTTTATTTTTCATAGGCTTTCAAGCACTTCATTCTTTTATTTATTTATTTTTATCTTGTCCTACTATTTTTATTTCCTTTATTTTAATTTATTTTAGTAGGTTTCTAAGTGGTTTTAATATTATATTAAGTAAATATTTTTTTTTCAATTTCTGTGACGGACCTCTGTTTATTTTTTTTGATTTCTTAATTCCGTAATGAGTAAGTGATGACTATTTTAGTTTATTAATTATTAATTATTAATATTATCATTATTATCATTTCTAATACACAAATATTACAGTCGGCCCTATTTATTTCCAAGGCAGTCCAGCCTTTTAACCTCAGGCCCGCTGGCAGTACGGCCTGCAGGCTATTTCCCAATTTTTTTTGAGACAAGTTCTGACCTGTCTCTTTTCTAGCAGGCTCGGCCCGCTGGCCCTCCAGCCCGTTTACACTGCACTTTTTTTAAACAACATCTCACTTATGGGTCGAAATCCTGGCCTGTTGAAGTATTTGGCCAGCCCGCTGGCTGAAAGGAGGCCAGCCTGCCTTTTATTTTTTTATAAAAAATTTCTTTATTTCTTTAAATCCTAATTTTCTTCAAAAATTCACAACTTCTTCGTTTTAGATTCGATTTACCCTAAATCAATTCCATTGGACTCCGTTTAACGCCCTTGACGTAACGCCATTCACACATCAATGCGTGTATTACACGCACCGCTCGGGGCTGTGCGTGGGCAGCGCGCGTGTGCTACGCGCATCGTCTCCGGGCTCGTTTTTCGATGAACTAAACCCATTCCGGCCTATTTCCATGCAATGTGATCTATACCTAAGGCCATTGACGGAATTTTCATACTAAAACATAAAGAAGCACGGATAAAAACATAAAGAAACAACGCATGCAAATCATAAACAAATAAACCAAACCAATATGCGAGAAATCCGAAGCAATCCAATAGATGGGAGGGTAACCTACCTCTTGAATACCAATTCACAGATCAAAGGAGTTGGATTTGACACGGGTGACTTTCTTTTTTTCTTCCTCTCCTTCTCCTCTCTCTTTTCCTCCCCGCTCTCTTTTCTCTCTTCCTCACATTTTGCACACTTTTTCTTTTCATGAAAGCCTCTGTCGTTAGTGGTGAGGGGAGAGGGATTTTTAGGAGATTTTAATTTAGTGGGAGAGAGATTGAGGGGATGATGAGAGTGATTAATGAGAGGGAATTGGGGTATTTAGGATAGGATTTAAGTTTTAATTTTAAAAAAAATTAATTAAATCTTTTTTTCCTTTTCATGTACGGTTACAACAGTTTATCCTTGAGACGTTGTATGTCAAACTCAGTCACGATGTAATTCTTCTTAATATTGTGTTTATCGGTACGTGCGATCTGAAAAAAATTACAGAATCCGTCTATTGGTTTTTCTACTAGACGAGATTCATGATAATATTGATTGGTTATGTTGTTTCTTTGACAGGTCGACCCCAGCTTCTACAGCAAAACTTGCATATTCGTGATGAAGACTTCTGTTTTCTTCTTTTAGTTGTTCAACAGTTTGCTGGTTGTTTTTGTTGGAGAATTTAAAGTTTGGGCTTTGGCCTATTAAGGAAGGTTGCAAAATTTGGTTTTGCAACATACTTTGAGCTTAATTATGATTAGTTTCCGATAATGAAAAACGAAAACTAAGAAGTCCTTAATTATCTACGTAACGAGTAGTTAATTTTAGGCTTTGGAATCACTCAATTACGATACCGGATGAATGAGAAATTAATGCTCAAAGTGGATAGAAAACATGTGTTAAAGGGTGATGTGTCCTATTCTTAGGAGGCCACATCACCCTTATGGAGGAATACCACATTGGACATTTGGACATGTTTAGCAATCTTACAAATGGCTAGAATGGAGACTTTAGATGTGTCCTTGGGGCATGAGAAGTTTTTGACCGGAGGGAAGACCTAGAAAGTGCCACACGCGCGCGCCGCCGCCGTCCGTCCGGCCGGCTCGGGCTCGTGTGCTCGTGGGCCGGGCCGGTTCCTATCTTTTTGGAGAAAATTTATTTGGGTTTTTGGATTAATTATTTTTCTAAATAGTTAAAAGGCTTCAATCCTAGCTGCGCAGCGGCCCAAATGCTCTCCGATTTAAGGGTGCGGTCCAGTCCAGTAACAGAAAACGCGCGTTCGGTTGGTAACAGATAAAACGTGTTTTGATTAAACGTTCGGTTGTGTTTAATTTAAATTAAACGTTTGGTTATGGTTTAAATAAACGTTTGTTTAATTCGGATTCGAACAGTCTCCTCCGATAAGATCAATTGGTTTTGATCTAACGGTGGTGGAAAAGGTAGCTTTGATCCAACGGATAAAATTCAAACTGACCTAACCGCCCAACCGAATGTGGTTTCCATCTAACGCTCCAAATTTGATTCTACGAATCGGTTTTTGATCTAAAGGCTGAGATTAAACCTACCTAAACTGGATAGGAGGTTTTCATCTAACGACTTAAATCAAACTACGGTTTTGATCTGACGATCACGGTAACCTGTTCTCCAACCGACTCCCCTATATAAACAGGGCAAGGGGTGTGCATTAGGGACACACTTGCTCTCAGCGTTTTTCATATTGCATTCATAGCATTCTACTTTCCGCATCACGTTCAAGAGGAGTCAGGACATTCGAAGGTTCGCTGTAGTTCAAGTTCAGCAGTGCCGCTCAACTGAACAGGTACCCGTTGTATCCTGGGAGACGGTTGCTAACGCCGGTTAGGCACAGTATACCGGAGCAATACGTCTTAAGGACAGAGTCCTCGACTCGCCCCGGGTTTGATTTATTTTACTGTTTTCATACGCACATACCAAACGACTGCGTCTAAGTACAAGAGTGATTGTCTCCAACAATCTTAAGACGTATTCTTATTCAATTACTTCTGTACCGTTTTTTATTTACGCAAACCAGTGTTCATACTGATTTGCAGTATACTTCTACTCATTTCTTAAATCTGGTTCTGTTCTGATCTGTACGTTTTGATCGAACTGAACAGGAATGGAGAACGAAAGCTCGAACTTTGTTCAAGGCTTTAATGGTGCTCACTCCATGTCCGCACCTGATGGGGCAAACAATTCTGCCGCCGGAGCTCCGTTCAACACGGTTCCGTTGGCACCTACTGGAGGGCCTCAAATGAATCCGGCTGCCACTGCTGCTCACGTGGAAAAGCCGGAGAAGTTCGCCGGCAGTTTCTTCAAAAGGTGGCAGCAAAAGATGCTGTTCTACCTCACGGCGCCAGGATTGGCCAGTATGCTGAGCGAGGATCCACCTGTGGTTGAACCTGTGGAGGATCAACAACAAAACATGCAGAATGCCTTGGGGGCTGAAGCCTGGGCATATACAAATTTTTGTTGTTTGAGTTTGATTCTGGGTTGCCTAGATAATACTATCTAAGGCGTACTTTGTACTTCTAAAACTGCAAAAGCGTTGTGGTCAGCTTTAGATAAAAAGTATCGTACTGAAGATGCTGCCACGAAAAAATTAATAGTTGGAAAATTTCTTGACTATAAAATGCTAGATTCCAAAACTGTAATTTCAAAGGTTGAGGAAATACAGATGTTGATTTCTGAGATGGAAGAGGATGGCATGACGCTCAGTGAATCTTTTCAGGTTGCGGCTGTGATTGAGAAGCTGCCTCCTTCGTGGAGGGAATTTAAGAGCTATCTCAAACACAAACGAAAGGAGATGAAAATGGAGGATTTGATTGTCCGTCTTCGAATTGAAGAGGACAATCGTCGTGCCGAAAGAAAGCCAACCACTTCGTCCAGTCAAGCCAAGGCTCATGTTGCTGAGGCAAAGAACAAAAAGAGAAATAACACTCTAAGTGTGAACGTCAAGGGCAAGGAGATTGTAAAGAAGTTCACAGGTAAGTGTTATAATTGTGGTAAACCAGGGCACCGGAGCAGTGATTGCCGAAAGCCTAAAAAGAATCAGAATCAAAATAAGGCCAAAACAAATCTGGTCGGCGCAATGGAAGATCTGAATCTCTGCGCAGTGGTGACCGAATGCAACGCAGTGGGGAATCCGCGTGAGTGATGGGTGGACACAGGGGCCACTCGACATGTATGTGCCAACAGGGCAATGTTTAGTGACTATGTTCCCACGACAAATAATGAACAACTTTTCATGGGAAACTCCGATAGCTCGAAGATCGAAGGTTCGGGTAAGGTGGTTCTAAAACTGACTTCAGGACGGGAGCTGACCCTGCAGAATGTGTTGCATGTTCCTGACATCCAGAAGAACTTGGTATCTGGCGCTCTTCTAGTTAGTCATGGTTTCAGGCTTGTTTTTGAGGCAAACAAATTTACTCTTTCTAAGAATGGCTTGTATTTGGGAAAGGGGTACCTACTGATAACATGTTTAAGTTAAATGTTATGACGATTGTACCCAAGAAAGCTGCGCCCACTGAGGCTAATAAAATTGTTTCCTCTTCTGCTTACATGTTTGAGTCTTCTTGTTTATGGCATTTTCGTTTGGGACATGTCAATTATAAGTCAATTCAACGAATGATTAATCTTGACTTATTACCCAAACTGGACTTTAATAATAAAGAAAAATGCCAAATATGTGTTGAAGCAAAATTGACAAAAGCGCCATTTCCTTCAACAGAACGAAACACTGAATCATTGGATTTAATTCATACAGACTTGTGTGATTTAAAGTTTGTGCAAACAAGAGGAGGTAAAAAGTACTTTGTAACTTTTATCGACGATTGCACTATACACTATTATGTTTATTTGCTAAGCAGCAAAGATGAGGCCATTGATGCGTTTAAAGATTATAAAAATGAAGTTGAGAATCAACTTAGCAAACGAATTAAAGCAATTCGTAGTGATAGAGGTGGCGAATATGATACATCATTTAATGAATTCTGTGCAGAACATGGCATTATTCATCAAACGACTTCACCATATTCACCTCAATCTAATGGCATTGCAGAACGCAAAAACCGTACTCTAAAGGAGATGATGAATGCTATGTTGATAAGTTCGGGTTTACCTCAGAACTTGTGGGGAGAAGCAATTCTCTCCGCCAACGTCATTTTAAATAGGATTCCGTCCAAGAAGACGGATAAAACCCCATATGAACTGTGGAAAGGCTATAAGCCTAGTTATAAATACTTGAAAGTGTGGGGGTGTCTGGCGAAGGTTGCAGTACCTAAACCAAGACAAGTGAGAATCGGACCTAAAACAATTGATTGCATATTCATCGGTTATGCAACGAACAGTAGTTCATATCGTTTCCTAGTGCACAAATCGGACATTCCCGAGATACATGAAAATGTTGTCATGGAGTCGAGGAATGCAGTGTTCTTTGAAAATGTCTTTCCAAAGAAAGACAAAAATGGTGAAGAAGCTAGCACTAGTAAGCGAGTACATGAGACGACCCCTCAAGAGACTGAGGAACCTCGTCAAAGCAAACGAGCCAAAATACCAACGTCGTTTGGACCAGATTTTCTAACCTACATGGTAGAAAACGAGCCGAGATCTTTTTCTGAGGCAATGACAACTCCAGAAGCTCCTTTCTGGAAAGAAGCAGTGAATAATGAGATAGATTCCTTCTTCAAAATCACACTTGGGAGTTGGTAGACCTTCCTCCAGGAAGTAAACCACTCGGGTGCAAGTAGATTTTTAGGAAAAAATTAAAAGAAGATGGGTCTATTGACAAGTAAAAGGCCAGGTTAGTAGCCAAAGACTACAGACAAAAAGAAGGCTTTGACTTCTTTGACACCTACTCACCAGTGACTAGGATCACTTCCATAAGGATGCTAGTGGCTACTGCTGCAGTCTATGATTTAGAAATCCATCAAATGGATGTGAAGACTTCCTTTCTTAATGGTGAGTTAGAGGAAGAGATTTATATGGAACAACCTGAAGGGTTCGTCGTTCCAGGACAAGAAAGGAAAGTGTGTAGACTTGTTAAGTCTCTGTACGGATTTAAACAAGCACCCAAGCAATGGCATTTAAAGTTTGATCAAGTAATGTTGTCAAACGATTTCAGGATCAACGAGTGTGACAAGTGTGTGTACATCAAAAGCACACCAAATGCCTATGTGATAGTATGTCTCTATGTAGATGACATGCTAATCATGGGCAGTACTCGTGACATCATCTTGAGTACTAAGAAGATGTTAACGCGAAATTTTGATATGAAAGACATGGGGGTTGCTAATGTTATTCTAGGAATTAAAATTTCTCGAATGGCTGATGGTCTTGTTATGTCGCAAACTCACTATATTGAATCTGTCCTCAAAAGGTTCAATATGTCTGAAACAAAACCAATAAAGACCCCACTTGACTTAAGTATACACTTAAGGAAAAATCGAGGCAAACCTGTAGCTCAATTAAAATACTCTCAAGTAATCGGGAGTCTGATGTACATAACGAATTGTACAAGACTAGACTTAGCTTGTTCAGTAAACAAATTGAGCAGGTATACCAGTAATCCAAGTGATGATCATTGGAAATCTCTTAACAGAGTGATGAGGTATCTAAATTACACAATGAATCTTGGATTACATTAAACAAGATATCCAGCAGTATTAGAAGGATATTGCGATGCAAATTGGATATCAGATTGTGAGGACTCGAAGTCCACTAGTGGATACGTGTTCACTGTTGGTGGTGCTGCTGTGTCGTGGAAATCCACGAAACAAACGTGCATAGCTCGGTCTACTATGGAGGCTGAGTTCATAGCGCTGGATAAAGCTGGAGAAGAGGCTGAGTGGCTTCGGAATTTCCTAGAAGATATTCCGTGCTGGCCTAAACCGATCGCTCCTATTAGCATACACTGTGATAGTCAGTCAGCTATAGGACGTGCTCAAAGCAGCATCTATAATGGTAAGTCACGACACATACGTCGGAGACATAACACCATTAAACAATTGATCTCTAATGGCGTGATTTCCATTGATTACATAAAATCAATGGAGAATCTTGCGGATCCGCTTACAAAAGGCTTGCCTAGAGATCAGATGTCAAGATTGACAAACGGAATGGGACTAAAGCCTATAATGCAAGAATCTTTGTAATGGTAACCCAACCTTGTTGACTGGAGATCCCAGAATCTTGGTTCAATGGGACAACTAAGTTATGAAGCTTCAGTTTAGCACTTACTCATTCCATCGTATAAACGTGCTGTCTGCAGAGAAATTATAGGGTAAGCTAAAGCTTTTAATGATGTCCTATATCTTGATACATCAAGTGGAGTATGGCAGAATACTCTTGATAGGAATCACCTATGTAAGTGTGAAGTGGGCCCGCTTCTATGAGAAAGTCTGGGAGGCAAGATTTCTCTAAAACACTTTCTGAAACCAGGTTGTTCATGGCCAAAACGAACACAACCATGAGAACCAAAAGGGTGTTAAAGAAAATGTTGTGTGAGTATCGTTGTCTAGGTTCATAACAAAGGCTGACTGGTTCAGGATATCAAGTCACTAATTAGCCGAGTGAATCCGATGGTACATCACTATGAAAGGTTCGAAGCCAGAAGCTACCTCTTCTGATACAACAGTTTCTTGTCTGACTTCTCCTTAGAGTCTGCATTTGCATTAATTTCCATTCATGTGGGGGATTGTTGGAGAATTTAAAGTTTGGGCTTTGGCCCATTAAGGAAGGTTGCGAAATTTGGTTTTGCAACATATTTTGAGCTTAATTATGATTAGTTTCCGATAATGAAAAACGAAAACTAAGAATTCCTTAATTATCTACGTAACGAGTAGTTAATTTTAGGCTTTGGAATCACTCAATTACGATACCGGATGAATGAGAAATTAATGCTCAAAGTGGATAGAAAACATGTGTTAAAGGGTGATGTGTCCTATTCTTAGGAGGCCACATCACCCTTATGGAGGAATACCATATTGGACATTTGGACATGTTTAGCCACCTTACAAATGGCTAGAATGGAGACTTTAGATGTGTCCTTGGGACATGAGAAGTTTTTGACCGGAGGGAAGACCTAGAAAGTGCCACACGCACGCGCGCCGCCGCCGCTGCACGCCCGTCCGATGGCTCGGGCTTGGGCTCGGGTTCGGGCTCGTGGCTCATGGCTCGTGTGCTCGTGGGCCGGGCCGGTTCCTATCTTTTTGGAGAAAATTTATTTGGGTTTTTGGATTAATTATTTTTCTAAATAGTTAAAAGGCTTCAAGCCTAGCTGCGCAGCGGCCCAAATGCTCTCCGATTTAAGGGTGCGGTCCAGTCCAATAACAGAAAACGCGCGTTTGGTTGGTAACAGATAAAACACGTTTTGATTAAACGTTCGGTTGTGTTTAATTTAAATTAAACGTTCGGTTATGGTTTAAATAAACGTTTGTTTAATTCGGATTCGAACGGTCTCCTCCGATAAGATCGATTGGTTTTGATCTAACGATGGCGGAAAAGGTAGCTTTGATCCAACGGATAAAATTCAAACTGACCTAACCGCCCAACCGAATGTGGTTTCCATCTAACGCTCCAAATTTGATTCTACGAATCGGTTTTTGATCTAAAGGCTGAGATTAAACCTACCTAAACTGGATAGGAGGTTTTCATCTAACGGCTTAAATCAAACTACGGTTTTGATCCGACGGTCACGGTAACCTGTTCTCCAACCGACTCTCCTATATAAACAGGGCAAGGGGTGTGCATTAGGGACACACTTGCTCTCAGCGTTTTTCATATTGCATTCATAGCATTCTACTTTCCGCATCACGTCCAAGAGGAGTCAGGACATTCGAAGGTTCGCTGTAGTTCAAATTCAGCAGTGCTGCTCAACTGAACAGGTACCCGTTGTATCCTGGGAGACGGTTGCTAACGCCGGTTAGGCACAGTATACCGGAGCAATACGTCTTAAGGACAGAGTCCTCGACTCGCCCCGAGTTTGATTTATTTTACTGTTTTCATACGCACACACCGAACGACTGCGTCTAAGTACAGGAGTGATTGTCTCCAACAGATTTTCGCTGTTGTGAGTTATTAAAATAGTAGGTTTGAGGAAGTTTTTGAGAAGTGTGATATTTATGTCTAAAAGTGGGTTGTTATGATGTAGCACCGTGTACAAAGTGTATGATGAATTTATGAGGAGTGAATCGACTTGAAGGATATGAGAAGATTTTGATACTGGTATATGCACGGTAGCAAATGTATTGATGATATCTAGATGCATTATTTATGTAAAGTTTGGTCAATGAGAAGTCAAAAACTAATTGTTGTATAGCACACCGTAATCGCCCTGTATGAGTTTAATTATCCCGTCATTTTGTATGGGACACGAGAAGAATGGTGTATGTATAACAAGTGTAAACATTGATAAGTCATACACCGTGTGACGGTGTGGAGAGCACCAGAGAAATAGATGCTAGTGATGGTATACAAAGTAGTAAATGTACAATATCGATGATTAATAATTACAAGACAAGTTGTGTAGAAAAATGGTAGGAATGTCCTTTTATTTCTAACAGAGTGAGGAGCAAATTAGATACACAAATTGTACATGCCATCGTTCGCCCCAAAATGTAATTTTGCCGGGCTACAAAATTTTTTCACTTTTTTTTGTTTTCCTGAATATACACTGAAACGCGAGATAGAGATTAAGCGACGGGGATGCATAATTGTTAGCCTGTATTACGATGAGTGGTTGAAATCAATGACACAGCAAATGACAACGTCATAAACACTAGGATCATAATGCTTACACCGAAAACGCAGTGTCTCTTACACCGTTTTGACATGATGTAGGCATAATCGAATGTGTTTGAATTTAGAATATTGAAGAGTGTCATTCTAGTGACTGTTGGATTTAATTTAATAAACCACTGAATAGGACCGTTTAATCGAATCAATGGACAAAGTAACAAAATGCGGAAAAGTATACCTTGCTCCATTGCTGTTGTTAATCTGAACACGTACACTGCAACTGCTCCGGCTGATGAAGAATCTGGCGTGATCCAAGGATTCACGACCTCCCACCAATTGCTGATACACCCCTTGACTGGTTTCAACAATTCACTGCTTTACCCGATGGAGAGGCTAGGCAGTGTGAGCTTTATAGAAAATTTGGCACACCTTCCCTCTAATACTGTATGGCCGCTGTTTTTCTTTAGCGTATGCGTCTGTTTTTGAGTTTTGATGATCTGAGGAGGTGAAGCCTCCTCCTTTATATTGAGGGGATGGAAGTATCTGATAGGTTAGGATTTAAATTTAAACTTAAATTTAAACTTAAATTCAAATTTAAATCTGAATTCAAATTTAAATCTGAATTTAAAACCCAACCTTATCTTCCTTAATATTTAATTATTGTGCCAATAATTATCTACTAGCCACACGTGGGTTGTCGCCCCTCGGGGACCAGATGTCGTAACTTTATGGTCATTGCACTTTGAGCCCATCCATCGCGGTCTCTGACCATATGACTGTCTACATATTCGGGGTTTCCATTTAGACCACACTATACATCCACGAGTATACCCGATGATCACTTAACGTGTGGATGTTTTACGTAATAATTAATATTATTACGTGACATATGTGACATATAATGTTATCATACATAACGTCTACCTTATGATTAATTCGTATAAACTTCATCAACGTGCTGCGCATCGCACGTATCTCGAATTAATCCCAACAATCTTCCACTTGGACTATGTATGTATCTTAAAGATTATATGTCACCCTTTTGAGCTCATATACCTTATGTCCCTTAGTGTGTCTTTCCTTTTCCGGTCCATCAGCAAACGTTAGCAAAAGACTTAAGCCGCACGTCGCCACATTGAATTAGTGACTAGTCCCTCTTAAATCATGATACTAACATTCTACTGAATGACATGGATACTGAAATGGATATGTAGTGTGGAATTAATATTCTAGGTGATCATACATATCTAATTCCAACTTGGCCCTCTTTAGCGAGATCAACAGAATTCAGAATGTATGCCGTTACTGCTTAATGTACATTACTTCTGCAGAAAAAACTTTAATATAACCGGAATGTACATTATACTGTATGTCTGAAATAAACAGCTTTATCGAACACAAAAAAAACCTTACAGACTCCCACTAGGATAAAACATCCTCAACTGGACTAAGACCCATACGGCTAACATGCTTGTGAAACACTACCGGTTCCACGGCCTTAGTCAAAGGGTCGGCCACCATAGAGTCTGTACTGATATACTCAATACTGATCAGACCACTCAGAATTCTTTCTTTAACAGCCAGATACTTCATCTCTATGTATTTCGCTTTAGATGAACTCCGGTTGTTATTTGAATATAGCACCGCAACATTATTGTCATAGTAAATCCTCATTGGAGACGTGATGGTCTCTAATACCTGCAGCACTGTGACAAAATTGTGAAGCCATATCGACTGATTGGATGCGTGGAAGTAAGCTACGAATTCCGCCTCCATAGTGGAGAACGCCAATAAGGTCTGTTTCGTGCTTTTCCATGAGATCGCACCTCCGGCTAGTGTAAACACATAGCCTGAGGTCGATTTCATGCTATCATAGCATCCAGCAAAATCGGAATCTGTATATCTAGTGATCTCTAACTTGTCAGATCTCCGATACGTCAGTACGTGTTGTTTCATTTCTTGTAAATATTTCAGCACCCTCTTTGCTGCGGTCTAGTGATCCTTACTCGGATCAGAGAGGTATCTGCCTAACATTCCCGTAATGAATGCCAAGTCTGGTCGTGTACATACTTAGGCATACATTATACTCCCTACTACCGAAGCATAGGGAGTGTTCCTCAACGTTCAAACTCTGTTTGGGGACATTGTTTCAGACTAGACTTGTCTCCTCTTACCACAGGGGTATTAAGTGGTTTACACTTATCCATGCTATACCGCTTCAACACCTTTTCGATGTATGCATGTTGTGAGAGACCTAAGATACCTTGGGTACGATTCCTCCGTATCTCAAGTCCCAACACATATGAGGCTTCGCCAAGGTCTTTCATCTCGAATTGCTTTCTCAGAAAGGCTTTGGTGTCGCTCAACATGTTTACATCGTTTGTTGCAAGCAGTATGTCATCTACATACAAGATCATGAATATGAACTTGCTCCCACTAAACTTGTGATACACGCATTCATCAAGTTGGTTTGCCTCAAAACCGAAGGAGACAACCACTTTGGCGAATTTGAAGTATCATTGTCGAGACGCTTGCTTGAGCCCATGGATGGATTTCTTTAGTCGACAAACCATGCCTTTTGGATCTCCCACCTCGAATCGAGGCGGTTGAACCATGTAAATGGTCTCGTCGAGTTCTCCGTTTAAAAACGCAGTCTTGACATCCATCTGATGTAGCTCAAGATCTAAATGTGCCACTAAAGCCATGATTATCCGGAAGGAATCCTTCGTGGATACTGGAGAGAAGGTTTCCGTATAGTCTATGCCCTCCTTTTGGGTAAACCCTTTAGCAACAAGTCGAGCTTTATATCGTTCTACGTTGCCTTTTGAATCCCGTTTGGTTTTAAATATCCATTTGCAACCAATGGGTTTCGAACCTTTAGGCAACGAGACGACATCCCATACCTTGTTGTCGTGCATAGACTTTATTTCTTCTTCCATGGCCTTTATCCACTTTTCTGAATTTCGACATTGTAATGCTTGTTGGACATTTTCGGGGTCATCGTCCAACATACCAACATCGAATTCTTGTTCTTGGAGATACACCACATAATCACTAGGTATGGGGTTTCTCCGAGCACGAGTGGATCTCCTTAGGGGCACTTGTTCTTGGGATTCTTTAGGTTCCTGAACTGCATCAGCCGGCAATTCATCGGGTTCTTCAGTATTTTCCTCAGGAACATGAACTTGTTCCTGTGGAGTGTCACTACTGGGATGAGGTACCTCAGATGCGGGTATCGCTGATGCTATCTTCCCAAAAGATGGTTCGATTCGCATTTCTGTCGCATCTGAGTGTGCCTCATCTAACTCGATGATCTGCTGATGCAAATCATTCCCCCCGGAACCAGAGTATCCTCAAAGAACTTTACCGAATTTGTCTCGAAAAACACTTTACTTGTGGGATCGTAGAATTTATACCCTCGTGACCTTTCCGAGTAACCAACGAAATAGCAACTAACTGTTTTGGTGTCCAGCTTTCTTTCATTTGGTCTGTAAGGCTTCGCCTCTGCTGGACAGCCCCAAACCCTTGTGTGGTTAAGGCTAGGCTTACGCTTAGTCCATAACTCATAAGGGGTCCTTATCGTTGCTTTAGTTCGTACTCGGTTGAGGATGTAAGCTGCGGCTTTAAGCGTTTCTCCCCAGAGGAATAATGGTAGCGTAGTTTGACTCATCATACTACGCACCATGTCCATAAGTGTACTGTTTCGTCTTTCAGCTACACCATTCATGCTTGGTGACCCAGGCATGGTGTACTGAGGAACGATTCCGTTTTCCTCTAGGTATTTAGCAAATGGTCCTGGACACTGTTCTCCTGATCCATCATATCGACCGTAGTATTCACCCCCACGATCCGATCTGACGGCTTTAATCCTTTTATTGAGTTGTAACTCAACCTCAGCTTTAAAGGATTTGAACATGTCTATTGCTTGCGCTTTTTATTTAATCAAGAATATGTAGCCATATCGCGAATAGTCGTCAATAAAGGTGATAAAATAAGAGTGGCCATTTCGAGTAACCGGATGAAATGGGCCACTAATATCGGTATGAATCAACTCTAACGGACTATTTGCACGATTTGCTTCATATCTTCGGACTTTAGTTTGTTTTCCTTTAGCACAAAATACACACGACTCTAAGTCGGTTACGTCTAAAGGATTGATAATTTCTGTTTTGACAAGACGTTTTATTCTGTCTTTCGACACGTGTCCTAAACGTCGATGCCAAAGTGATCCTGAATTCTCATGAGTTAATTTTGCTTTAACGTTTCGCGTTACAACATGCAAGGTTTCCTGATTTGAAGCTACATTTATTGAATAAAGTTTATCAATTTCGGACATTATACCGTGACCAATCAATCTAGAAGCATGATGAAGTTGGAAATTTCCATTTCCAAAATAACCGTAATATCCACTTTTATCCAATCGATAAAACGAAATAAGATTTCGTTTAAACGATGGTACTACAAAAGTGTCATGCAAATCTAGATAGAAACCGGATGTCAACAGCAATCTGAAATGCCCGATGGCTTCAACCTTTATGCCGCTGCTATTTCGCCAATAGACGTATCTTTTATCGTCTCTCGGTTTTCTATGGCTTAAGCAACCTTGCATAATCACAAATAGGTGAGTCATGGCTCCCGTATCGACCCACCAAGTGGCTATATCCGAAACAAAATTAACTTCAGAACAAACTAAGAATGTACCCTTTTTCTTGAGACAAGATATATAACCGGTACAATTCTTCCTTAAATGTCCTTCCTTATTGCAAAAGAAACAAGTCATGCTTTTGGGTATGTCAGTAGTAGGCACCCCCTTTTCCTTTTGACTTGCCTTTTGCACAGTAACCTTTTCCGCAGCTTTGCGTTTCTTACCACCGAACTTGATGGCGACAACATTCATAATTTTATGCACCCTTATGCTGTCGATTCCACGGTACTGTTTCGAGCAAAGTTTCTTTAAGAGATTGCTTGTCTCGGCTTTCTCATTCTTTACATATCTTTGCTCGAGATCGGCTAAAAATTCTTTAGTCGTCGTGGACTCAGAAACGTGTCCCCTGAAGCATTTGGGGATAGTCTTTTGCATGATCATAAGACACATGCGATTTGATCGTAGCCAGCGTGCCATGTGAGATTTTTCCTCACTGGTACTTTCGTCTGTTAGCACAGCTGGACAATCTATCTGCAACGCAGTGTCTAGATTAGCAATCCCCAGAAAGATCTCAAATTGACCTTTCCATTGCTTATAGTTTGAACTGTTTATTGTAGGAATATCCTTAATGTTAGACATTATTTCTGAAAAGAAAACAAGAAACGGACTTAAATACACAACACGTGTAATATTTAAACGCATAAAAACAAATATCAAAATAGAACCCCGATTCCATCTACCAATTGTCTTCCAATATTGGGGCTCTTTGGAGTCATCCCAATACCTTCCAACAATTGGGTGTAGTGGTCAATGTGACGGCTCTCCAAGCACGGGTTAACCACCTTCCTTTGGGCCGATGAGTTAACCTATGCTTTTAAAGCTTCGCCCCCGGCCCTATTTGGGTCCACTACCATGCTCATATGTGTTTTCGACAATCACACCTTCCTTTGGGCCGGTCAATGATTGCCTCCAACACATACATGCCCTTCACGATCATAACAAATATAGTGGCGATGATATGATTGCCGCACTTTAAGGGGATCATATTAAAGCCCTACATTCGCTAAGTCGCGTAACTTTATGGTTCTACATGATCCGCAGTTTACTGACTGACCCTTTTGCACGTACCGTGCATACTTAACATCAACATCCATTTTGTTTTACTTAAACCAATTTGAACTAGCTTGATTCCCTTTACGGCTCAAATAAGAACCACCTTGAACCAAGCTCAGTTCTCCTTACGGTATAAGAAAACAATATCTTTATCAATCAATTTAACAAGTGATATAACCTTATGATGGGTCACATTGAGTGTGAAGTGAACCGATTTAGCAATACCCACTTGCCATAAGGGTGTATTACCATTCCACATAATTTCCAGGCCACCGGTGGAGTCACAATGGTCTCGCTTAAATACCGGCTTTCTTAGACAAAACTATGTGTACGGTGTTTTAATCACAACTCAATGAGTCATCTATCACGAGTATAAACCACATTGATTGATAAGTGTTGGTTAATTCAGTCAACTTAGCCCATCGAATTAACTTGGTTGAACTCGGTCAAACCGGGTCAAGCAAGATCCGGATCCTTATTGGGTTAAGTTCCTTAACTTTATTTTATTTATTTATTAACATGCATAAACATAAGGCATAAATAAATAAATAAACAATTAACTGCATGCATATAAAAAAAATACAACAACCGGAAATTAAACTTACACTTGATTATTATTATTTTGGATTTCTTTAAAATAATAATAATAATAACAAGAATTTATTATTATTATTATTACTATTTTTCTTAATAAAATTTAAATAATAATAATAATAATCAAATTATTATCATTATTATTTACTTTATTTTTCTTTAAAAGAACTTTAAAATAATAATAATAATTACTTATTATTATTACTATTTTCTTTTAATAATAATAACAATAATAATTAAATTATCATTATTATTATTATTATTTTCTTTAAAAGGAGACTTTAAAATAATAATAACAACAATTTGTTATTATTACTATTTTCCTTAAAAGAAACTTTAAATAATAATAATAAAAATTATTATTATTTACTTTATTTATCCAAAATAATAATAATAAACCAAAAACTGAAAATAAAATAAATAAAAGGGTAGGGGCGCGGGTCGGTTCGGGTCACAACCCGCCCGCCCCAATTGAAATAACCAGCCTTTTTATTTTAATTCTGCAACTGAATTGGGCCGAAGCCCTTCTGAACCGAATTAGGACCGAATCGGGTCGAACCCGAATCCAGAAGCCCAACTCGCTAGATTCTGACTGGAGCAAAAAGGTGCTCTAGAATTTCAGAAGGGAGGGTCGAACCTATTATTAACTGCATGCATATAAAAAAATACAACAACCGGATACAACAACCGGAAATTAAACTTACACTTGATTATTATTATTTTGGATTTCTTTAAAATAATAATAATAATAACAAGAATTTATTATTATTATTACTATTTTTCTTAATAAAATTTAAATAATAATAATAATAATAAAATTATTATCATTATTATTTACTTTATTTTTCTTTAAAAGAACTTTAAAATAATAATAATAATTACTTATTATTATTACTATTTTCTTTTAATAATAATAACAATAATAATTAAATTATAATCATCATTATTATTTTCTTTAAAAGGAGACTTTAAAATAATAATAACAACAATTTGTTATTATTACTATTTTCCTTAAAAGAAACTTTAAATAATAATAATAAAAATTATTATTATTTACTTTATTTATCCAAAATAATAATAATAAACCAAAAACTGAAAATAAAATAAATAAAAGGGTAGGGGCGCGGGTCGGGTCGGGTCACAACCCGCCCGCCCCAATTGAAATAACCAGCATTTTTATTTTAATTCTGCAACTGAATTGGGCTGAAGCCCTTCTGAACCGAATTAGGAACGAATCGGGTCGAACCCGAATCCAGAAGCCCAACCCGCTAGATTCTGACTGGAGCAAAAAGGTGCTCTAGAATTTCAGAAGGGAGGGTCGAACCTATTATTAACTGCATGCATATAAAAAAATACAACAACCGGAAATTAAACTTACACTTGATTATTATTATTTTGTATTTCTTTAAAATAATAATAATAATAACAAGAATTTATTATTATTACTATTTTTCTTAATAAAATTTAAATAATAATAATAATAATCAAATTATTATCATTATTATTTAATTTATTTTCCTTTAAAAGAACTTTAAAATAATAATAATAATTACTTATTATTATTACTATTTTCTTTTAATAATAATAACAATAATAATTAAATTATCATCATTATTATTATTATTTTCTTTAAAAGGAGACTTTAAAATAATAATAACAACAATTTGTTATTATTACTATTTTCCTTAAAAGAAACTTTAAATAATAATAATAAAAATTATTATTATTTACTTTATTTATCCAAAATAATAATAATAAACTAAAAACTGAAAATAAAATAAATAAAAGGGTAGGGGCACGTGTCGGGTCGGGTCACAACCCGCCCGCCCTAATTGAAATAACCAGCCTTTTTATTTTAATTCTGCAACTGAATTGGGCCGAAGCCCTTCTGAACCGAATTAGGACCGAATCGGGTCGAACCCGAATCCAGAAGCCCAACCCGCTAGATTCTGACTGGAGCAAAAAGGTGCTCTAGAATTTCAGAAGGGAGGGTCAAACCTGTGACCTCCTGTTTCCTATTCGCCGCTGCTCTCATTAGGCCAGAAGGCCTTTTAGACTTTAAAGGGCGCAGCAATAATGAAATATTAAGCAAGCCAGAATTCTGGAAAAACAAAAGGGTAAATTTTCTGGAGAAGGGATCGAAACTGAAACCTTCATGTAGTAGTCTCAGGCGCTGGCCATCAGTCCAGTAGTATGTGATGTTCTTGATAAAGGGCTGCTTTTTTATATATTGAAGTGGAAACTGCCAGGAAAAACGACAGGAATTTTCGCAAAAACGGGATTGAACCTTCGACCTTCAGGATCTTAAAAGGGGTTGCTACCACTAGGCCGAAGCATATTTCATAAAAAGAGGCCGCTTTAATTTTATATTATCAGGATTTACAAGAAAACAGAAAACCAGCCGAAAATTTCGCAAAAGGAAGGTTTGAACCTTCGACCTATAGTCCATAGTCGCAAGCGCCGGCCACCAGGCCAGAGCCAGAATTTTTTAAAAATATAGACGCTGGAATTTATATACTATGCGAAACATAAGCTTTTTCTTAACCAAAAATTATTCCGGAAAAACGTTTTGACCCGAAAAATTTCACTTTTTCTGAACATGAACAGATCAACAGAATAAATAACTGATTCGATTAGGCCCGCTCTGATACCACTTGTTGGATTTAATTTAATAAACCCCTGAATAGGACCGTTTAATCGAATCAATGGACAAAGTAACAAAATGCGGAAAAGTATACCTTGCTCCATTGCTGTTGTTAATCTGAACACGTACACTGCAATTGCTCCGGCTGATGAAGAACCTGGCGTGATCCAAGGATTCACGACCTTCCACCAATTGCTGATACACCCCTTGACTGGTTTCAACAATTCACTGCTTTACCCGATGGAGAGGCTAGGCAGTGTGGGCTTTATAGAAAATTTGGCACACCTTCCCTCTAATACTGTATGGCCGCTGTTTTTCTTTAGCGTATGCGTCTGTTTTTGAGTTTTGATGATCTGAGGAGGTGAAGCCTCCTCCTTTATATAGAGGGGATGGAAGTATCTGATAGGTTAGGATTTAAATATAAACTTAGATTTAAACTTAAATTCAAAATTTAAATCTAAATTCAAATTTAAATCTGAATTTAAAACCCAACCTTATCTTCCTTAATATTTAATTATTGTGCCAATAATTATCTACTAGCCACACGTGGGTTGTCGCCCCTCGAGGACCAGATGTCGTAACTTTATGGTCATTGCACTTTGAGCCCATCCATCGCGGTCTCTGACCATATGACTGTCTACATATTTGGAGTTTCCATTTAGACCACACTATACATCCACGAGTATACCCGATGATCACTTAACGTGTGGATGTTTTACGTAATAATTAATATTATTACGTGACATATGTGACATATAATGTTATCATACATAACGTTCACCTTATGATTAATTCGTATAAACTTCATCAACGTGCTGCGCATCACACGTATCTCGAATTAATCCCAACAGTGACACCTAATTTGGCGACTGGTACATCAGAAATACGGTGTCAAAGAAGAAGGTAAAGAGATCAATAGAAACTTTAGGAAGACGATTAGTCTTATGAAAGTTCAGAAAGAGTTTGTTGGATACATTATATTGAAAAGTAAATATACATCAGAACTGAACATAGCAGAAAGTTCAGCTGTACATATTGTTAATGAAACATGAAAAATCTACGTGTTAGTGAAACCTGAAAATCGGGCCGTATATGCAGATGGATTGTTGCTGGAAAAAATGTTTATGAGGTGGACCACTAGTAGAAAACATATGAAAAGTGTTTTTGTCATCAAGAGCTTTCTACTAATGATGCTCTTTGTTGGCTGGAAAATGCTTTGGTATAACGTTACGATACTGGTATAAAGAGGAAAGACAAACATTAAAAAACAATACACAAGAAATGCTTCATACTCAGAGTATGTCCATCAAGGAGTATATGTTTTTTCGAAGGTTGGTGTTTTCTTATGGGAACTACGTAGCCATTTAGATTCACACATTCAAGACTTTCCAAAAGCAATCAACAAATATGTATGATGGATGCATTTATGGTAAGAGAACCCCCATAGTATCTCTTGATTGTATTTTGCTATTTCGTTTGTAATGGAACAAGATGGGTTTGAAAGAAAGAATCTAAAAATGGTTTGAGAGAAAATTTTAAAAGACGCAGACATATTGTTATATTCTTGTTGTACACTATATGGACGGTGTTAGAGATATATTTATATAGTGGAGAAGTGTTTTAGAGGAGGGAAAAAGGATTGGATATTAATACATGCGCCATATTTAAATGGTGATTATGTCTACAAGCAAGTTTAATGTGTTTTGAGTGGATAATGATACATTCACAACTTTATGGAAAACAAAAAGACAATTTTTTTCGTTTTTGTTTTTGATACACCGTAATTCTGTAACAAAAATATCGAAACACATTGTATGTAGAGGAATGTTAACCATCTGACTCGGTGTTGGTTAAATACGCATTAAGTCAAATACAGAATTAAATTATTGATAAATTGTAATACGCATTTTGTAAATAAGGATGTTGTTGTCTTTTTCTTATTCGGTGGATAATATGTGTCAATATATATATATATATATATATATATATATATATATATATATATATATATATATATATATCATTTTCATGTCTAACTTAATTACTACTCATTTTGTTAATGCTGAAATTCAGAATTTTGAATAGATTTACATGAGCAATTAAAACAAAAGCATCCACATATGCTATTATAGTACTGTTCATGTAAGTGAGCCGTTATTATACTAGATAGAGCTAAGGCTCAAGCATATTGTTATATTCTGGTTGTATACTATATAGGCCGTGTTAGACAGTTAAAAAGTGTTTTAGAATAGGAAAAAAAATATTGGTGTTATAAAATTATACAATAATATAAAGAGAACAACAAGAAGATTGTATGATATATGTTCTTCAAAGGTGTGTCAATTCATACAAGAAGGTGTCCTATTTATAGGGTATGAAAATTGTAACATCTTCTCAAAGTTAACACCCACTACCACCATGATCCTTAGAGGGTGTTAATGTCCTTAGTGGGTGTTAATGTTTGGACATCCACTAACCCCACTAACATACATAATAATACACAATACTTCCCCTTGGATGTCCAAATTTTATAGAATATGTCTCGTTAAAACCTTGCCAAGAAAAACCCAGTGGGATAAAAACTTGGTCGAAGGAAAAAGAGTACACATTCATAAAATTGGTAAGTGTGATATATTGCCTCGTTAAAACCTCGCCAAGAAAAACCCTGTGGGATAAAAACTTGGACGAAGGAAAAAAAGAGTACAGCATGTATAGTAATCACACTTCCCCTGATGCTGACAAAAGGTCTTTCAGTTGACGCATTCCAATGTTGTAGACCATCTTTCTAAATGTAGTTGCTGGTAGTGCTTTGGTGAACAAATCATCAAAATTCTTGTTTGATTGTATCTGCTGGATATTAATGTCGCTATTCTTCTCAAGATCATGAGGGTAGAAAAATTTTGACGATATATGCTTCGTTCTGTCTCCTTTGATGTAGTCATTCTTAATTTGAGCAATACATGCAGCATTATCTTCAAACAATATCGTTGGAGTCTTTCTTAGTGAATATAATCCACATGATTCTTGAATATGTTGAATCATCGACCTTAACCAAACACATTCACAACTTGCTTCATGTAATGCTAAAATCTCGAAATGGTTTGAAGATGTGGCTGTTAATGTCTGCTTCACTGATCTCCATGATATAGCTGTACCTCCACAAGTAAAAACATATCCACTTTGTGATCTTCCCTTATGAGGGTCAGATAAATAGCCCGCATCAGCATATCCCACCAATTGTGACTCAGAATTCTTTGAATAGAATAAACCCATATCTATTGTTCTACGAAGATAGCGTAAAATATGTCTGACACTATTCCAATGTCTTCGTGTTGGTGTAGAGCTATATCTTGCCAATAAATTCACTGAAAATGCTATATCTGGTCTCGAACAATTTGCAAGATACATTAAAGCACCAATAGCACTAAGATAAGGTACTTCTGGACCTAGTAATTCTTCATTATCTTCTGGTGGTCGCAATGGATCTTTCTTTACATCTAATGATCGCACCACCATAGGACTACTCAATGGGTGAGCTTTATCCATATAAAATCTCTTCAAGATCTTCTTCGTATACATAGATTGATGAAGAAAGATTCCATTAGGCAAATGTTCGATCTGCAGGCCGAGACAAAATTTGGTTTTTCCGAGATCTTTCATCTCAAACTCTTTCATGAGATAATTAGCAGTTTTGGTGAGCTCTTCAGGAGTTCCGACAAGATTCAAATCATCAACGTATACAACAATCATAGAGAACCCATTTTCAGATGTCTTGATAAATACACATGGACAAATTTGATTATTTACATATCCTTCTTTAATGAGGTACTCACTGAGGCGATTATACCACATCCTACCAGATTGTTTTAGTCCATACAAGGATCTCTATAATTTGATTGAGTATATTCCATGTGCCTTTTGATCACATTTTGTAGGCAATTTTAATTCTTCAGGGATCTTCAATAAATATCATTATCTAAAAATCCATATAAGTATGC
The DNA here is from genome assembly GCA_036186865.1 of Eustoma russellianum. Classification (NCBI taxonomy): domain Eukaryota; kingdom Viridiplantae; phylum Streptophyta; class Magnoliopsida; order Gentianales; family Gentianaceae; genus Eustoma; species Eustoma russellianum. The sequence goes on along the minus strand of AP025074.1, from coordinate 14,337,144 downwards.
GGTAACCACATCCATTAATCGCATATCAAGGTTTTTAGCAACTGCCAGGCTGAATAGATATCGTAATGTTATGACATCAATTACTGGAGAATATGTTTCATCATAATCAAGCCCAGATCTTTGTGAAAAACCTTGCACAACAAGACGTGTCTTGTATCGCACAATCTCATTTTTCTCATTGCGTTTTCGTACAAAAACCCATTTATATCCGATAGGTTTTATCCCTTCAGGGGTTTGGACTACCAGTCCAAATACTTTGCGACTTTCTAATGCTTTCAATTCTGCTTGGATTGCACCTTTCCACTTAGGCCAATCATTTCTTTGTCGACATTGTTTAATGGATCTCGGTTCAGGATCCTCATTTACAATTTCACATGCAATACCATAAGCAAAAACATGATCAATAATAACCTTTTGTCTATCCCAGTTTTCTCCTGAACTTACATAATTCAAAGAGATTTCTTCAAAATTTTGTTCACTTGCTTCTTCAGGAGCAACCTGTTTATCAATTTTAGATTGATCACTTTCAATTTCTATAGCGCTTTCAGGTTGTGAACTTCTTTGCTCTTCTGGAGAATTCTCTTCGGGAGCATTAACTTGTACCCTTCTCTTTCGAGGGTTTTTATCTTTTGCACAGACAGGGTGCCCACGTTTTAGACTTACTTTTGGTATACCATTATCATGTCTTTCAGAGACATCAAGCCGAATTGGGGTATTCATCGCCGGAACATGGGATTTTGTTGTCTTTTGACTATCAGTAAATGCGTCAGGCAACTGATTTGCAACATTTTGTAAATAAATTATCCTTCTTACTTCTTGCTCCCATTGATTTGTTCGTGGGTCAAGATGAGAAAGTGAAGGAACGTTCCATGTAATTTTACGTCGTTCTTCATGAAACGGTACTTGATCTCCCCCTAACGTCGGGAAAACTTTCTCATCAAAATGACAATCAACATATCCTGCCTTAAACAAATCACCCATCAGGGGCTCAACATATCTCACAATAGATGGAGAATCAAAATCCACATATATGCCTAGACGTCGTTGAGGACCCAGTTTTGTCCGTTGTGGTGGAGCAATCAGAACATAAATTGCACAACCAAAAATCTTTAAGTGTGAAATATGAGGCTGCTGGCCAGATACCATTTGCCATGGCGAATATGGTTGAAACGAACTGGATCTAAGCCGTATTAATGCAGATGCATGCAAAATTGCATGTCCCCAAGCTGTCATGGGTAAATTAGATCTTAAGAGCATAGGTCTAGCAATCAGTTGTAAACGTTTTATAAATGACTCTGCCAGGCCATTTTGAGTATGCACATGTGCCACTGAAGTTCAACATCAATCCCAATCGACATGCAATAATCATTAAAAACTTGGGAAGTAAATTCACCAGCATTATCAAGACGAATAGATTTAATTGGATAATCCGGAAATTATGCTATTAAGCGTATAATCTGAGCAAGAAGCTTGACAAATGCTACTGTTCTTGTCGAAAGCAAACTCACATGAGACCATCGTGAAGAGGCATCCAATAAGACCATAAAATATCGAAATGGTCCACAAGTGGGATCAATGGGTCCACAAATATCTCCTTGTATTCTTTGTAAAAATATAGGAGATTCAACACGAACCTTCATCGGGGATGGCCTCTTGATTAATTTTCCTCGTGAACAAGCAACACACACACAATCATGAGGTAAAAGAATCTTCTGGCTCTTTAAATGATGTCCATGTGAGTTTTATACAATTTTACGCATCATTACTGATCCCGGATGGCCAAGTCGATCATGCCATAACATGAATAATGTTGGATTATTCACAATATTAGATTCTACTGGATGTATAGTCGCATAATACAATCCAGATGAGAAAATTGAGAATTGTTCTTTTACAAGCTTCTGGCCTGATCCTTCGTATGTAATACATAAAATTTCCATATTCCCTTTATTCATGGTTTCAATATGAAAACCATTAAGACGTATGTCTTTGAAACTCAACAAGTTTCGTTTCGACTTGGTAGAAAATAATGCCATATTTATCAATATATGTGTACCACCCGGTAGTATAATAGTTGCTCTTCCAGAGCCCTCAATCAATGATGTAGTGTCCGAAATTGTACTAACATTTGCTTTTGTCAATTGCAATGTCGAAAAATATTTTCGATCACGAAGAATTATGTGTGTCGTTCCACTGTCAACCAGACAGATGTCCCCACCATTCATCTTGAATATATGTCTAGTATAACATATACAATTTTCATAATTAAATCTACTTCCAAAGAATCAATACATAAATAGAAATGTAAATGACAAAGAAATTTTATGTATGCAAATATATAAGTTTAAATTGAAACAAAGTTACATGCTAAGACGTCATAAACCAAATGAAAACTTATCCAAAGTAAACATGAATAATAACTAGATATCCTACATAATTATGCCTAACCATTGTTATTTGTAACATCATCCACAAACTGGATACCATTGCCATCCATACTTGGGCCCATAAGGTAAGTTTCAAGATCTAAATCATCAAAATGATTGGGGATTGTGTCATCATTATCTGCTATGGTTCCAAAGTCTGCAAAATTACTTTGTTTTCCCTTGCCTTTATCCTTCTGGGATGTCTGATAAAGATCAACCAAATGTTTTGGTGAGCGGCAAGTGCGAGACCAATGCCCTTGAGATCCGCATCGATAACATGTCTCATCGTGATGCTTAGTATTTGCACCATCTTTTGTAGCTTTTGCCTTTTCATGCGGTTTTTCATTATTTTTCCACTTCTGGTGGTATGGTGCAAAGCTTCTACCACGGCCACGGCCTCTACCACGACCACGGCCACGGCCACGGACATGACCGCGACCTCTACCACGACCATTAAAAGTTGCATTCGCTTCAGGGAATGGTTTTGACCCGGCCGGGTGAGAAATATGGTTTTTCATTAACAATTCATTATTTTGCTCAGCAACTAAGAGACATGAAATTAGCTGAGAATATTTTTCAAAATTCCGTTCCCTGTATTGCTGCTGCAGGAGCATATTCGATGCATGAAAAGTAGTGAATGTTTTTTCTAACATGTCAGCATCAGTAACTTTATCTCCACACAACCTCAATTGGGATACAATAGAAAACATAGCAAAATTATATTCATTGACTGTTTTATAATCTTGCAACCTCAGGTGCAACCAGTCATATCGAGCCTTTGGAAGGATAACACTTTTATAATAATCATATCTCTCCTCCAGATTTTTCCACAACTCTCGAGGCTCTTTCACCCTAAGGTATTCGGATTTCAGCCCGTCGTGGAGATAATGGCGAATGAATATCATGTCTTTAATCTTATCTTGCTCACTAGCCACAACATCATCCTTAATTGTATGCCCAAGGTTCATGGCCATCAAGTGGATTTCAGCATTAAGAATCCATACCATGTAATTTCTGCCAGAAATATCAAGGGCAGCAAATTCCAATTTGGTGATGTTCGCCATTGGTCTGATTTATACTTAAAGAAAATATATCAGAAAATAATATATCCACTCAAAACTACAGGTTTGAGTAAATATTATATGCTTCAGGCATAAGAAATAGATCATAATAAATCATATCAATAAAATTTAATTAACTAGATAACGTCCTAGGGATACACCCAAAAAGTAAGCTCAGAACAACTATACACATACGCATACATGAAAATATATAGGCCATCAAATGATTATTATTTACAATGCATGCTGCAGCAGTGGCCGAATGGCCACTAGCCTCCACGTTTGGAACTACATTCACAGCACACATGCACAAACTATTTATCACATGAAAAATAAACACACACAAATGGGTTGCTGCACACAAACCTACATGCACATACAGTAAACATTTTCACTCATGTACCTCTCGGCCAGTATGCCATTTTGTTTTCCCGAGTTGCAAAACAAAAACAAAAACAATTCTTACCACGATGGATCTTCTATAACAGGTAAAGCTTCGTGCTGATAACGTGAATACAATAATATAAAGAGAACAACAAGAAGATTGTATGATATATGTTCTTCAAAGGTGTGTCAATTCATACAAGAAGGTGTCCTATTTATAGGGTGTGAAAATTGTAACATCTTCTCAAAGTTAATACCCACTACCACCATGATCCTTAGAGGGTGTTAATGTCCTTAGTGGGTGTTAATGTTTGGACATCCACTAACCCCACTAACATACATAATAATACACAATAATTGGGTATTAATACATGCACCATGTTAAATATGGTGATTATGTCTACAAGCAAGTTTACTGTGTTTTAAATAAATAACGATACATTTACAACTTTATGAAAAACAAAAAGACAGTCTTTTTTTTGTTCCTAATACACTCTAACTCGGCGATAGAAATATCAAAACACGGTGTATGAGGAAGAATGCTAAACAGCATGACTCGGTGTTGGTTAAAGGAGCATTAGGTCAAAAACGGAGTTAAATTATTGATTGATTACAAAACGCGTTTTGTAAGTAAGAGTGTTTTTATCCTTTTCTTTTTCAGTACGACATGGAACAATTTTTGTTAATACTATGAATAATATTTTATGTGTTTGTATATCATTTTTGATGTAGCCGTATCTTCACCAAGGGTCAAGATGACCTCAAATTAACGTCGTCAGCTGGTGAAAAGAAAGTAGCTGAAATAGCTTCCAAAATATCCTGCACAAGGAAGCACAGATCAGAGGTCCCGGGGGGTTGGCCCCGGGAAAAATCCTCCGACGCTCAAGTCAGTTTGAGCCATTTCTCACTGAGAATATAATTTAGATGGTGAGTTAAGTATTTCTCACAGTATGACCTGAAGAGCAAAGTGTATGAATTTGCTTTAGGAGGTGAATGTTTTTTATTTCGGATCCCTCTCCTCGTCTGTATTGGCTTGCTTTTATTAACCTTTTCCCGCCTTTGGCATCTGGTGGCGGATGAGATGTTTGCTTGGGGCAGAAAGCCTAGGACGCCGTAGGTCTGCTGATGTGACTAGTAGACTGGCTGATGTGACTAATAGGTCGGCTGCTGTGACCTTGGCGTGTACAGGCTGAATAGCCAGCTGTAGTCACTATATTTGAATTGCACTTCTGCCTGATGGTTCCTCAATGTAACGTTGCACTTGATTCCTTTGCTGAAGTGTCCAACTGAGCCTTACTGAAGTGCAAGGTCGAATCTAGCCGAAATAGTCTGAAGTGCGGCACTTGGACATAAGCTGAAGTTGGTGCCGAGGTGCAAACCTTGGTATATTCTTCGACAATATAATTAGTGTTATACAGCTCCGCTGAAGTGTAGCCAAGGCTGAACAGCAATGCTTGGACACTGAACTGCAGGAGTTATACCGTTGACTGGTGCTGACTAACAGACGATTTAATTATGGTTTATCAATTTTATAACATTTTCCTATCTAACTTAACTGCTAGATAGTTTGTTAATGCTGAAAAGTTAGAATTGTGAATAGCGTTATGTGAGCAATTAAAACAAAAGCGTCCACATGAGCTACTAGAGTACTGTCCAAGTAAGTGAGCCGTAATCGAACCAGATAGAGCTAAGAGTCAAGACTAAGAGGCCTCACGTTCAAACTTTTATGTATGCATAGTTCTTCTTGCTAAGAATACTAGTTTATTCTTGTTGGTTTAATACATGCGTTGATTTATTTCAAAGGAAAAAAAAACAAAATAAAAAATTGCCCCTTGTAATGAGTATAAATAAGAACTGAACTACAATAACCAAACTTACAAAATAAAATTAAAAGAAAAAAGAAGGAAATGGTGTGTCGTTACATTTTCTGATTTATGTCCATAAACCAATTGCATTAAAATCCAAATTTCCTCCATTTTTAGACAAAGACAGGACCTTTATATACAGTGTAGAAAGAAGAGACAAAATAAACATACAGACAGCTTAGGTAGGCACACATTATCAACTAAGTGTCCATAAGCAAAGGGACATGCTCCACAATGCTCTCCAACTTAGACCCAGTTTACAGTATACACTTTGTGCATGACTTCTCCAACCTAGTAGATCTCTGAGCTCTTGAGTTACATCTTCTACAATGTTTTTTGAGGCTATGACGATGGAGATCCTCAGAACCAGGACATGACCTTTTGTTCCAAACAAAAGGACATGCTAAAAATGTACAATACAAATTTAATCTCAATCATGTGGTCAATATCTATAACATCATCCCATGAAAGGAAACCACATACTATTTCATTTCCTCTTCAAATCATTTCTTTACATCTCTTTTCTTCGAAAAAGAAAAATCCATTGCACTTTCTTTTGTCATGGAAAACAGCACCACTGTAACAACTCCTGATTTTGCAGGAACAAATCATTCTCATCATTATCATCATCATCATCCATTGAAGCATGAGCAGGAGACAAATCATGACATCCATCATGATGGCTTCCCATTTACATCCATCCTTCTCATAGCCATCCCCATCATCATTGTCATCTTGCTCTTTGTGATATCCCTTTTACTTGTAATGCTCAAAAGGTTGCATTCTTGTAACAGTTACTGCAGCTGCAGACATGGGAGCTTTGCTAGTGACAAGAGCTGCAATTCTCATACCACCATTACTGTCAATTCTAGTCCTGGTAAGAAATTCTCACCATTGCATGTATTACACACTTTTTTGCTAAGGTTTATTTGTTTGAGGGGCAGGATGCTGCTCCACTGAATTCTATCGATTTAACTATATTAAAAACTCAAATGTGACAATATTTTTTTTGAATAAAAGACATAATAACTTTCTAGATGTTCAGTGTTCACTACTAAGGAATCACAAGCAATTACTATTTGGTTTTATTTTGAGTCTTTGTATTGGGCGTTTTTAGCCAAATATAATGGACGTATGTTTTGTTTAAGATTTCAATCAATCAGACCCAGTATTTTCCAACGACATCAAAAGCTATCGCTAGGGTCTGGGGAGGATAAGTGACAGGCAAACAATACATCTATCCCAAGGGATGAGTTTGCTTCTAGTGAGATCCCGGCTCTGTATGTACCTGCATAAACGGCACAATAATAGAGATACGTTGTGTTAGTGAGGTAATGCATAAAATACAAAGAGGAAGCCGTCGATATTACAATACTCATAACGTGTATATGTACATATAATATAAAACAACAGCAGAACATAAACAAACAAGTGCAAAGAAAACTTAAACATATACAAAAGTATTCCGATATTAAAATAGTCATAATAGTGAACATGCACAAATAATTGAAAAAAAAGACCAAAACAAAATATACAAAGTCAAAGTACACTTGTATTTTTTCCCTCTGTTTTTAAGTTGACTTTTCAATATAGTGCAATTTACATATTATACTTTGACGAGCTTTACCTCTTGATATGTAATATATATATGTATACATATATATACATATATACACACACACACATATATATATATGTATATATATATATATGCACATATGTATATATATACATATATACATATATATATGTATATATATAGATATATACTTGTGCTTGTACGTATGTATATAAGTATATATATATACATATACATATACATATATATACATATACATATACATATATATACATATACATATACATATATATATACATATACATATATATATATATATATATATATATATATGGATATGTACTTGTGCTTGTTCGTATGTATATAAGTATATGCATGTATATCTATGTACATATATCTTTGAAGAAACATATATATATATCCATCATGTGTATATGTGTCTACGTATATATGTATATAGACTTTTGGTACATATATGTGAATTTTTGATTTTGGTTGTGGATTGTTTCATGTGTCATGGCACGTGACAACGGGTACAATGTAGATGAAGGAAGTTTGCATGGAGGAAATTCAACTAAGAAAATGGATTCAATGAAGTTGAAAGCAGTGCAAGTTTTGACGTACAAAGACATGGAAATAGCGACAAATAAATTCAGTGAGTCAAATGTGATAGGAAATGGAGGGTATGGATTAGTTTACAAAGGAATCCTAAGCGATGGAACTGTGGCTGCAATTAAGACGTTGCATAGAGAAGGCAAGCAAGGAGAACGTGCTTTTCGCTTAGAGGTTAGTGCTCTCATGTTCTGGTTACCCTAACACCCCCCCCCCCCCCACCAAACTAGAAGTTCTAGTATGTATTCCTTCTAACATTAGTTAAAAGTGTAGCACCTAAGTATTGAATTTCTCTAATCTAGTAATTCTGCGTCAGAATATATAAAACATAATGTGTAAAAGAATAAAAAAGATGTTTCTGGTACACTAGGCTTCTATACTTTCACGATTTAATATAAGCAGTCTTACTCTACACTTTGTGCAAGATGCTATTTGTACGGCTCGAACCCGTGACCTCAATGTCACAAAACAACCATCTTACCAGTGCTTCAAGCCTCGTCCTCCATAATGGGTAAAAGAATGCACTGTGTAATTTGACTTATTTTTCCCCTACAAATTATATCACATGTTAGACAGGTCACATAGAGGCAACTGCATTTTGTATCCCTATGGAAATTTTAAGACGGTAAATAGATAACTACTAGTCATTTTAACAGTGTATCATAAATCAATTAGAGATAGAATAATTGGAGTGTCGCTTGTTTTAGACTTACTATTATCCGTCAACTTGTCAATTTCTTTTACTTGTATATCTACCCTTTAACCCAATTTCGTCTACCTTATTTTTATTTTTGTAAAGAGGGTAACAGCTAAATATTTGAAGTCCTGACTGATTTCAGAACTTCATAGCACAGGATCACTACAAATACAATAATAAGATTATAAATAATTTGTGTAAGAGAAAAGATGAGAAACAAGAATTGTGCGTATACACAACAACACATATATCGAGGCTATCCCAACAACATAAAAAACTATCGCTAGGGTCTTTGGAGGATAAGAGGCAAACAAACAATATTCTGGCTCTATATGTATCTGCATAGACTCATAATGAACGACAACTAATGAAAGACAATGATAAACACAAAAATTACAAAGTCAACCTAACATTGAGAGAGTATCTAAGCCTCTCTATATATATATTTTCTAAGGTGCTCTATATCATGTCTAAATCTCGCTAACATTAATTCTCCGTCTCCATAAGCTCATCTCCTAGACCATGTCATTAGAGAGGTGCAAATCTAGTAGGTCATGTCTAATCTGCTCCTTCCAAGTTAGTTTGAAGATGACTTTACTTCTTTTCTCCTTTACAATAAGGCTTTCAAATGTTGTTGATAAACTTTATATTAGGACAACTGAATGTCATGAAATTGATTTTAGTGACCACTTTCATATACAATCCAATGATCCAAACATTATATGTCACTCTAACATATTGAGATTAATTAAAACTGAAAAATTATATGTCAGTGTGACATATCGAGTTTAAGTAAAACCCAAGTAATTATGATGGAAAATGTTATAAGAGACGTGTAGCTAGACTGATTAAGTTATTTTATAAAATTTTTGCATAAAATAATCTACAAAAAGATATACTTCCCAAAGTGCTTGGTCTTTATTTACCTCGTAATAGTAAATTTCATGGAAGTAGTTGAGGTGAGAAAAGGGTTAACTATGCCTTGCACCTCCCCACCCCTTTTACACACCTAAAAGATCACTTAATACATCTTCTAATTCATCTAATAAATGTATAATGTGCGGGTTTAATTTATTTAATTAATACATGTAACGTCATTCTATTGCTTAAGTTAGCAAATATGTTTGGTGATCTTCTTCTCTCCAACCTGTAAGACTATATCTTTTTGTCTAGAATAATTAAAAAAACCGTTTCCAGTGCACTAGGCTCTCGCATTTACACAGGATCTGAGGAAGGGTCAGATCGCTGTGCAATCTGATGTACGCAACTTTACCCTACACTTTGTGAAAGAGGCTGTTTTCGCAACTCGAACTAGCAACCTTACTAGTAGCTCTAAGAGTCGTTCTTAAAATAACAATTCTTGTTGTTTTCCCACCGCTTTTTTACAATACAACGGAATTCTACATTCTCTCTTCGAGACCATGAACGATGTCCAGCCTAGGTAAACACTTATATACCGCATAGAAGAATATATACTATCCGGAAGAATATGTTCACGTTGTATATAAGTCTATCGGTTTAGTTTAACCGTTATATGTTTTTAATCCTCATCGGGGAAACACCTTGGTAAGACATTGTAGCAAGTCCCTCAGTAGACTAAAGAATATTTCTAGAATGACGGGTAGTAGCAAGTCCCTCGGTGGAGTGTAGAATCTTTGTAGAATTAGAGACAATTTGTGTGAGTCATCGTGTAAGGTTTCACCAATTTAGAAAGATGCTGGACATCTGATTTAATCTTTCACAATGTTTCATAAGACCAAGACGGTGAGAACCCCAAAAGGAGAGATTTCGCGGTTTGCAATTTTTGTAGAATCATGGGTAAGTGCCAACTCAAAGTGGGGCTGCAGATGTCAATACTGGATCACATGAAGCTAGAAAGATTCCTCAAATGATTTTCAAAGAAAATATCAGTTGGACCACATGCTGCTTTGGCCATGTGATATCCCACAATATATGATTTTTTTTTTAGCAATTTTCCAATCCGGATACAAACTGAGTTATGCAGATAATTGTGATTTTTTTTGGGATAATATTTAGTTGGTTGGCAACAATTGAAAAGGACTTGTTAAGGCGATTTGAAACAATAAAAGTGCATCAAAACTGAAGTGCTACTCCAACTTGTAATAGCTGTTGACTTTTGGTTTGGATAAGGGAGGACATGTAACATATAGCTAGCATGATCACTTAGTAACTTTAACCACTAAATATGCGGAAATAAAAGTTGGACTATTTGTAAAGCATGCCTCCAAATACTTATTACTAACTTAGAAGTAAAAATTATTCAATTAAATTAGAAGAAATTTGCAAGAAATCAAATCAGCTTTGTGACAGGCTACTGAAACTTGTTTACTCATAATAAACGTTTGATCCGGTCATCCATTTCTCTATCACAAAGATCATATTCATATTATGAAATTATCTACTTATTTAATGATACTGTTAGAGTGTTTAAATACAAAATTACTAGTGTCGACTAATCTTTTACTGGAGATGATATCATAACATGGCATCAAAGCATGAGATTCTAAAACAAATTGCGAAAATACACTTCACATGACATGTTAAGAGTATAATACATCAACAACAACATTATTACCCCATTACTTTAGATACTTACACTTATAGCGAGGTAAGGGAGAGACGAATGTACGAAGTATGTCTTAGAGGCTTCTGTATATGTCGAGATGACATAGGATGGATGTATGAAGTATGTAAACTTAAAATTAATTTTATCTTTACAAGTTTAATCATGCTGACGTGACACTGTTTCCTTGTGGGCTGCCTACTTCTTTGCATCCAAGGAAAAGTAAATGATGTTAGATGTATAAGGGCGTTTTTAGTGCACTAGGCTCTCGTGTTTGCGTAAGATGTGAAGAAAGGCCGGATCGCTTTGCGATCTGAGGTACGCAGCCTTACCCTATATTTTATGTAAGAGGCTGTTTCCGCGGCTCAAACCCGTGACGTCAAGGTCACATAACATCAATCTTATCAGTTGGTCTAAGACCCAAATGTTAGATACATTTAATAAACGACTAAGATTCATAGTGAGGCATTTTCACTTCAATAATGATGCATATGACAAAACAATATAGAAACAGATGTCAGGAATGTCAACTTCTGAGCTTTCTCTCTCTAAATGCTCATGTCTTTCTTGGAGAGAAAAAGGCCAAATTCTTGGTTAGAGCTTTGTGGTGTCTTTATCTGCTATACCAGTCAATTTTCCCAGCATTGATGAGTAGGATCAAGCAAAGGCTGCACATGGGTGTTAAAACTAAATCAAAAACATGGAAATCTGTCATATTTGCTGAATTTTACATCAAGATTTTAGAGAATGAGCATCCATTTTGACACTCAAGTGCTACTTAATTAACTTGGATTCTCTTAACAGGTGGACTTGCTTAGCCAATTGCGTTCGCCTCACTTGCTGGAGCTCCTTGGCTACTGCGCTGATCAACATCATAGGCTCCTAATATTCGAGTACATGCCTAATGGTTCTCTCCAACAGCTTCTGCACTCCACCACAAATGAATGCTCGACCTTGAACTGGGGAATGCGATTGCGAATCGCTCTTGATTGTGCTCGAGCCCTGGAGTATCTGCACGAATACAAGGTCCCATCAGTGATCCACCGTGATTTCAAGAGTAGCAACATCCTTTTAGATCACAACTTTCGAGCCAAAGTTTCTGACTTTGGGTTGGCTAAGATAGGGTCTCACAAGATCAACGGCCTAATTTCTACGCGCGTGTTGGGGACCACTGGGTATTTAGCCCCCGAGTAAGTACTTGATAATGTGTCCAATATTTCATTCCCTTTACAAATACTCCCACACTAGTCTTCACGGCATAACTCAGTTAGTACTCGGGTTAGATTTGCTCCAATAAGTACATGGTTTGATTCCAGAGACACACATAGTGTGGGTGTTTCACTGCTTATGTAAGACCTCACCAATCTAGAAGGCCGCTGAGCTCCTGATTTACATCGTCTACAATGCTCTTTGGAGCTGGGACGGTGGAGGTTTCAGGGCCAGGGATTTGGCCTTTAGCTCCAAGAATGCTCCCACACTATATCATGCACATGGTCATGTGAACAGGAAAACCCCATAAGGCACATTGTCATTTTCTGACGTGCCTTAAGTTGTGTCCTCCAAAACTGAATTTTCAACTTGTGGTCCTTTAACACATTGGCTTAGCCCACAGCAGTTCATCTTCTTGATTTTCCTTTTCAGTTGAATGACTTTCAAACACTAGCTTGATGGGAAATGTTAACTTTGAAATGCAGGTATGCTTCAACTGGTAAGCTTACCACAAAGTCTGATGTCTATAGCTATGGCATTGTCCTTCTAGAGATGTTGACTGGCCGTGTTCCAATTGATCCCAAACGCCCGCCTGGAGAACACGTTCTCGTCTCATGGGTTAGAAATGCCATATAATATTTGCATATCTCATGATTACTACCTAGCATGATCAACATCCATTTGTTAGTAAGCCGTAACTTCATTTCTATGACAGAAAATCTGTGTATATCTGACTTTAGTAGTGCACTAGGCTGCCTTGGAACAGAAGCTTTCTGCAAAACAAAGTAATGGGCTAGTGCGGCTGTCATCGTTTATCTGTACTTTTCTGTTTGCAGGCTCTACCGAGGCTAACAAACAGAGAGAAAGTGGCTGAAATGGTTGATCCGGCTTTGAAAGGCCAATACTCCAGGAAGGCTCTTATCCAGGTATACTTGCAAGTTTTCCCTGTGCTACCCCTAATCTTGATTAAAAAAATTGTCAAAAGTCTTTCCTCTTTCCTACATGTTCATCAGGTAGCAGCTATCGCGGCCATGTGCGTGCAAACAGAGCCAGATTACCGGCCTTTGATGACAGATGTTGTGCAGTCCATGATTCCTCTGGTCAAGAATCCCTCTTCTGTCAACCGTTCTCCTTCCTTTAGAGTTAGTCAGAGAGTCAGCCCCAGAATCTAGAAGACTTAGGACAGTTTCAATTGAGCCTTTGATGTAAGAAACATGTTGGAACAAAATTCACGAACGTTTTCCTCCAAAAGGATAGCTGAATAAATGCAGAACGTGAGCTTCCAAGACACTTGAAAATGAAACACAAACACAAAGTCCAGGCCTCTGTACAGCATCATTTAATGCATGACATGGCATAGAAATCTTGTGCGTGACATGTAGCTAGCAACCACCAATGCAGTATACCAAAGCAATGACTATAGATGGGCCTCGGGTGTGTGTATATGGATCATGGTAGTCCGATAAAAAACTAAAATTTGCATAGAACTACTTATTTATCTATTAGACTACTGGATAATTCAATAGTGCACCTTTCTCTCACGCAACTGCTGCACTCAGAACTTTTATCAACAAATAACAAGCTACATCCGCCCCTATCCCCGCACAGGTTTCAGTCTCTATCTACGATCAAATCTTTCTGAACTCCCCTATGGCCGAATGAGTTTCACATAGTGAAACGAATCCCTTTTTCGTTCAAGAAGTCTAAGAGTCTAACAAGTCTAACGAGTAAGACAACCAGGGCGAAGCGAGTCTAAAGGCCAAAGAGTCATGTTTGAAGGCTACTATGCATCCTT
>AP025074.1:14074565-14314311 GCA_036186865.1 Eustoma russellianum | reverse complement strand
AGAGAGAGAGAGAGAGAGAGAGAGAGAGAGTACACAGAATACAGAAATTTTGAGCACCTCTTCCTAGAGGTCTCCAAGCATAGCAGTGAGCAACCTACTTTGGCCATCAATCCCTGCTGCCGGGTAAAGGCAAGAAACTTACTTCTACCATCCAAAGTCGCTTTCTCTGGCTTGAATCCTGTAAATGAGGCAACTACCCCTCCGATTTGGTGCAAACATGCACACTCATGCAAGGTGGCCCTAAGCTCCTGCCTCACCTTGGCCGTGACCTATTCAGGAAGTTTTTCATCTGGGAATTACAAGTTTTCTTAGTTATTGGTGCAGAAGCTGGCAGAGAAATGTTCTTCAATTTTCCTCGTCATTAGAAGATTAGCCAGTGGTGATGATGTATATGACGAATTTTGACATACCATGGCATTGGAATCAAGCAATGTTCGCAGGTGCTGGGAAGTAATCCTCCATATTCAATGATGAAAAAACTCATAGATGCTAAATATGGAAACAAAGTGCTTCCTTGAGGTTTGAAGAAAGAGGCTTATTTGGCAGTGTTTTCAGCGGAGGATATAAGAGCGGAAGTCCCTGATTGATCCACCCTGACCTTTGGCAGTAAAAGTACCTATCTGAAGGCATGCCAGCTTGAATCTCTACTTTAGGAGGGTTTACCTGGTTTAACATTATAAGTCTGTTTTCCAAGCCCGACCTACTGACATTATTCAAACAAAGAATTGCATTAGCTGTCCAAAAATTTTGTTGGTAGATCCAGAAGCTGATCAAAATACCATTGACCAGGAAAGTCTGTCTCCAAAAGAGCTATTCCAAGTGCTTGTTTACCTACCTATGGTCGATGAACAGTTACTCCTGATTGTAGTCAGTGAAAGATATTCGGTCATAGATCGATGGCATGTCCAAAACAGGATAAAATCTAGCAAGTCTGGAAAGAAAGAAGGTGCAGAGGAAGATCAAATGTCGGTTGGGAATTTATGAGAGGACCTTAAAGCATCTGTTGAGATTGAAGATGTCGGCGAAGTTGAATACCTTGAGTTGACTTGTGATGCAGCAAAAAGAGTAAAACACAAAGCAGTTGTAGCTGATCAGCCCAGCTTGGATGGAAATGACATCTGAACCTCATGAGGCTGAATATGTTGAAATTCTTAAGCTTTGCAATCTCAGAGTAGGAGGTGAAGACGGGTTATACGGGTAAAACGTTTTACTTTACACACATCTATCTGCTTTGAAGAGAAGCCCAAAAAAGAATTTCTCGGATACTTTGCTAGGTGCGTATTACGACTTAAATGTCGACCATTACAGGATGTTCTCTGGAACATTTTCTACAAAATATACATTGAGAAGAAAATTCTCTTTTGGATTGGATCGAACATCCAGATTAAGCAGCTAGTTAATGTTATCTTCATGACAATGTACTTTTTGTATGCTTTACTATCCTAGGTTGCATCTTCTTCAATATCTTCAATAAGACTGAGTACAAACAAAGAAAACAAACTAAAAAGTAAGATACAAGAAAAAGTGCACAAGTTTGTGAGTCATCCAAGGGTCAAAAAGAGACTACCTATGCTTTTCAAGATCTATACTTGCATTCTTTTATAAGAGAAACAAGGCAAATTTGTTCTAATCCTCCACATAGATATTCAGGCTGTATCTGCTTGATATGAGGTCCAGTTATCTAGTTAGCATGCAATAATCAATGAGAAGTAAGAAATTGACATCCTCTCCTAATCATGCACCTTTCAGTTTCACCTTTGAACACATTTAACAGCTAAAGCCAACTAAGAATATTAAATACTTTCTTCTACACATATTCCTTTTATGCATGAAGATGGGGAGGAAGTTTTGGAATAGAAAAGGTCAAAAGGAAGTTAGAAGGCGACGCTTCCAGCACAGGAAATGCTGTGAGTCAATACCAGGTAACTGAACTTCTAGAAACTCAATTATCGAACTCTATCTATAAAACTGAATACGAATAACAAAATTTCCCATATGTCAATTAAACAGACTAAATAAATAGAAAGGGGCAACGGCCGAACCTCAAATAAAGGGCACAAGAACTCTGCCCAAGCATGTAATCACAAAGAATGTCTGCAAATGACCATCTTACATTCCTTATGTGTTTCAGCAACGGATTACCCTTCTGCAGGAAGATGGACGAGAGAGGAGGAGGAAAACAAACAGGAAGACATGAGAAAGCAATGTGATTGGACACTTAAAAAAAAAAATCATGCGCATATGATACTATACTATATTTGATTGCTTTTGGGGGGCAACATGCACTTTGCTGAAAAAAAAAAAAAAAAAAAAAAACATGCCTGAATATCTATCTAGTGAGCCAAGATCATACTAGGCATGTTACCATTCACAGAAATCTTGATGATACGCATAAGACACGTGACATAACTCTGCAGGTTATAGCCAAAAGGGCTTATGCATCCTTAGCATCAATCATTATCGCCCATCAATTATGAGCACAAAAACTCAACAGACTGTCAAGGTATCACCAACCAGCATATGAAAATTATCATATTCCACTACTTAAAGAACAGGAAGCTTCTGATGCAAGACAAATTAACAATTCTGCCAGTAAATACATATGTGTGTGTAATATATATATATATATATATATATATATATATATATATATATATATATATATATATATGTGTGTGTGTGTGTGTGTGTGTGTGTGTGTGTGTGTGCATATGTATATGCATATCTCCCATGAAAGTCAGAGCACTTCGCCATAACATGTACCAATACTCTTTAACTCCACCAAAATTATGTCTTTACTCTTAATTTTCAACTTATAAACATGCAAAATATAATACAATACCAAATTCAAATAAGTGTACCAAATTGCATGAAAAATTACCTGTCTATGGCTAACTAGGATGGCATTTCGACTCAAAACCGCAGAAGCTACCTCCGTTTTATGGCTGCACTACCAAAAAAAAGAACTTGAATCCAAAATATAATAATAAAGAAAAAATATTTGATGCTAAAATTTCCGAGTGAGGTGCTGCAACCTCGAAGGCGGGATAGATTGCGAAGATGAAGAGGCGGAGGAAGAAGGCTGGGGCGGAGGCTGTTGCGCTCGCGGCGGCGGAAGAGGAGGAGGAGGAGTGTAGAAGTCGGATTTCTTAACGAAACTGAAAGCTTGAGAGAAAGAAGTGGAAGGTTCGAGGAGGGAAGCTGACGCGGTCGCCGTCGCCGCAGTTCGTGGTTGAGAATTCTCTATCACCTCCTCATACGACGGTATCTTAATCACAAATTTTTGCTTTCGGCCGTTCCCTTCTAGTTGCTCCGGCGGTTCTTCTTCCCCCTCCTCTCGTTTCCCCATTATACTATTTCTTCAGTTCCAACAAGCTCTTCCTGCTCCCAATTAGTCTTTACATTTCAAGACGAGAGCTAACCTATTAGTTACAAAATGTTATATTCCTTAATAAAATTTATGAAAGATGTAAAGAAATATGTAAATTAAGAACTGATCGGTAAGTTATCAGACAACCTACGCAGGTATCCAGTTCAAACTTGGTTAACAACCTTTTAACCCAATTAGACCTGATAATATGACCTAAACCAGTATTGAACCAAATACATAGAGATGTTCTAGTTTACATGTGTGTATGTATATGCTAGTCGTGTATACGTATGATGATTCATAAAAATAATTACAAATACATGTACTTATACATGCATATGCATATATGTTTGCGTCAAATTCGGTTGGGTCCAATTCAGTGTTCTGTACCAGAAATAGAAAAAATGCACAGGCCGAAGCGGTATATATATTCAGTTTCATACTATGCCTTGTAAAATGTGTTTGTAATTTTCTGGAGCAAAAGGCCAAATACATAGTCCTGGGTCTCCATTGCCCAAGCCTTATTAAGCTATATGGAGCATGTAAATCAGAAACTCAACGGATTCTTAAATTAGTAAGTGTTATCAGACAATCCACAGCAGAAACTTACTACAAACCGAACATGTAAGTCAGTATCTAATTGGGCCAGATTTCGGCCTTCGGACTTTAAGCTCAGATAGCAGTGTTGTTCTTATGCTGTGCGTATTCTAATTCGAACATATACTTTTCTAGAACAATGTTTCAATTCGAATATCGACGTGAGGGGCATGTGTTTGTAATTTTTGTTTAGGACTTTTCAGGTTTAGACTGTTGTTCATCACGTAATAGTGTTGTAGCTTCAGCGCAACTAAGACACATATGTAGACAAATGTCCAAAACAAACATATTTGCATGCGGAAATTTCTTCCAATGATCTAGAACGCAAAAGTTTCTGTGAATGCATGCCTGTACACATTCTTGAAAACAGAACGGTGTCACACTTGCTATCCAACATACTGATGATATCAAAGAAGAAGACGACAAATATGTTGCAAGTTTCGAATTAGCAAGTCAACATAAAGGCAGAAACAATGTGGACATTTTCTTCAATTGGTGAAGGTATGCTCCTAAGCTTAGTGCCTCATAATTGTCCAATGTTTGCAACTACATTGGCATGTGCGAAAAAGGTCAAAAAGTGTTGCTCTATGGAGTCTCACTGGTGAACATTTTGCAATTATAAATAATGCGAGATTTAGGCATCTCGTTCAATTACATGACGCAATTTTTATTATGGATCATTGGGAAAAAACATATGTGTGTTTCTAACACATGAATATGGTTGCGTATATCCGATCCCTCCATACCCTTCCATAGGCTAGAGATTCTAAGGCAATGGATTAATGTTGTTGTTGTTCAATGACTTGACCATAAGTGATTAAAGGCTTCAATCATGATGTGTAATGGGCCAGTCATGTGAAAAGGCCTTGACATCCTAGTTGATGACGGGATAGGATCCCCTCACTGCAAATGAGGTGCGATGACGTGTGACCGCGCGACACGTGGCAGCAAGGGAGGTGGTGAGGCTAGATGAAGGTCACCCGCATCTAGCCTCATCACCCCTCTTTGCTGCCACGTGTCGCGTGGTCACAAAGGGGATGAGAAAAGTGGGGTTAGGATACCCCAATCCGTTGATGACATGCCTTCTATTGCATTGCCCTACGTCATGGATGCAGACACTACCCTACAACATGCTTTTGGGGAGATATGGTTTTACAAGATTGGTGTAGTGCTTTCTGCTCTCGTCTATGTTTCATATTTCACTGCAATGGTGTGCTCAAAAAGATGGTTGTTGATGACAAACCTTATACACAAACTGAATCACACTTCGGTTACGCCAAGTTCTATTTGAAATCAACTGTTGTTTCAAAATAGATTACTATATCTCTCTGCAGGACAAAAGACAGTGTGAGGTCAAGTGACGTGATGAAAGTTTTAGAAGACCTGATGCTTGTACTTCAAAAAAAATTGAGTCAAGTAAAAATTGTAGCTCCGTCAAAAGGGTCGTTACGAGTAACCACCCGGTTTAAGCATAATAAAACCATAAATAGTAGTAATTTACTATTTACTAAAATCGTTGAATATGACAATGATATAAAGCGAGATAAATTGCGGCCAAGTGAACTGAACCGATTTGACAATACCCAGGAAAGATCACAATAACCTCCAAGACAGTATTACCATTCTATGTAAAATCCCAAGTTTAGCCGGATGGATCACACATTGTCCCACTTAAAATTTGACTTCTTTAGACAGAATTATGTGTGCGGTGTATTTATCACAACTTCACCTTAAATGCCAGATAAAATAGGGACACAAAGATTTACGTGGAAAACCCTCTCATTGTGGAGGAAAAAAACTACGGGCAGTAAGAACAACTCCCACTATTAAAAATAATAGAAATACAAGAGGCAACACAAGTTTAGACTTAAATTTGAGAAACACGAGAGGATTGAAATACTTAATATTTTCTTATACCAGATCGGTATAACCTTACAACTCTCTTTTCCTCTCTCTATTTTCTTTCATTCAATTCTCTCTCAAGAATCTCTTCAACTGCTTCTTGCATTGTTGTATCTTTCTTCTACCAAATCATGCTTATTTATAGGCAAATATATTGAAAGAAACATATGTGTTTTACTATTCATATTATGGCTTCACTCTTTGTCAAAAATGTGCGCCACTGACCTTCTAAAATTTCAATAATACTTCTGTCCAATATTCAAAGAAGGCTGTCATCTACCATATGAACCCATTAAATCCCTCCCTCCAGATTAAGGGCATAATCCGACTCTCATTGAGAGTCCATCTCAGCTTGCTTAACGCACCAGTTGAACTTCTCTTTTGTAATGACTTTTGCCATCATATCATCAGAATTATTGTATGTTTGAATCTTCTTGATTTGGAATTGCTCATTTGTAGTGACATCTCAAATCCAATGATATCGCACTTCCATCACCACAAAAAGAATTTTATTTTCCGACGAAAAACTCACCGACGTACCATGTTTCGTCGGTAATTTGCGACGACATAGCGATAAAAGCAATTTCGTCTTTAATTACGACGAAACTACGATGAAATACATTGTCGCTAACAAAAAATAGTCAGGTTAATCCTTTCGTTACAATTTCGTCGGTGTTTTGTCGGTGGTTTGTCGCCACTCTGTGTCTTTTGTTTGTCGCTATTTAGTTTGTAGCGTTTCGTCGCTATATCGTCGGTAATGTGTCGCAAAAATTCCAGAAACATAAACACGGATAAACAAGGAAATAAATTCGTCGATTAGTAGGTTCTCGGCGTTGTATATCGTCGGTTTTTTGTCGATGAAACCCGCGTGTCGCAAATGTTTTGTTTTACTTTTCGTTCGTATTCCGATTCGTCGCTGTGTCGTTGCAGATTCGTCGAGGATTAAACATGTGTATGAATTAAGAAAAAAGAAAGCGATGATTGGGAAAAAAATTTATTCATTTAGAAATAAAAATTTACATTATAAAGACGAAAAATTAAAAAAAGAAATCTAAAAGAGAAGCGGAGAGGGGCCGTTCACTCTTCGTCATCGGAAGAAAGAGTAACCGCCACATTCTCCGCGAACTCTTTGAGGAGGCGCTTCAGATTGTAATATCTGACTTTCAACTTGCGCAGCCTTCTGTTCATGATGTGCAGTTGCCTCGACTGCTGCTGCATGTTTGCTATAAGCGTACTGTAGTTGATCTGCGGTTCCGGCATTTCTTGGGGTTGTGGCTGAGGAGGAGGCCGTTGTGGCTGAGGAGGAGGCCGTTGTGGAGGTGCATTGTTTGCCCCTCCACGCCTTGGGGTTCTTATATAACGACGGGGCATACTTTGTATTTTGTTTAGGAAGTTTTATAACTTTGTTTATGTGAAATGTAATGCTGTGGGGCTATATATAGGTAAAAACAGCGACGACATAGCGACGAATCCGCGACGAATTTTTTTCCCGTTACTCAACACCGGAAGATGTGCGGGCATGACACTTCGTTTGAAAAAGCGACGAATTAGCGACGACTTAGCGACGTAAATTCATCGTACGTTGTAACCATCGGGCACTGTGCAGACACTGCCGTTGGGACTGCATAGCGACGCCAATAGCGACGAAACGCATCATATGGTGTGAAGATACGTC
This sequence comes from Eustoma russellianum, assembly GCA_036186865.1. Classification (NCBI taxonomy): domain Eukaryota; kingdom Viridiplantae; phylum Streptophyta; class Magnoliopsida; order Gentianales; family Gentianaceae; genus Eustoma; species Eustoma russellianum. Next base: position 14,306,767 of record AP025074.1, on the reverse strand, counting down.
GTGCGTCGCTATTTCGTCGGTAAAGCGTTGCTAAATTCAAACACCGATAATAAATTCATTGGTTATTAGGTTCTCGTCGTTGTATTAAGTTTCGTCGGTATATAGTCGCTGTTTAGTCGGTTAATTAGTCGTCCCAAATTTTTTCGAACCACATTTCGTTTGTATTTTAGCGACGTCGAGTTTCGTAAGGGATTAAACACGTGTTTAAATTAAGAAAATGAAAGCGATGATTGGGAAAAAAAACTTCATTAATAGAGAATTAAAAATTACAAAATACATAAGGAAAAAATGAAAAAAAAATCTAAAAGAAGAGCGGAGAGGAGCCGTTCACTGTTCCTCATCCGAACAGAGAGTAGCAACACTCTCCGCGCACGCCTTCAGGAGGCGTCTCAGCTGCGCAGCTTTGGATTTGATCCGCATCTGCCTTCTGTCCAGGTAGTCGAGACGCTCATCCTGTTGCTTAATCACCTCCCTCATCTCCTCCACTGTGTTCCACAGCTCCTTTATTTCTACACGAGGATCGCCAATTTGGCGATCCTCTTGCCGCCTTGGCCCCTGCACAGTGGGCTCGGAGGAGTCAGCCGGTGGGGGTGGTTGTGGTTGTGAAGGAACCGATGCAGGTGCGGGTGGTTTAAGAGCCCGTCTTGGGTATGTACGACCACTACCACGGCGTGCCTGTGCCTTAGTACGAACCATATTTGCCTCTTTTTATATGATTAGAAAGGAGATTTTGTTTTTTATATTATGAGAGTCACGGCAGGTTGATGTTTATATGGGGGAATTCAGCGACGAATTAGCGACGACTTAGCGACGTAAATGCATCGTACGTTGTAACCATCGGGCACTGTACGGACACTGCCGTTGGGACTGCATAGCAACCCCTTATCGACGCTTATAACGACGAAACGCATCGTATGGTGTGAAGATACGTCGTGCGACACTATTTCGTCGGTAAAGCGATGGTAAGCAATGAATGCAGACATTAATACACGCACACCATACGACGTGTTTCGTCGCTAAGCATCGCTAAGTCGTCGGTATTTGTGTTTGTTTCCTTTTAAGCGTTGTTATTTGTGTTTCTTTGTTCGTCGCTATGGCGTCGCTATATCGTCGGTAAAGTTGCAGGAACCATAAAACCATCTTTCCTCTTCCACTCTTCTCCCATTCTTCTCCCATTTCAAACACATAAATCATCAACTTTCAACGAAAATGTAGAAGGAAGATATCTTATTGTATGGAATTTGAGGTTTTTCACACCGAGAAAAGATAGCTGCTGTTATTTTGAAGGTATATCGAGAAAATGGATCCGAGGAGGAGCGATAGAAAGTGGATGTACGAGAGAGTAAACAACGGGGAGTGGAATCTTAGATTTGTTGGAGATCTTGAAGAATTTGTGGATTTTGTGACGAGTAATGAAAGTGAAACGCAGATTAGATGTCCGTGTAAGAAATGCAAGAACCTTAAATATATGGATCCGGGTGATGTGAGGGTTCACTTATTGAAATAAGGTTTCGTGCACAATTACCATACATGGTACTGCCACGGCAAATATGCGGGGGCGTCTACATCTGCAACTGTTCACGTCGAAGGGGGACCCGGTCAGGTTGATGTCGAAGAAATAGGCGAGGGATCTCAGAACACGTACGTACAGATGGTGCAAGACGCAGCCGCCGGCGCATTTACGGGAGAGCAGTACTTACAGATGCATGTCGGGTACGAACGTGCACAGGATCTGGATGAACAGCCGCGTATATTCGTGGAGGAAGATCCGAACCCTCAAGCGAGACAATTTTTTGAGATGCTGAACGCCGCCAACACGCCGCTGTATCCCGGTTACGGTAGTCACACATAGATGTTCATGATCAGTCGGATGACGAGCATGAAGACGGAGCACCGCATGACGGAGAGATTGTACGATGGGATATGTCAGCTGATGAGGGAATCTCTTCCCGAAGGGAACACGATGGTCGACAGTTTTTATTCGACGAAGAAACAGCTACAGGCGTTGGGACTGCCGGTTCAGAAGATCGATTGTTGTTCGGAGGGGTGCATCATATACTGGGGCATCAACGAGGATGAAGACAAGTGCAGGGTCTGTGGGACACGCAGGTGGAGAACGAACAAAAGAAACCGAAATGTGCCAAGAAAGCAATTCTACTATTTACCTCTCGCCCCTAGACTGCAGAGGCTCTACGCATCTGGTGCCACAGCTAGCTAGATGAGGTGGCACCCGGAGCACTACACGAAAGACGGTGAGATGTGCCATCCATCCGACGACGAAGCTTGGAGGACGTTCGATGCGACACATCCGGGTTTTTCGTTGGAGACAAGGAACGTTAGGTTAGGGTTATGCACCGACGGGTTCAACCCGTTCGGACAGTCAGGAGAACGATATTCGTCGTGGCCTGTCATCGTGACGCCGTACAATCTACCACCTTGGATGTGCATGAAGAAGTCGTACATGTTCTTGACTGTGATCGCACCGGGGCCTAAGAATCCGAAACAGAAGATCGACATATACCTGCAACCATTGATACAGGAGCTGAAGTGGTTGTGGGAGTTTGGTATGGAGACGTTCGATGTATCGACCAAACAAAACTTCCAACTACGCGCTGCGCTGATGTGGACGATCAGCGACTTTTCGGCTTATTCTATGTTGTCGGGTTGGAGTACAACGGGAAAATACACTTGCCCTTACTGCATGAAGCAAGCAAAGACGATGTACTTGAAACATGGACGTAAGATTTGCTGGTTCGACAGCCATAGGAAGTTCCTGACCAGACGTCATTTGTACAGAAAGAACGTGACGACGTTCATACCTGGCATTGTCGAGAAGGACATGAAGCCCGAGCTTCTCACGGGTGAGAAGGTGTTGGAGGAGATAGACAGTTGTGGATTCATGGGGGTCGCTGATGATCCGGATGGCAGCCACAACGCAGACCTGGCCCGTGACTGTATAAAGTGGAAGAAGAGAAGCATATTCTGGGAGCTTCCGTACTGGAAGAGCAATATGATCCGACACAACCTGGATGTCATGCACATTGAGAAGAACGTGTTTGACAACATCTTCAATACAGTGCTGAATGTGCCAGGAAAAACGGAAGACAATTTGAAGGCACAACTTGATATGCGCGACCTCAAAATGTGACCGGAGCTGCATCCCGTTGGCACATCCTACATGCCAAAGTCCTCGTACACGCTGACTGCGGAGCAGGTCAGTGCATTGTTAGCGTGGTTGAGGACGACTAGATTTCCTGACGGCCATGTTTCGAACCTGTCGAAGAACATCGACGTGAATAACCGCGGTTTGCACGGGATGAAGAGCCACGACTGTCACGTGTTCATGCAACGGTTGATGCCCATTGCATTCCGCGAGCTGCTTCCAACCAATGTATGGGAAGCACTTACCGAGATGAGTCTGTTCTTCAAATGTCTTACATCCACGAGACTCAGGGTGGATGATATGTCAAGGCTGGAGGTTGAAATCCCAGTGATCATATGCAAGCTGGAAACTGTATTCCCTCCGGCTTTTTTTGATTCAATGGAACACCTGCCAGTTCATCTACCATACGAGGCACGCGTTGGTGGTCCTGTTCCGTACAGATGGATGTATCCGTTCGAGAGGTACTCTTATTTATTACGTGACGTTTTTATGTGTCTAAGCGCGAGCATGCTTACCAACTTGTTTCATCATGTGACGTTGGAGTATTCACTATCTCAGGCATTTGAAGCTGAACATCAGGAACAAGGCGAAAGTCGAGGCCTCGATGTGCAATGCCTACCTGACGGAGGAAGCCTCGACCTTCGTGTCTCATTACTTCGAGCCAGATGTCCCGTCGAGGTGCAGATATGTTCCCCGGAACGACGACGGCATTTCCAGATCCGGTGTCCTCCAGATATTCACACATCCGATCAGATTTCACAGATAGGGAAAGGAAGTGATATTGGGGGACAGCGATCTGAAGATTGCTCATTCTTATGTTCTGCGCAACTGTCGTCAAGTTGACCGTTTCCAGAGGTATAAACGATATCCAATTTTAATTTGTAAATACCTTGCGCTACTCTATCCATAATATTACAAAGGTATACAGGGTACTCATTAGTAATTTGCTTTAGCTTGTTCGTTGATTTATTGCAAGAACGTTCACCGGTATATCGAGCGATGCAATAAACAATGTGTTAGATGCCAAGTTTGCTGATTGGTTCAGGTGGCATGTAAGTTTACATATTTGCTAGTTACGTGTACGTCATGTGATACGCATTTATTGCCCCGCTGCTGTATACTTGTCGTTTTACAGGCGAGCAAAGGTCATCTGGCTGATGAAGAGTACGGTTACATTCTGACACCAGTAGCCGAGGGTCCATTGAACAGAGTCACGCGCTACGACATGTGTTTTGTGAACGGTTATAGATTCCACACAGTCTCCCATGCCAGCCGAAAATCATCGGAGAACAGCGGAGTGTGTGTCAAGCGGTATGACAATAGCCCGGACGAGGATGACTTCTACGGCTACCTTACTGACATCATTGAGCTCGAATATCCCGCATTGCATATAAAGCGGGTGGTGCTATTCAAATGTGAATGGTACGATCCAACTCGGGAAGGTTATCGCGCTGGCACAAAGGTTCACGACCGATATAAGTTGGTAGACATACACCAAGGGCGACGGTACAGAAAGTACGATCCATTCGTTTTGGCTAGTCAAGCGTCCCAGGTGTACTATCTATCGTATCTGAGGACGAGGATGAATGCGAGCTCAAAAGACTGGCGAGCCGTGTGCAAAGTGAAATCGAGCAAGTTTGATGTCAGCATCCAGCCATGTTCAGATGGCATGGATGCCGCATTTCAAGAAGAAAACCCGCGCGATGTGGATACGACATATGTTGAACTGCACAATCTCCCTTTAAATGACCCCAACGGCGGTTTCATCGAAATTCATCTCAACATACAACCGACTGACAATATTGAAGATGTAGGCGAAGACGAATACGAGGATGAAGAGGACGACAAGCATGTATATGAAGATGAAAAGGAAGATGAAAATGAAGATGCGTATGAGGATGCGGATGAAAATGAAGATTTACGTTAGTCAAAATTTTTATGTACCTCTTTATGTGAAAGTGTGTATGTGTTGATGTACTTATACACATGTATATACATAATGTGTGCATGTAAGTACTTTATGTGTTGATGTACTTATACACATGTATATACATAATGTGTGCCTGTAAGTACTTTATATTTTGTATTATTTTTTTATAATACTAAACAGCGCCGACAATTTACCGACGAAACGTGTCGTCGCAATTCTGAAATAACGACGACACAAGAAATAGCGACGACACAAGAAATAGCGACGGGTGTTCGTCGCTATTTCGTCGCAAACTTTCAAACTTAAACCAGAAATCCCCCTTCTTCTTCTCCATTTCCTCCCCCGCGCATTTCCTCCCCTGCGAAGACGAATCTCCCCCGCCCATTTCCCTCCCCCGCGAAATCTCTCCATCGCCGCTCCTCCAGGTTCCGCCATTCTCCGGTGACCTCCTTCCCTGGTTAGTTTTTCTTCCTATTTCGTTTTTAATGCTTTTAATTAGTTATAGATTCAATTCTTTATTTTGGGTTTGGGTTGTGAGTGTTGGTGGTGGGTTGGAGACTATGGCGAGGGCTGTGGGGCGGGGCAGTGGTGGTTGGGGGTGGTTGTGAGGCGGGGTGCGGCTGGATGGTGCGGGGTGGGGTGAGGTGGGGCGGTTGGGGTGGTGAATGACGGGACAGTGGTGGTTGGGGGTGGCTGTGGGTGGGTCTGGCGTGGTGCAGGTTTGTGCTGGGTGGGGCTGGGTGGGGGCGGGGTGCGGTGGATGGTGGCGGGTTGGGGGCGGGGCGGTTGGGGTGGTTAATGGCGGGGCAGTGGTGGTTGGGGGTGGCTGTGGGTGGGGCTGGCGTGGTGCAGGTTGTTGCTGGGTGGGGCTGGGTGGGGCGGGGTGCGGCTGGATGGTGCGGTTGGGGTGGTAATAGGGGGGCAGTGGTGGTTGGGGGTGGCTGTGGGTGGGGCTGGCATGGTGCAGGTTGGTGATCATGTGGCTAAGGTATGTTTGGGCAGCCCCTAATGCTCTTAAATTCTCAATTTTTATGCCTATTTTATGTTATAAGTGATGTATTAAGTAGCTTTTATTTATTTTTCAAGTTTGAAGCTCAAATGATGTATATTATTGAAGGCATGTATTTTGTTTAGCTAGTTTATGGTTGAAGCCTGTTTGTTGTTAAACTGAATTGTGTTTACTTTGGGCAGCCCATAATTCTCTTTAATTTACCATTTTTATGCATAATTCATGTTACAAGTTATGTATCATAAGGATGTAGAGGTGATGTATATTTTGAAGTGTAATTTGTTTAGAGGTGATGTATATTTTGAAGTGTAATTTGTTTAGAGGTGATGCATATTTATGCTTTATGTATCAAGTTCAAGTGATGTATATTTTGAAGTGTAATTTGATGATGAAGTTTGATTATGTAGTTTGGTTAATCATGTCATGTTGTTTGGATTTGGATTTGTCTTGGGAGAGGACATTAAGGCCGGGAAACCTCCGATAAACGAATAGGTCATGCCGAAATTTTTAAAATTATTAATATCTTTTGGACATGCATTAAATGTATGTAAACACTTGTCATTTTTTGGACATCTTATTTGTTTGGCCAACCAACCCTAAACTTGTTGAATGTGCCTTTAAAAATTTTCACCCTTGCAGATCTGATGGCTAGTGAGGGTTTAACCTACTCGATCCACCTACCCACCAGCCAGACAGGCCCTCTCAGGAGAGTTTAATCTGTTCGTCTCTCAGCATGAGCTGCTTGGTTCGGTGTCGACCGCTGCTCTAGCTGCGGACGCGGACCTTTTAGGGTCTGCCGATAGGTCCGCACCCCCCAGATCTACGACGCCAACCACACCCACTGATTCAGCACATCATCCGGCGTCTGATGCGGCATCGGACGAGGCTGTCATACCAGAGCGTCGTGGCCTCCCTTGGTCACATGATACTCATATGTAAGTAATGATTTATTTTTTTAACACGTTTTCAAATATATTTAACGAGTTATTTTTTCCTAACAACTTCACCTCTTTCAGGTTTGCATCGGACTCGGGCCAGATTTCCGGTTGCATCACTCGGTCCTTCCACCTGCAGGACCCTGCTGGATATGCCTGGTCCCGTGTCACCCCGCAGACACGTAGGTTCTACTGGGATGAGTTTCAGGTATTCAAATTTGATGAATTTCACTTTTTGATGCGTAATCGATCATTACTTTTCTAACCACATTTTTATTTTTCCTCCGTATAATAATTGCAAAAGGCGTACAGCTGGCCAGCCGACATCGCCCACGACGTGGAGCAGGCCTGGCGCCAGAGGGCCACCAAACGCTACAGGGACTTCGTCAACTCGTACAAGACCAAGTGGGAGCGTGACCCCATTTCTGCGAGGCCTCTCTACGTATCCAAGGTCACCTGGACGGGGTGGATAGAAGGGTGGATGGACCCTGCTAACCAAGCCCGCAGCGTCCGAAACGCGGCGAACCGACACAGCGGCAATCTACAAGCCCCAGCACCTGCCACACACTCAGGTGGTTCGGTTTCCCATGCCACCACGATGCGTACTATGGTAAGTATTTTAATATTGGATTATTTAGATTCATTGATTTCATTGGATTATTTAGATTCATTGACTTAAGTGGATTATTTAGATTCATTGACTTAAGTGGATTATTTAGATTCATTGATTTCTTATGTTCCGCTGTTGTTTTTTTTGGTATTTGTATATGGTTAATGTAAGTAGTATATGTGTTCATTTGCCTTTTTCTTTTTATTTTTGATTTGACTTAGGAGAGGCCTTTAAGGCCGGGATACATCCGATAAACGAATAAGTCATGCCGAAATTTTTAAAATTCTGGATTTCACTAACATATTTTATTTCATTCTTTCAGCACGTGGAGACGGAAGAGTGGCCAGCCTCCTACGATCTCTTCTACAAGACGCATCGGAAGAAAGCCTCCGACGGAACGGAGTACTGGATCACGGCGAAGGCCCGCGACATCAGTTTAAGTAGACTACGATATCATTTATTTTTTCCTTAGTTTTTTATTTTTAAACCCTAAACCCTAACAATTCTTATTCTCATTTCAGAACGAGTACAACATATTACTCGAAGAGAGGGGAGAAGAGGCCGACAAGAACCGTGCTTATTGGGATGCGGTTCGGACCATCGACCCTCAGAATAAGAAGAAGAGGGAGGTATAACGGGGTTGGATCTGCAGCTCCGCGATTCTTCCCCAAAGTTCTGCATCCAGGTGATTCCTCCGAGGCCAGCACCTCCGCGCCTTCTGCGACGCCAGAGGATATTTCGCGCCTGGAACCAGATCATGCGGCGCTGCAGCATGAGATGGAGACCATCAGGGCGCAGCATGAAGAGAGTGTACAGGCACTGCGGTCGCAGCTCACTCAAACCCAGCAGGTGCTGCAGCAGTCGGTTCAGCAGGCGCAGCAGGAGCCGAAGCAGGCGCAGCAGGTGACGAACCAGCAAATCTCGCAGCTATCGCAGATCCTCATCTCTTTCATCTCCAGCTCCTCGCAGCCTCAGCCTCGCCCTCATGATGGTCACCCTTCTCCGCATGATCCCCCTCCAACTTCCTCTGCATAGTATTTCATTTTTTGATTTTTCGTACTGACTATTTTATTTATTGTATTGACATATTCTTTGTTCTTTTATATTTTATCTGACATTTATACGGATTCTATTTCATTTGTGTTGTTTAATTATACGAACTTCAATATGCAAATACCGTATTTCTGTATAATATTCGTAAAAATAATTTTATATACAAAGTAAAATATATTATAAAAATGAAATAATGATAAAAACTATTTAATTAATAATATATTGATATTATTAATAAATTATAAATATTTAATATTTAATATTAATTTAAATAATAGCGACGAACCTGCGACGAAACAAAAATGTCACAGACCGGGCATATAAAAAATCAAAAATTTTAAAATAGCGACGACAAAAGATATACCGACGAAACGACGACGGAAATAACAGGTCGCAGACCTGACAGCCGACGAGCCTTCTCTCGTCGCAATATAACGACGCTGCACCAACGAAATTTACTTTGCGACAAGCCGTATAACGACCTACAAATTTCGTCGCAAGTTCGTCGCTATATTCTGTTAGCGACGAAATTGCGACGAATTTTTTCTGTCGCTATATGGCTTTTTTTTGTAGTGCATATATTTAGTTCTCGCATCATACATCTGTCGGATCGTGACACCTGCAATAAACACCACTAGAGGGAGGGGTGAATAGTGGTTAGCGGAAATTTCATTATTAAAAAAACCCTTTTCAAAACTCCTCTGAAAACTAGTTCTATAAATTTCAGAATCAGAGTCTGCTTTTAAAAGTTTGTTTCTCTTTGTGTAGAACTTCAAAACCTTTGAAACTTTCCAGAAATAAACTTCAAGATGTTTTATAACTCCTGTAAAAATTTGAGAGAAATCCAAAGTCGTTTGGCCCTTCAAAAAGGTAAAAACTTTTAGTCTCACAGATTTTTCAGAACAAGACAGAAAAGTTGTTCTATTTAGAAAAGCTAGAACTCCTTATGTGCTTATCCAAAAGGTGTGATCTTTATGTCAAAACAAAGCTTAGGAATTTTAGTTTATATTTTCAAAAAGCCTTGATCAATTATCCTAGACAAATAATATAGAATTGCAAAATTTTGAAGACAGGTCAGTTTTGCTGACAGATTTGTGCATCTAATTTGCAATGACTGTTTGACTAACTTTTCTTTGCTCAAATCAAGTGATTCTTTTTGAAAATAAAAGTTAACAGTCTGAAGTTGGTTGACACAAAAAATGAGAATTTTTGAAAACGTTTTTCTATTTTCCTGGATTTTAGAAGTTCAGTACAGAAACTGTGAAAAACGGGCAGAAAAGTAAAGAAGATAAAGACACAAAGAATTATCCTGGTTCGGTCAATGTGACCTACTCCAGTCCCAAGGAACACCTTTCCTTGGATTTTCACTATGGGAATAACACCTTACAACTTACAAAGTACTTGATACTTGGGTTATACACCAACCCTAATCAAGACTTGATCACAGCACCTTACAATCTCAAGAAAGTAATCACCTCACCACCTATTGATATAGCCTTATAGAATGGCTAATCAATTTAACTTTTACGAGTACAAGAGGTGTGTACGCAGCACAATAACAATCAAAATCACCTATAACATCAGCTGCAAGAACAAGAATAGAGAATGGAGAAGAAGAAGAATAAGAGAAGAAGATAGCTTCAAGTGGTGTATCTTCCTTCTTCAACTCCACTTCTATTTATAGGTGTGAGCGGCTCCTTGTGGATTAGGATTCCCACATGTCACCTTCCATATCATCAATCTTACTTGTCTTCATTTGATTGGAAGACCACCTCATCACCTTGATTAATTGGCACTTTCAAGAAGCATGATTGGACCATTTTGAATGCTGAAATTTCTGCAGGAATTTTCAGAAAAGATCAAGTGGTTTGGATGACCACTTCTTCTTCCACCTTTTTCTCAATCTCTTCAACAACTTTGTTGGGATGTGGGCTGACCAAATCTGTAGATAAACAGCTGCCACAACCGAAATTAATGCCACCTAGGGTGCCAAGTATGCAAATTCTTGCCAACATGTCATCTTGGAGTGTTTTGGTTGGTCTTTGTGATGTAGTATTGCTCATATGTCAAAATTTGAGTTGTCCACCTCACATACACATCAATGAACATTTTTAATGTTCAAAAATGAGTAGAAAATCAGATATAATAATGGCTGGATAATAGTGAAAATCAGCTGCATAGTAAATATCATCATTTGACCCAACTATTTCCACTTTTCTCTCCTTCAAGTGTGGCTGATTGTTTCTCATCTTTTTGACCGATATCCATCCAAAAATAATAAATAATAAGTCCCAAAATATGTGTATGATAACACCATGATGATCATATAATGTGACAAAATAAATGTCACAACATAAGAAGTCCGAGAAAACCGAAAACCATAGCATATATGGTTAACATAGATATAAAGTCCATGAATCACCAAGAATAATATGAAGATCATGAATATGATATAAGATACATCCATAGGGAAACTATTTTAGCATTACACAGAAAATAAATCTGTATAAATGGCCAAAATGCCTTTGAGTACCAATATGACCAAAATACCCTTGAGCACCAAATATGTCAAAAAGGGTGTAGAGATACTCCAACTTTGTAATTTCATGCATATGGACATTCTCCATTTGATAAGACCCTGAAAAAGCTCAAACATACTCATTTACCTTTGTGGTGAGTTGTAATAACTTCCTTGGCAAGTTAGTGAATAACACATGCATATACGAACTCATAAACACATAAAATCCAAGTAATGAAACATGATAAACATTTATGGAACGTTTAAAAACTCGTTACATGCAAAGAAGATCATGTGTATATCAAATGAGTATTAGTTTGTCGTATGTTGGAGAAATTTTTCAGAATTCTACAAACATCGATCGATCCATGTCTCAATTTTAGAGACTGATGTATACGTCGATCGATCGACGTCCCTGCAATTGAGAGATCCATGTCTTACATGTTTTTGATTCTGTGAGATATGGATCGATCCATGTGAGGGGCTAGTGTACATCGATCGATCCACGTGAGGGGCTGACGTACGTCGATCGATCCACGTGAGAGATCGACGTCACTTTTTCACTTATTTCAACTTTGTTTCAACTTTTTTATACTTTTATAATATTAAGTGATACTTTTAAGCATTTAACACTTAAATCATGCTTTTGAAAATTATTCAAACACAACATTCTCAACATTCTTCCCCTTTTGAATGATTTTCAAAATAACATTACATGATTTTAAATATTTTACCAATTTTTTTCTAACCAATTTTACCAATTGTTTTAGCATATACCAATTGTTTTTAGACATGTTCTCCTTTTCAACATATACTCTCCCACCTAGCTCCCCCTTAACTTAGGCTCCGAATCACTTGTATAACTTTAACCTTATAAAATCATGATTTCTCTCTCTCCCCCTTTATTTTGAAAATCATGCAAAAGAGAAAATCATGCTATAGTATCATAGGACAACATTCCTAATTTGTCTCGTAAGGCTTCGAAAGTGGCTTGACTTAGGGGTTTGGTAAAGATGTCAGCAACTTGGTTATCAGTTCTTACATGGTCTATGATGATATTTCCATTTTGTACATGTCCTCTTAAGAAATGGTTCCGAAATTCTATGTACTTGGCTTTAGAATGAAGTACCGGATTCCGTGAAAGATTGATTGCACTTGTGCTATCGCAGAAAATTGGAATCTGACTCATTATAATACCAAAGTCACTAAGTTGCTGTTTTAGCCAAAGTATTTGTGTGGTACAAAGGCTTAAAGCTATATATTCTGCTTCGGTGGTAGAAAGGGCTACACTAGCTTGTTTCTTAGAAAACCAAGAAATTAGGTTGGTTCCTATGAATGGACAAGTTCCACTAGTGGATTTTCTATCTATCTTACAACCACCATAATCAGCATCACTATATGCATACAATTCCAACTTAGAGTTTCTATCATACCAAAGTCCTAAATGAGGTGTATGTTTAATATATCTAAATATCTTTTTCACCGCATTATAATGTGACACCTTTGGACAAGATTGAAACCTAGCACACATACACACACTAAACATTATATCAGGTCTTGATGCGGTTAAATACAATAATGATCCAATCATAGACCTATAAAGTGTGTCGTCAAAAGGTTTTCCATTCTCATCTTTGTCTAACTTGGTACTTATACTCATGCGGGTAATTGTAGGTTTCAACTCTTCAAATCCAAATTTCTTAATCATGTCATTGATATACTTAATTTGACTAATATGGATTCCTTGAGGAGTTTGTTTTATTTGTAATCCTAAGAAATAGTTGAGTTCTCCTACCATAGACATTTCAAATTCAGATTCCATACAATCTTCAAAGTCCTTTACTAAGGTAGGATTTGTTGAACCAAAGATTATATCATCTACTTAAATTTGGACTATTAGTAGATCACTACCTTTTCTTTTCAGAAATAAGGTATTATCTATGGTTCCTCTCCTATAATTATTTGCGAGGAGAAAGTTTGCAAATCTATCATACCAAGCTCTTGGAGCTTGTTTTAAACCATATAAAGCTTTCTTTAGCTTGTATACATAGTTAGGATGTTTTAAGTCTTCAAAACCTGGGGGTTGTTTTACAAAGACTTTTTCTTGTATAAACCCATTTAAGAAGGCGCTTTTAACATTCATTTGAAATAGTTTGATATTACTCAAACTAGCAATGGCTAATAGTAATCTAATGGCTTCTAAGTGTGCAACGGGTGCAAATGTCTCTTCATCGTCTATATCCTCTTGTTGGTTATATCCTTGTGCGACTAGCCTAGCTTTATTTCTTACTATATCACCTTGTTCAATCATCTTATTCCTAAAAACCCACTTAGTACCTATTATGGATTTATTATCAGGTTTTGGTACTAAATCTCATACATCATTCCTAGTAAACTGGTTCAATTCTTCATGCATAGGATTCACCCAAAAGTATCATCCAAAGCTTCTTTAACATTTTTGGGTTCCAAGTGAGAAACTAATGCATGCCACTCGGCAAAATCAACTCTGTTGATATTTCTCCGAGTTCTTATCCCTTGATTTAAATCTCCTATAATCAATTCCTTAGGATGCTTATCATCATCATCACCATCATCATCATACTCAGTATATCCCAACGACAGCAAAAGCTATCGTTAGGGTCTGGGAAGGGTGAGCGGCAGGCAAACAATACCTCTATCCCTAGGGATAGAGAGTTTGCTTCCAGTGAGACTTTCGGCTCTGGCTGTACCTGCATAAAATGCAAGACAAAGATAAAGAAACAAAACCAAAAAAGTGCAAAAATCCACCCAAAGCGTAGATACTATCTAAGCCCCTAAGTATACTCTAAGGATGCTTATGTTTATCTTTAATATGCCACCAATTTCTAGGTTGACTAAGTTCATTCACTTCTTATTCAAATATATCATTTGTATGTATATTTTCATATTCTATTGGGACATCTTTCAAATTTGACTCTTCTATTTGAATGTTTTCTCGATTAATATCCTCTAAAGGTTCATGTAATTCATGTTCAGGGGGAGTTAAATCTAGAGGATCAATTGTGGGTTTTAAAGAAAAATCATCATCATTGTGAAAATATTCATGGTTTGAATCATACTTCTTTTTGGTATTATCATTTGTTTCAAGATAAGTATACTCATTGAATTTCACATGAATAGATTCAATTATCTTTCTAAATGTAGGATTATAACATCTATATGCTTTTGAATTAGTTGAATATCCAACAAAAGTACATTCAATTGATTTTGGTTCAAATTTATCTAGATTATCTTTAGTGTTTAGCACCAAGCATTTACAACCAAAAACGCGTAAATAATCAACTTTTGGTAATCTATTATTTAATAGTTCATAAGGTGTTTTATTCAACTTCTTTCTTATAGATAATCTATTTATGATATAGCATGCGCAATTTACTACTTCAGCCCATAAGAATTTGGGAACATGATTTTCACATAGCATAGTTGTTTCTATTGCTTGTATGGTTCTATTTTTACGTTCTACAACTCCGTTTAGTTGCGGTGTTCTAGGTGGTGAAAATTCATGTTTTATTCCATTTATTTCACAAAATTTAATCACATTCTTATTCTTAAATTCTCCGCCTCTATCACTTCTAATTCTTTTAACACTTTCTTCATAAATATTTTCAAGTTGTTTAACAAGTTTTTCAATTTCTAAAGAAGTATCATCTTTATGTGTTAAAAATAATGTCCATGCATATCGTGAGTAATCATCTGCTACAACAAATACATAATAATGTCCACCTAGACTTTTTGTCCTACTTGGACCAAATAAATCTATGTGCAGTAATTCTAATATGTGATTAATACTCACTTCATGTTTTGACTTTGATGTTTCTTTACTATGTTTACCCTTAATACAAGTTTCAAAAGTTGAAAATTATTCATTTAAATACTAGGTAAACCTCTTACAAGGTTCTTTCTAAGCAATTTTTCAATTGTAGAAATACATATATGGCCTAATCGTCTATGCCATAGTTTTACATCTAAGTCATGTGATACTAAGCACTTAATTTTAGCATCTAATATGTCATTTAAGGATAAAGTATATATATTTCCATCTCTACTTCCTTTTAACATAATTTCTCCTTCATTATTGGTTATATCACATGAAGTAGGAAAGAAAGAAATATTATAACCACAATCAATTAGTTGAGAAATACTTAACGAATTGTAAGATAAATTTCTTACCAAAAGGACATTACTGATTTGAAATGTATCCGGGTCCCCAACCGTTCCTTTTCCAACAACTATACCTTGGTTGTTGTCACCAAATGTTAGCTTTCCTCCGTTCTTTACTTCTTCCAATTTGGTGAATAGCTTGGGGTTCCCCGTCATGTGCCTTGAACATCCACTATCTAAAAACCATTTGGTTTTTAGATTCTTTGACTTTGCCTCCTTCTTGCATTCCTTGCGATTTTCCTACAATTGAGACAAAGTTTTAGGTACCCTTTACTTGGGTCCTTGAATGTTAGGGGCACCACCCTTGTTTATATACTCTTTGGGTATCCAAACTTGGATATACCTTCTTGGCACATATTTGACACTATTACAATTTGAATAATATAATGGATTTTCATGCACTTGACCATTCCATTTAAAAGATGATGCATTGCTATACATGTTGTAACTTGGTTTATATGTACTATATTGTGGCCGATTTTTATAACTAAAGTAAGGCATATGATTTTGTTTCTTATATGGTGCTATGTATGTGTATTCATATGCATTTCTATAAGCCTTATGTGAATGTTGCCTATATTTAGGTGTATTTACATTATAATGAGTTAGTTGCATTCCATTATGTCTAGTTACATTTGTATACATATAGGCATAATTTCTAGGTTGTCTAGATGCAAAGTTTAGCTTAGTTGCACGTTTATATGTGTGTGCTTTTATGGGTGCATGTTACATTTTTGCCTTGGAATATGTAGAAGAATAAGTAGAAGAAGATGTTGTTGGACCGTCCACCTACAATAAACACCAGTAGATGGGGGTGAATAGTGGTTAGCAGAAATTACACTACATCCCCTTGTTAAAAACCCCTTTGAAAACAGAATCTGAGGCCACCTCAGATTCAGAACCCGTTTTTGAAAAATTCACAAATAATTGTACACAACTCCAAAAATTATGAAACTTTCCAAAATTGAACTTCAATGAGTTAACTAGACTCTGTCCAAAAATCAGACAAAAATAAGATCGTTTGACCCTTCAAATAAATAAAAAGATTCAGATGGTCAATCTAGACAGAATTGGACGGAATGTTGCTGATTTTACAAATAGTGTTTCTCTTTGAATACTCAACCAAAAAGGTTGATCTTTATATCCAAACACTCCTTAGAATGTGTAGATGAATTTTCAAAAAGGCCCTGACCTTAAACAATTCTTGAAAAATATAGAATTTAAGTTTTCTCAAAACTGGTCAGATTGCAGCCAGATTAGAGCAGTTATCTTGCAAAGACTGAAAGGCTAACTTTCCCTTGCTCAAATCAAGTGATTCTTGTTGAAAATGAAAGCTAACAGTCTGAAGTATAACTCCACCAAAAATCACGAATTTTGAAAATGTTTAGCTATTTTTCAAATTGTGAGAAGTTGTGTGAAAACTGCAATAAAAAACGGGCAAAAACAGAAATAAAGAAACAAGAGAAGAACACCGATGATTTATCCTGGTTCGGTCAATGTGACCTACTCCAGTCCCAAGGAACACCTTTCCTTGGATTTTACTATGAAATGAACACCTTACAACAAGAGCCAAGCTTGATCCTTGGGTTATACATCAACCCTACTCAAGACTTGGATAATCACCTTCTAAGCAACACTTAGTTGCAACTCCTCTAACACCTATTGATGTAGCCTTATAAAGATGGCTAATCAATCTTACAAATGAAGCTCAAGAGGCTTGTAGCTCACCACAATACAACAAGAACACCTTTACTACAATGAATAAAACAATAACAACAAGAAGATGAAGATGAAAGCTAGACAATTCAACAAATGCTTGTGAGCTTCAAGTGTGTTGCATCTTCTTCACCATTGCCTCTATTTATAGTGTGAGATGAGCCTTAGAGATAAGATTTCCAATGTGTCACCATATTCATCATCAAGTCCAAATGTCTTCTCATCGTTGGTTGGCTTTGTACACTTGGCAAAATAAGACACAATGATTGGTCCAACTTGGATACACCTTGTTGGCTGATTTTCCACCTTGGAATTGCCTTGAATTATCCTTAGCAAGGATAGATAATAAGAGAATATAATTGCACCAAAATAACCTCAACTCCTTGCTTGAGAATAGGCATGTGGAGCTTTGAAAGATTCAGACTCAAAACATCCCCAAATTTGGATGTAGTAGCCGTTGGCTACTAAAAGATTTTCAAAAAATAATTTTGTTTTTCCTTAATAAAATGAGAAAGGATAATACACCAAATTATCCCCAACTTCAAGCACAACAATAGGACATGTGAGAGCTCCATTTCACTTCAAAAAAATCTTCTGAAAATACCCAAGAAAGGTCTGGTAGTCGTTGGCTACTACTTTGAATTTTCCTAGTTGGCATTTTTGCCAACTAGCTCCTTTTTGATTTGTCCACTTGTCACCAACTCATAAAATATGTACAACATCATATCCACCTGATTAATCACGTTTTTGGAGATACCAATCTGTGTAGCAACTTAAATTTTTGAAGAAGAAATAAATAGATAACAATTGACAAGATTATGTCAACGTGTAACACCGAAATTCCCCAATATTTCTTCTTATATGTCAAGAACATTTCCACACCTTAGACACCTTTAATATCTCTGAATAATGATGATAAATGTTCTCTTATAACATATATAAGAGGGTCTTCAAGAAAAAAATAGAATGTGACATCTCAAATCGTCGCATATCTAGCTATAGTCAATAATATCATCGGTTGAGAGAATAAGATATAAGATCACCATATAATCTTCAAAATAATAATAACACAGTTCTAGAATGAAGATGATAATATGCTCAAGAGATTCATTGAGTGAAAATACCAAAAATACCCTTGGGGGTGAAATGACCAAAATACCCCTGGTGTGAGAAAACTTCAGAAATGACCCGGATGGTCATAAATACTCATGATATCACCTTTGTCATGATAAATAGGATGAGAATACATCCTTGAAATATTTTCATCATGTGATGTTCCTACAAAACTCAAAATACCAATTTTGCCCTTTTTGGTAAGTTGTAGAAACGTCCAAGGCACGTTAGTCACAAGGCATTAATAATCACCAAAAATCCATAATAATCACATAATGAACATGTATAATTCATATACAAATGAAAACAATCATTTTAACACATTTTAGAAAATTATTTCTAAAAACCCTAGACATCGATCGATCGAAGTGCCTCAGCTTCAGAGATCGATGTCTCATAGAAAGTTTCAGAGTTTGCCTCTGACCTACATCGATCGATCGAAGTGAAGGTCCGATGTACATCGATCGATCGATGTGTCTCAGGTTTAGAGATCGATGTCTCACAGAAAGATCTTAAACTTTTCTGCCTTACATAGATCGATCGATTTGAGAGATCTATGTACATAGATCGATGTGACAGATCTATGTACATAGATCGATCGATGTGCAACAACCTGAGAGATCGATGTCAACTTTTTCAACTTTTAATCACATATAACACCATGTGTGATATTTTTAAGTATTCACCACTTAAAATCATGACTTTGAAAATTATCCAAACATATTTCTCAACATTCTCTCCCTTTTGGATGATTTTCAAAATAACCTAACATGATTTTAATGTCACAACTTATAACAAAAAATTTAACCAAATGTTTTCAACTTTTAAATAGTATGCTGCTCCCCCTCAACTCATACTCTCCCCCTTAACCTATACTCCAAAATTTATACCAATACTAAAATCATGTCCTTATTCTATCTCCCCCTTTATTTTGCAAATCATGCAAAAGATAGAACTATGCAATGGTATCGTAAGTCATCATGCCTAATTTGGCTCGTAAGTTTTCAAAAGTGGCTTGATTAAGGGGTTTGGTGAAGATGTCAACAATTTGGTGATCAGTTCTTATATGGTTTATCACTATATCCTCATTTTGAACATGATCGTGAAGAAAGTGGTATCTCACCTCAATGTGTTTGGCCTTAGAATGAAGCACCGGATTCCGTGAAAGATTGATTGCACTTGTGCTATCGCAGAAAAATGGAATCTTTTTCATTTTAATGCCAAAATCACTAAGTTACTGTTTAAGCCAAAGTATTTGGGTAGTACATAAACTTAAAGCAATATACTCGGCTTCAGTGGTAGAAAGAGCTACACTAGCTTGCTTTTTAGAAAACCAAGAGATCAAATTAGTTCCTATGAATTGACATGTACCGCTAGTGGATTTTCTATCTAACTTGCAACCACCATAATCAGCATCACTATATGCGTGTAATTCCAACTTAGCGTTTCTATCATACCACAGTCCTAAGTGAGGTGTGTGTTTAAGATATCTAAATATCTTCTTCACTGCAGTGTAATGAGATACCTTAGGACAAGATTGAAACCCAGCGCACATACAAACACTAAACATTTTATCAGGTCTTGATGGAGTTAAGTATAACAGTGATCCAATCATAGACCTATAGAGTGTGTCATCAAAAGGTTTACCATTTTCATCCTTATCAAGTTTGGTACTAACACTCATGGGGGTAGTTGTAGGTTTCAACTCTTCAAAGCCAAACTTCTTAATCATATCATTGACATACTTAAGTTGGCTAATGTGAATTCCTTGAGGGGTTTGTTTGATTTGAAGTCCTAAGAAATAATTCAACTCTCCTACCATTGACATTTCAAATTCTGACTTCATACACTCTTCGAAGTCTTTTACTAAGGTAGGGTTAGTTGTACCAAAGATAATATCGTCTACATATATTTGAATTATTAATAAATCATTATCTTTTCTTCTTAGGAATAATGTGTTGTCTATTGTTCCCCTTTGATAATTATTTGCAATAAGAAAGTTTGCAAATCTATCATACCAAGCTCTTGGAGCTTGTTTCAAACCATATAAAGCTTTCTTAAGCTTATAATCATGTTTAGGATTCTTTGGATCTTCAGGAGGTTGTTTGACATACACCTCTTCTTGGATGTATCCATTCAAGAATGCATTCTTAACATCCATTTGGAAGAGTTTAATATTACTTAGACTTGCAATCGCAAGTAATAATCTAATTGCTTCTAGTCGTGCAACAGGTGCAAAGGTTTTTTTCATAATCTATACCTTCTTGTTGATTATAACCTTGTGCAACTAGCCTAGCCTTATTCCTTGTAATATTTTCTTGTTCGTCCATTTTATTCCTAAAGACCCATTTAGTTCCTATTATAGACTTGTCTTCAGGTTTAGGTACTAGGTCCTACACATTGTTCCTTGTGAATTGATT
Source organism: Eustoma russellianum (assembly GCA_036186865.1). Taxonomy (NCBI): domain Eukaryota; kingdom Viridiplantae; phylum Streptophyta; class Magnoliopsida; order Gentianales; family Gentianaceae; genus Eustoma; species Eustoma russellianum. The sequence goes on along the minus strand of AP025074.1, from coordinate 14,286,100 downwards.
TAATTCCTCATGCATAGCATCTATCCAAGATATATCACCTAAGGCTTCCTTTACATTCTTAGGTTCTAATTGTGAGATTAAGCTATGTCCTTCAAGTTGACTTATATTTCTACGTGTTCTAACCCCAACACTCGGATCCTCAATGATTACTTCTCTAGGATGCCACCAATTCCTAGATTGACTAGGTTCACCCTCATCTTGTTCAAATGTTTCATTAGTGTGAACATTATCATATGTAATTGGATCATTGGTTACATTATCTTCCAATTGCAAAGTTTCTTCATTTATATCATCTAAAGGTTCATGCATGTCTTGTTCAGGGAGAGTTGGTTCTAGATGATCAAGCATAGGCTCAAGTAATACATCATCATCAAACATATTTTCAACATTTGTTTCTTGTTTATGTTGATGTTTATTACTAACTTCAAAGCACGTATTTTCATTGAATTTTACATGTATGGATTCAGTTATCTTTCTAGATGCAGGATTATAATACCTATATGCTCTTGAGTTAGTTGAATATCCAACAAATGTGCATTCAATAGACCTTTGTTCAAATTTATCTAGATTATCCTTACTGTTCAGCACAAAACATTTACATCCAAATACTTTAAGATAATCTATCTTAGGTTGTCTATTGTTTAGCAATTCATAAGGCGTTTTATTTAATTTCTTTCTAATAGTGAGCCTATTTATAATATAGCATGCACAACTAACAGCTTCAGCCCATAAATATTTAGGTAATTTATTTTCACACAGCATTGTCCTAGAAACTTCTTGAATTGTTCTATTTTTACGTTCAACAACTCCATTGAGTTGTGGTGTTCTAGGTGATGAGAATTCATGTTTAATTCCATATAGTTCGCAAAATTTGATTACGTCTTTTTTTAAATTCTCCACCTCTATCACTTTTAACATTTTCTTCATAAATGTTTTCAAGTTGCTTAATAAGAGTTTCGATTGCTAATGGAGCATCGTCTTTGTGTGTTAAGAACAATGTCCATGTGTAGCGTGAGTAATCATCTACTATGACACACACATAGTAGTGTCCACCTAGACTCCTTGTCCTACTTGGACCAAATAAGTTTAAGTGAAGCAATTCTAGTACATGACTAGTACTCACTTCATGTTTTGTTTTTAAGGTTTCTTTAGTGTGTTTTCCCTTAATACATGTTTCACACATTTGAAAATTATCTAAGTCTAACTTAGGCATTCCTCTAATTAGATTCTTTTTAGATAATTTCCCAATGGTTGAAATTCCTATATGTCCTAATCTTCTATGCCATAGATTCACATCGAAGTCATGTGATACTAGACACTTAACCTTAGCATCTAATATATTGTCTAAGGTAAGAGTATAAATATTATCATCTCTATTTCCTTTAAAACTATTTCTCTTTTTTCATTTATTATATTACATGAATTGGGAAGAAAAGAGACATTGTAACCACAATCTATAAGTTGTGAAATATTAAGTAAATTATAAGAGAGATTGCTTACTAACAACACATTTCGTACTTGAAATGTGTTAGGGTCCCCAATTGTTCATTTTCCAACAACTTGTCCTTTGTTGTTGTCACCGAATGTTACTTTTCCTCCATTCTTGATATGTTCCAATTCGATGAATAGTTTGGGGTTCCCCGTCATATGCCTCTAACATCCACTATCTTAAAACCATTTGGTTTTTAGATTCTTTGACTTTGCCTCCTTCTTGCATTCCTTGCGTTTTTCCTACAATGGAGACAAAGTTTTAGGTACCCTTTATTTGGGTCCTTGAATGTTAGGGGCACTATTCTTGTTTAGATAACCCTTAGGTTCCAAACTTGAACATACCTTTTAGGCACATTTTTAGCATGGTTAAAATAAGAAGGATAATCATATAGATGATTATTCCACATAAGTGAAGATGCATTGTTATACATGTTGCGCCATGGTTGATCACTACTATGTCTTGGCCGATTTTGGTAGTGTGTATAAGACATGTAATTTTGTTTCTTGAATGACACTATATATGTATGTTCATATGCATTTCTATAAGATTTATATGAGTGTTGTCTATACTTAGGTTCATAATAAGTTGTATGCATTTTATTCGGTCTAGTTGCATTTGTATACACGTAGGCATAATTTCTAGGTTGTCTAGATGCAAAGTTTGGCCTAGATGTATGTTTATGCGTGTGTATATTGGTGGGTGTATGTTGTGTTTTTGCCTTGATATAAGTAGAAGAATGTGTAGAAGAAGATGTAGCAGACAAAGTTGATTTTGTATTATATGGCAGCTTTGTACTAGATGAAACAAACTTAGTCTTTTTATCTATTTTTTCATTTTCTTCTTTATAGCCTAAGCCAGTTTTATCATTACCATACTTTTGTGATGAGATAAGTGTATCTAACATATTTGCATCTGATTTAAATTGTTCTAACATTTTTTCTAAGTTAAGTTTAGAAGACTTAAGTTGTACTGTCTCATGTTCACAATTTTCTGACTTAGACTTTAACATATTATTTTCCATTTTTATCTTTTTTTCATCTTTCCTATATGATTCAATTTTATTCTCTAAAGAATCAAGAGTATTAGAAGACTCTTGTTTAAGAGATTCTAATTGATCGGAAAATTCCAAGTTGGACGTCTTCAACTTGTTATTTTCTTCAATTAGTTTCTTCTTTTCTTTAGAGAGCCTCTTACAGTGAGCATGCATTCTTAAGAACTCTTCATACATTTCATCAAATGTCATGTTACTTTCAGAATCACTATCAGAAGAAGAACATACCTCGTTGGATACAAAGCAGACTTGAGCTTTCTCAGTTTCGGATTCTGCGTCGGATGAGTCGCTCCATGTGCTCACCTTCATTGCTTGTTTCCCTTTTCTTGCCTTAGACTCCTTTGTCTTTGTCGTTTGAGCCTCCTTGTCCTTGGCTTGTTTATTATTGTTGTTATTATTATTATTTTTCTTCATGGGACAGTCGTATGAAATATGTCCTTTTTGACCGCATTCATAACACTTTAATTCTTTATTATACCATTTGTTTGTGTTATTCTACATAGGTTGAGAAGAAGAAGAAGAAGAAGAAGAAGAATTACGTTGTCTATTTCTATTTGGACTTTTGAAAAACTTTCTAAGTTTTCTAGCTATCAATATCAAGTCGTCGTCTAATTCAGTATCACTATTACTATCATCGTTACCAGCATGTGTTTCGATTGTTTTGAAAGCTATTGACTTACCAGATGACTTAGACGATTCAGACTTTCGTTGGTTCAGTTTTACCTCATAGACTTTAAGAGACCCGATCAATTCATCCATTTTAGTGATTGACTTTGTCTCCTCGATTGCAGTCACCTTTGGATCCCATTCAACAGGGAGGCTTCGTAGCACCTTTTGAACCTTTTCACTGTTCGAAAATGACTTCCCTAAAGCTTCAAGGGCATTGAAAATATTAGTAATCCTCAAATCCATAGATGTTATGGATTCGTTTGGCAACATTTTGAAAGTCTCTAATTCAGTCATAAGCATGTTTATTTTTTACTCTTTAACACCACTAGTACCTTCATGCTTTAATACAAGTGATTTCCACATGTCGTGTGCGCTTGTGCAATTTGAAACATATCCTGCTTCAGAAGTTGTAAGTCCATTCAAAAGTAATTGCATAGCTTTAACATTCATAGACATTTTCTTTTTATCATCCGATGACCATTCACTTTTATATTTTTCAACCTCTTGAGTGACTCCACTAACTTGTATAACTTTCATTGGAATGTACGGCCCATCTTCAACTATAGACCATAAATCGATGTCTATAGCCATTAAGAATAGCCTCATTCTTAGTTTCCAATGAACAAAATTATTGCCATCAAAAAGAGGAGGGCGTTGTGTAGACATACCTTCCAACTCACCTTTGTGAGAAACAATAGCCATTGGATATACTTTGGATTTGAGACAAGCAGTATATAATGAATCGTTGTTCCTTGGCCTTGTATTGTTCGTATGGTGTTGAATCTTGCTTCTTTTGAGTGGTGTTGGTCTGGCTCTGATACCAAATATTGGACCGTGCACCTGCAATAAACACCACTAGAGGGGGGTGAATAGTTGTTAGCAGAAATTACACTACAACCCTTTGTTAAAAACCCCTTTGAAAGCAGAATCTGAGACCACCTCAGATTCAGAATCCGTTTTTGAAAAATTCACGAATAATTGTACACAACTCCAAAAATTATGAAACTTTCCATAACTGAACTTCAATGAGTTAACTAGACTCTGTCCAAAAATCAGACAAAAATCAGATGGTCAATCTAGACAGAATTGGATGGAATGTTGCTGATTTTGCAAATAGTGTTTCTCTTTGAATACTCAACCAAAAAGGTTGATCTTTATATAAAAACACTCCTTAGAATGTGTAGATGAAGTTTCCAAAATGCCCTGACCTTAAACAATTCTTGAAAAATACAGAATTTAAGTTTTCTCAAAACTGGTCAGATTGCAGCCAGATTGGAGCAGTTATCTTGCAAAGACTGAAAGGCTAACTTTCCCTTGCTCAAATCAAGTGATTCTTGTTGAAAATGAAAGCTAACAGTCTGAAGTATAACTCCACCAAAAATCACGAATTTTGAAAATGTTTAGCTATTTTTCAAATTGTGAGAAGTTGTGTGAAAACTGCAATAAAAAACGGGCAAAAATAGAAATAAAGAAACAAGAGAAGAACACCGATGATTTATCCTGTTTCGGTCAATGTGACCTACTCCAGTCCCAAGGAACACCTTTCCTTGGATTTTACTATGAAATGAACACCTTACAACAAGAGCCAAGCTTGATCCTTGGGTTATACATCAACCCTACTCAAGACTTGGATAATCACCTTCTAAGCAACACTTAGTTGCAACTCCTCTAACACCTATTGATGTAGCCTTATAAAGATGGCTAATCAATCTTACAAATGAAGCTCAAGAGGCTTGTAGCTCACCACAATACAACAAGAACACCTTTACTACAATGAATAAAACAATAACAACAAGAAGATGAAGATGAAAGCTAGACAATTCAACAAATGCTTGTGAGCTTCAAGTGTGTTGCATCTTCTTCACCATTGCCTCTATTTATAGTGTGAGATGAGCCTTAGAGATAAGATTTCCAATGTGTCACCATATTCATCATCAAGTCCAAATGTCTTCTCATCGTTGGTTGGCTTTGTACACTTGGCAAAATAAGACACAATGATTGGTCCACCTTGGATACACCTTGTTGGCCGATTTTCCACATTAGAATTGCCTTGAATTATCCTTAGCAAGGATAGATAATAAGAGAAGATAATTGAACCAAAATAACCTCAACTCCTTGCTTGAGAATAGGCATGTGGAGCTTTGAAAGATTCACACTCAAAACAGCCCCAAATTTGGATGTAGTAGCCGTTGGCTACTAAAAGATTTTCAAAAAATAATTTTGTTTTTCCTTAATAAAATGAGAAAGGATAATACACCAAATTATCTCCAACTTCAACCACAACAATAGGATATGTGAGAGCTCCATTTGACTTCAAAAAAATCTGCTGAAAATACCCAAGAAATGTCTAGTAGCCGTTGGCTACTACTTTGAATTTTCATAGTTGGCATTTTTGCCAACTAGCTCCTTTTTGATTTGTCCACCTGTCACCAACTCATAAAATATGTACAACATCATATCCACCTGATTAATCACGTTTTTGGACATACCAATCTGTGTAGCAACTCAAATTTTTGAAGAAGAAATAAATAGATAACAATTGACAAGATTATGTCAACATGTAACACCGAAATTCCCTAATATTTCTTCTTATATGTCAAGAACATTTTCACATCTTAGACACCTTTAATATCTTTGAATAATGATGATAAATGTTCTCTTATAACATATATAAGAGAAGAGGATGTTTGAATAGGCAACCACTTTGCAATTTCTTGATGGCATGCCTAGCAATAGCATTTGTTTTGCCATGGTTTTTCCGTGTGAATCTATTTTCTAACGACCTCAAAACATCATACTATCATCAAAGGTACTGCTGAAATCAGCAGGGCAGTACCGCTTTTCCTCAGTTTCATGGGTCATAAAACCTTATTCATTTTACCACGCGACACGTGACAGTAGGGGGGAGTGGTGAAGCTGGATGAGGGTGTTTTGGTATGTTGGGTGATATTATTATTGCCGAACCCAATGCCTAAATTTCATTTGCGGGGAAAAGAGAGGGTCTTCAAGAAAAAATAGAATGTGACATCTCAAATCGTCACATATCCAGCTATAGTCAATAATATCATCGATTGAGAGAATAAGATATAAGATCACCATATAATCTTCAAAATAATAATAACACAGCTTCAGAATGAATATAATAATATGCTCAAGAGATTCATTGAGTGAAAATACCAAAAATACCCTTGGGGGTGAAATGACCAAAATACCCCTGGTGTGAGAAAAATTCAGAAATGACCCGGATGGTCATAAATACTCATGATATCACCTTTGTCATGATAAATAGGATGAGAATACATCCTTGAAATATTTTCATCATGTGATGTTCCTACAAAACTCAAAATACCAATTTTGCCCTTTTTGGTAAGTTGTAGAAACGTCCAAGGCACGTTAGTCACAAGGCAGTAATAATCATCAAAAATCCATAATAATCACATAATGAACATGTATAATTCATATACAAATGAAAACAATCATTTTAACACATTTTAGAAAATTATTTCTAAAAACCCTAGACATCGATCGATCGAAGTGTCTCAGCTTCAGAGACACTTCGATCGATCGATGTCTCACATAAAGTTTCAGAGTTTGCCTCTGACCTACATCGATCGATCGAAGTGAGGGTCCGATGTACATCGATCGATCGATGTGTCTCAGGTTTAGAGATCGATGTCTCACAGAAAGGTCTTAAACTTTTCTGCATCACATAGATCGATCGATGTGAGAGATCTATGTACATAGATCGATCGATGTGCAACAACCTGAGAGATCGATGTCAACTTTTTCAACTTTTAATCACATATAACACCATGTGTGACATTTTTAAGTATTCACCACTTAAAATCATGACTTTGAAAATTATCCAAACATATTTCTCAACAGATGTAGCAGGCAAAGTTGATTTTGTTGTATTATACTGCAGCTTAGACTTAGATGACACAAAGTTAGTCTTTTTGCCTAACTTGTCATTTTCTTCTGTATATCCTAAACCCTTTTAATCATTTCCATATTTTTGAGATGATATAAGTGTGTCAAGCATGTTCGTGCCAGATTTAAATTGTTCTAATGTTTTCTCTAAGTCTAACTTGATTTAAGTTGACAAATCTTCTTCACAATCACACATTTTGGTTTTTAGCATATTGTTTTCGGTGTTTGGGTTTTGTTCACTTTTTCTATATGACTCAATTTTATCTTTCAAAGAGTCAAGAGTATTAGAGGACTCTTGTTTAAAAGACTCCAATTGATTGCAAAATTCCAAGTTGAACGTCTTCAACTTGTCATTTTCTTCAATTAGTTTCTTTTTCTCTTTAGATGACTTTTTACAATGAGCATGCATTTTCATGAATTCATCATACATTTCATTGAAAGTCATCTCAGTGTCAGAATCAAAATCGGAAGTAGAAATTACCTCATTTGAAACGAAGCACACTTGAGCTTCCTCATTCTCCGAGTGCTCAGATTCTGAATCTGAAGAATCACTCCATGTGCTTGTTTTGAGTGCACGTTTCTCTTTCTTTGATTGAACCATCTTTGGCCTTCTTCTTGGACCTTCCTTGGTTTGTTTAGCGTTCTTACCCAGACAATCATAAGATATATGGCCTTTTTGTCCGCACTCATAACACTTAAGTTCTTTATCATACCATTTATTGTTTTCATTTTTACTTGATTTTGAGTTTTTAGATTGTAGGATAGAAGAAGAAGAAGGTTTAGACCTATTTGGTTTATTAGAACATTTCCTAAAAAAAATCGAATTTTTCTAGCCACCATTATTATATCATCATCTAATTCATTATCACTACTTGTCGAGCAAGATTCATTTACTTGTAGAGACTCATTTGAACTAAAAGTTATATCCTTACCGGACTGTTTAGAAGACTCGGCCTTCCTTTGATTTAGTTTAGCCTCGTAAACTTTTAGTGAGCCAATTAGTTCATCCATTATTGTAATAGACTTGGTTTTCTCTATTGCTGTCACCTTCGGATCCCATTCAGCAGGAAGACTTCGTAGCACTTTTTGGACTTTCTCGTTGCTGGTAAAGGATTTACCTAGAGCTTCAAGTGCATTGAAAATGTTAGTAATTCTCAAATTCATAGATGTTATGGATTCGTTAGGCAACATTTTAAACGACACAAGTTCAGTCATAAGCATGTTTATTTTAGACTCTTTTACACCACTAGTACCTTTATTTTTTAGTTCTAAAGATTTCCACATGTCGTGGGCACTTGTGCAGTTTGAAACATATTCTGCTTCAGAGGTCGTTAGTCCATTCAAAAGTAATTGCATAGCTTTAGCATTAATGGACATTTTCTTTTCATCTTCGGTTGACCATTCACTTTTATATTTTTCTACTTCTTGTGCTACACCATTTACTTGTACAACCTTCATTGGAATGTATGGCCCATCTTCAACTATAGACCATAAATCGATGTCTATAGCCATTAAGAATAGCCTCATCCTAAGTTTCCAATGAACGAAATTATTACCATCAAAAAGAGGAGGGCGTTGAGTAGACATACCTTCCAACTCACCTTTGTGAAAGATCAATGCCATAGTGAATGGATAGAGTATCTTTGATTTGAACAAGAAAGCTCCAATTTACTCTTGCTACTAACTTTGTCTTCTTAGTGTGGTGTTACCTGGCTCTGGTATCAATTATTGGACCATGACACCTGCAATAAACACCACTAGAGGGGGGATGAATAGTGATTAGCAGAAATTTCACTATTGAAAAAACCCTTTTCAAAACTCCTCTGAAAACTGGTTCTATAAATTTCAGAATCAGAGTCTGTCTTTAAAAATTTGTTTCTCTTTGTATAGAACTTCAAAACCTTTGAAACTTTTCAAAAATAAACTTCAAGATGTTTTATAACTTTTGTAAAAATTTGAGAGAAATCCAAGGTCGTTTGGCCCTTCAAAAACGTAAAAACTTTTAGTCTCACAGATTTTTCAGAACATGATAGAAAAGTTGTTCAACTTAGAAAAGCTAGAACTCCTTGTGTACTTATGCAAAAGGTGTGATCCTTATGTTAAAACAAATCTTAGGAAGTCTAGTTTATGTTTCCAGAAAGACTTGATCAATTATCCTAGCCAAATAATACAGAATTGCAAAAATTTGAAGACAGGTCAGTTTTGCTGATAGATTTGTGCAACTAACTTGCAATGACTGTTTGACTAACTTTTATTTGATCAAATCAAGTGATTCTTTTTGAAAATGAAAGTTAACAGTTTGAAGTTGGTTGACACAAAAAATCAGAATTTTTGAAAACTTTTTTCTATTTTTTACGGATTTTAGAATTTCAGTGCAGAAACTGTGGAAAACAGACAGAAAAGTAAAAAAGACAAAGACACTAAGAATTATCCTGGTTCGGTCAATGTGACCTAATCCAATCCCAAAGAACACATTTCCTTGGATTTTTACTATGGGAATAACACCTTACAACTTACAAAGTGCTTGATTCTTGGTTTATATACCAACCCTAATCAAGACTTCATAGCAGCACCTTACAATCTCAAGAATGTAATCACCTCACCACCTATTGATATAGCCTTATGGAATGGCTAATCAATTACAACTTTTACGAGTACAAGAGGTGTGTATGTAGCACAATAACAATCAAAATCATCTATAACATCAGCTGCAAGAACAAGAATGGAGAATGGAGAAGAAGAAGAAGATAGCTTCAAGTGGTGTATCTTCCTTCTTCAACTCCACTTCTATTTATAGGTGTGAACAACCCCTTGTGGATTAGAATTCCCATATGTCACCTTCCATATCATCAATATTACTTGTCTTCATTTGATTGGAATACCACCTAATCACCTTGATTAATTGGCACTTTCAAGAAGCATGATTAGACCATTTTGAATGCTGAAATTTCTGCAGGAATTTTCAGAAAATATCAAGTGGTTTTGATGACCACTTCTTCTTCCACCTTTTGCTCAACCTCTTCAACAACTTTGTTGGGATATGGGCTGACCAAAATATAGATAAACAGCTGCAAAAAACAAAATTAATGCCACCTAGGGTGCCAAGTATGCAACTTCTTGCCAACATGTCATCTTGGAGTGTTTTGGTTGGTCCTTGTGATGTAGTCTTGCTCATATGTCAAAATTTGAGTTTTCCATCTCACATACACATAGATGAACGTTTTTAATGTTCAACAATGAGTAGAAAGTCAGATAATAACGGCTGGATAATAGTGAGAATCAGCTGCATAGTAAATATCATCATTTGACCCAACTACTTTCACTTTTCTCTCCTTCAAGTGTGGCTGATTGTTTTTCAGCTTTTTGACCAATATCCATCCAAAAATAATAAATAATAAGTCCCAAAATATGTGTATGATAACACCATGATGATCATATAATGTGACAAAATAAATGTCACAACATAAGAAATCCAAGAAAACCGAAAACCATAGCATATATGGTTAACATAGATATGAAGTCCATGAATTACCAAGAATAATATGAAGATCATGAATATGATATAAGAGACATCCATAAGGAAACCACTTTAGCATTACACAGAAAATAAATCTGCGTAAATGACCAAAATGCCCTTGAGCACCAATATGACCAAAATACCCTTGAGCGCCAAATATGTCAAAAAGGGTGTAGAGATACTCCAACTTTGTAATTTCATGCATATGGACATTCTCCATTTGATAAGACCCTGGAAAAGCTCAAACATACTCCTTTGCCCTTGTGGTGAGTTGTAATAACTTCCTTGGCAAGTTAGTGAATAACACATGCATATACAAACTCATAAACACATAAAATCCAAGTAATGAAACATGATAAACATATATGGAATGTTTAAAAACTCGTTACATGCAAAGAAGATCATGTGTATATCAAAAATGAGTATTATTTTGTCATATGTTGGAGAAATTTTTTCAGAATTCTACAGACATCGATCGATCCATGTCTCAATTTTAGAGGCTGATGTATACGTCGATTGATCCATATATCAATTTTAGAGACTGGTGTATACGTCGATTGATCGACGTCCCTGCAGTTGAAAGATCCATGTCTCACTGTAAGTTTTGTTTTTGATTCTTTGAGACGTGGATCGATCCATATGAGGGACTGACGATCCACGTGACTGGTGTATACGTCGATCGATACACATGAGGGGCTGACGTACGTCGATCGATCCACATGAGGGGCTGACGTATGTCGATCGATCCACGTGAGAGATTGACGTCACTTTTTCGACTTTGTTTAAACTTTTTGATACTTTTATAATATTAATTGATACTTTTAAGCATTTAACACTTAAAATCATGCTTTTGAAAATTATTCAAACACAACATTCTCAACAACATCATATTCTTGTTCAAGTCAATAGCAATTTGACTATCTGATATATACGATATATTGTTGTTGTTTGAACCCCAACTCATGTAAAAACCATTTCATCCAAGGTATCTCCTTGCCATCTTTCATAATTGCAACGTTAGTCGACAATGATACATACTTTTAAAGTTTTGACTACCAAGATATAGCTTCTCCTGTAAATATAAACAAATAACTAGAAGTAGATTTTCTACTACATAGACCTCCAGCTGTAATACCTGCTTTTTTTATAATAAAAAAAGAGAGTTAAGAATAGTTAGGTCTCCTAATTAGATGAAGATAAAGATAAATACAAAAACCTAAACCTAAATAGAATAGGATACTACAACTTTAAACCTAATTAATGTAGGAAACCTATACCACCATCAATAAATATACCACACCTCCTCCCTTTTTTTCCCATAGCTGCCGCCCCCTCCTCTTGCTCCCTTTCCCCAATTGTTGCGCCACCACCCAACAAAGAAAGAAAAATATATATAATAAAACTCTAAACCCCATTTTGGAGATCCGGTCGTTCATCAAGAAAAAATATATATACACCATCAATCTTGCAATCAAAAGATCAGCCGAGGTTAGGGTAGGAAAGAAAAGAAAAGCGCGTAGTATTTATTCGCTGGAAAAAAGTAGGTTATCTTTCCCTCTTCTCTGATTGTCCGCACTTTGTGTGTGAATCATGCTTGCTTTAAATTTTATGTGTAATTCGTATATGTTTTCGCATTCATGCCTTTTATGATGTTCATATGTATGGGTACATTCGTGTGTCCAATAGTGTTGTTCGTGTAATTTGAAATAAATTAAAAAAGACACTATTTTTATGCGATTAGGTAGAAAATTGCATGAATAGCCTTAGAAACAGGTCACACAGCCCAGAAATTAGGTTGAAATTAATCTGGCAATTGAAAAACGGTCTAACAGTGACACGTGTTGCACGTGCGTGCGTTCAGGGGAGGCGCGTGAGGCCCACGTGCAGCCCTGGGCGACGCGTGCAGGCCACACTCTCACGTGCTCGATACAGTGGATGCGCCGCGTTAAACAGGGTTAAATGAAATTTGTTTGGGTCAATTTGGAGTTTAATTGAAGATTTTATTGAGGTTAAAAGAAAATAGGATTTAATTGAAGAAAAAAGAAAAAGAAATTCCAGGTCAATGGATCAGGGCTGACCCGAACTGCTGCAGCTGACTCGCCCGTTGGCGGGATGGACCACTGGTCTGCTATGCATCAATCTCGGCCAGGCTGGAAAGTTCAAAAAAGAAAGGAAGATGATAGCGGACTAGAGTGCCAGCAGTCTGTCTCAGCGGGCCGGACTGCTACAGAAAAAGAAAAAGGGGCTTGAACCTTTTCCTGGAAATTTAGTAGAAAAGGAAAAAAAGGAAAAATTAATAATAAAATAATTATTTAATAAACAGAAAATTTAGTAATAAAATAAAATAATATAAAATAGTAAAATAAAAGAGTAACCGAAAGGAAATATATATATATATATATAATAAAAATAATAAAGAATAAATAAAATTATATAATAAATAGTGGAAAATATATATAAAATAAATAATTAGTGAGAAAGAAAAAGAAAAGTATATTTAAATAAATAAAAATATTATTAATAAAAATGAGTTGCATGCGTACAAGTATATATGCACGTGTACGGGCGCGGGTATATATAGGAGTATGGATGCACTGGAATAAGTTGAGGTATACATACAAGTATATATGCACGTGCATTGCATTCCATCCCTTCGGGGCGTGTAATCCTACGATATATGTGCATATTATTTCCTTTCGGGGCGTGTGACCTTATGATACAGGTGTGTATGATTTCCCTTTGGGGCGTGTGACCCTACAATACAGGTGCGTGTGATTTCCCTTCAGGATGTGTGACCTTATGATATAAGTGCATGTGATTTTCCTTCAGGGCGTGCGACCCTACGATACCGGTACGTGTGACCCTACGATACAGGTGCGTGTGATCCCTTCTGGACCCTGACTCCACGATAAGGAGCGAGATACGCTGACTCCACGATACGGAGCGAGATACGCTGACTCCACGATACGGAGCGAGGTATGCTGACTCCACGATACGGAGTGTGACCCTTCGGGGCGTTGACTCTACGAAACATAGCGATGATAGGACCAGAGACATGTATAGCATATCATGGAAAGAAAGGAGCATGTTGTGTGGGATAACAATGTGGTTGCTTGTGACACGGTAGTGAGAATGAGCATGCATCATGAAGTTGCGCATTACATTTGATTGGATGAGTGTGTGTTTATCTTACGTTTGAGTTATTGGTGTTATTTATGTATTTATATATATGCTCTTTTTTTCTTTATGTGTTTATGTATTTCGTGAGTGTGATTCCTTTCTGGAAAAAGACGGGTAACCTACACATGATTTCTCGGTCACTCACCCCTACTACTAATTCTTCTACAGGTGAGCCAGCCTTTGAGTACATATTTGTTGACGATGCAGACCAAGCTAGCTGGGGCGAGTGAGCATTATTGGATATTTTGGAGACTCGACATTATCCGCTTAGGAACTCTGAAAGACTTTATATTCATTCATATTAGACCTGTAGAATTCTATTTTGATGTATTGGGTTTCGTCAGCCCTAAACGATTATTAATTTTTGTATTGAGGTCATTTATAAATTGAATTCGACTTTTTAATTATCGTTTCTGCAAAAAAATTCTACGTTGTTTCTAACGTGTAAGATATTTGAACGACGCCTTGTAATTTTCGTAATAGACTACGTCGGGTGCACTGTTCCCAAAGTTAGGGTTCAGGAGCGGAGTGCTACAGTGGTATCAGAACCAAGGCTCCATATCCGTCTCAGAAACGCAAGATTAACTAGCTCACCTAGACATAAGCTACGATCTTTTCTTAAAATGACGATTTTACCCCTATTAAACAAAGTAGACTTAAAAGATGATCTTAGACTTAAGCTATGATCAGGTTAAGGGGTGAGAGAGTATTACTTCGTTTTCTTTATTATTTACCGTTTTACCTCTGAACTTCGACATGCACCCTGTAAGTGATTAGAAATTCTCAAAATACCCCTAACTTTGCATGTATTTAAATGAAATATATTTTCGATAACCGCCAAGACGTGACCAAGCTGGTAATGGAGGTGACGGTGGTGATAACCACCAGAATCAGGGGGCCATTCCCTAAGCTCTTATTGACGCCATGACCATCATGTCGAATATTTTGGCACATCAGCAACAACAGTTGAATCAGCAGGCACAACCCCCTCCACCACTACAGCCAGGAGTGGGGTTCTTTTATAAAGAGATGCAGAGTTCTCGGTCTCCTACATTCAAAGGGACCTCTAAATCAAAGGAGATCGAAATTTGGTTGAAGACGATGTTGACCACCAGAGACTATTGCAGGTGCCGGATGACCTGAGATTGGAGGTTGTGATTCCTTTTCTGGCTGGAGACGCGAAGGAGTGGTGGCATAGTGTGGAGATACAACTGATGCCACCGGTTACCTAGACTCAGTTTTGGGATAAGTTCAGAAAGTATTATGTGTCCGATAGTGTTATTCTTCAGAGGATGGCAGAGTTTTAGGCCCTGACCCAGGGCAACATGACGCTGGCAAAGTATGATGATAGATTCCACGCACTGGGTAAGTATGTGTTGTATACTATGGCAGATGAGATGCTGAAGATGTTTTGTTTAAGAAAGAGTTTAGATCACAGATTCAATCCGGATTAGTTATTGCTATGCCCCGGACATTTGATGAGTTGTT
Source organism: Eustoma russellianum (assembly GCA_036186865.1). NCBI lineage: Eukaryota > Viridiplantae > Streptophyta > Magnoliopsida > Gentianales > Gentianaceae > Eustoma > Eustoma russellianum. The sequence continues at coordinate 14,270,773 of AP025074.1, read as the reverse complement.
GGAGGTGTGCAGAGAGGTAGAAGGTGACTTTCGGAGAGTCCCTGCAGAGGAGAAGGGCAAGAGGCCTCGTGATAAGACTGACAATGGGAGGTTGGGACACTGGGTAAAGGTACTCAGAAGGCAGTTCAGAGGACCACAGTTTAGACTGCCCTAGCTGCAGATTTAGGGGAGTGTTACATAGTTACTACCACCGAGGGTTACCAAACTGCTACAGCCGTGTATACACTGTGAACGCACCCATCCTGACAAGTGTGAGAAGAAGACGTCTATATGTTACAGGTGCGGTAAGTCAGGCACTATGCGAGAGAGTGTCCTGAGCTGAGGCCAGCGCCACCGACATTGCAGCCACATGGAGGTCAACAGAAGGAGAGACCGAAGACTGATGCCAAGGTCCATATGGTGACAGACGTAGACGTCGAGGCAGCCGGCGACGTCATACAGGTGACAATAAATTAAGTAATTATTTTTTTAAAATTAAAACATGTGTTGGTGAATATTAGTGCTGTATTGGTAACCCTGAAGGTGATAGGTGCAATCCTAGTAGATAAAGCCCTTACCAATGTATTATTCGGTAGTGGCGCAAGCCACTCCTTTATTTCTAAGAGATTCGCAATAATAATAATAATAATAATAATAATAATAATAATAATAATAATAATAATAATAATAATAATAATAATAATAATAATAATAATAAAATCTGAATCACTGCCCACACACCGTCACATCCATCAGATTCTGAAGGGTTCGTCACTTACAGCGATGCGTTCAAGAGTGGACTAGGATGTGTCCTTAAGCAAGGAAATAGAGTTATCGCAAATGCCTTGCGCCAGTTGAAGCCTTATGAACGGAACTATCTGACTCATGATCTGGAGTTAGCTGTAGTGGTCTTTGTACTTAAGATATAGCGTCATTATCCATATGGAGAGAAGTGCGAAGCATTCATTGATCATAAGAGTCTGAAGTGTCTGTTCACATAGAAAGAGCTGAACATGCGTCAGTGGAGATGGTGGGAGCTATTAAAGGATTATGATCTGACCATTAGCTATCATCTGGGAAAGGCTAACCGAGTCGCTGATGCTTTGAGTAGAAAATCGAGCCACACCAGACAGACACCTTTAGAGAGAGATTGTGTAGTTCGATTTGGACATCGTGGATGCTACAACAAATATTTCGGCAGTGCGACCCTAGAGAGATTGGTGATGCTGTATATTGATAATATCGTCAACTTGTATGGAGTCCCAGTCAGTAATGTCTTGGATCGAGACTCGAGGTTCACCTCTAGGTTTTGGTCAACATGTCAGAAAAGATGATGAGAACTGAGTTACGCTTGAGCATGGATTTTCATCTCCAAACCAACGGTCAAACAAAGTGGACGATCCAGACATTGGAGGACATGTTGAGAGCGTGTGCATTAGACTTCAAGGAAAACTGGGACGGCATGATTAAGTTGATTGAGTTCTTCTACAATAACAGTCACCACAGTGCCATCAGCATGGCACCATTTGAGGCTCTCTATGGACGCAAGTGTAGATCCCCTATCTGTAGGGACGAAGTTAGAGGGCGAGCTATTACTGGACCGGAGTTAGTCGAGCAGACCAAAGAGAAACCGAAGATTATCCGTGATAGACTCAAGACCGCTCAGGTAGGAGCAAAAGTTGGGCAGATACTAAGAGATGCCATTGGAGTTTGAAGTGGGAGAGAAAGTTTACCTTAAAGTGTCACTCGCTAAGGGTGTGATGCGATTTGGAGAAAAAGGTAAACTAAGTCCTCGATGTGTTTGTCCATACGAGATACTTGATTGAGTTGGCACTGTGGCCTATTGTTTGTTATTATCCATGTCTTGACTCAAGTGCGCAACGTCTTTCACGTATCGCAGTTAAAGAGATAAGTTTCGGACCTAAGTAATATGTTGGATGCTCGATCACTGAAGGTGCATGCTGATACTACTCATGAGGAGACCCCTATCAAGATTGTGGATCGTAAGGATCAAGTATTGAGGCGTGGGGTTAATCCATATGCGAAATTTTAGTGGCCCAACCACACGGAGCGAGAGTCACCTTGGGAGATCGAAGAGCTTATGCGCGAGCACTATCCATAACTTTTTGACTAAGGTACGTAAGCTTCGAGGACGAAACTTTTTGTAAGTGGGGAGGAGTGAGAGAGTTAAGAATAGTTAGGTTTCCTAACTAGATGAAGATAAAGACAAATACAAAAACCTAAACTTAAATAGAATAGGATACTACAACCTTAAACCTAATCAATGTAGGAAACCTATACTACCATTTATAAATATACCATACCCCTTCCCTTTTTTCCCCATAGCCATCGCCCCCTCCCCTTGCTCCCTTTCTCTAATTGCTGCCGCTACCATTATAATAAAACTCTAACCCCTATTTTGGAGATCCGGCCGCTCATCAAGAAAAAATATATACACACCACCAATCTTGGAATCACAAGATCAGCCAAGATTTGGATAGGAGAAGAAAAGAAAAACGCATAGGATTTATTCGTCGGGAAAAATGCAGGTTACTTTCCTCTCTTCTCGGATTGTCCGCACTTTGTGTGTGAGTCGTGCATGTTTTAAATTTTGTGCGTAATTCGTATATGTTTTCGTATGCATGTCTTTTATGATGTTCATATATGTGGGTATATCCGTGTGTCCAATGGTGTTCGTGCGATTTGAAATTAATTAAAAAGACACGATTTTTATTCGATTAGGTGGAAAATTTCATAAATAGCCTTAGAAATAGGTTGGAATAATCTGAAAATTGAAAAACAGGTCTGGACGGCGCAACACACATACTTTCAGGGAGGCGCGTAAGGCCCACGAGCGGCCCTGGGCGACGCGTGCAGGCCACGCGCTCACATGCTCGATGCAGTGGATGTGTCGCATTAAACGGGGACAAATGAAATTTGTTTGGGTCAATTTGGAGTTAAATTGAAGATTTTATTGAGGTTAGAAGAAAATAGGATTTAATTAGGAAAAAAGGAAAAAGAAATTCGAGGCCAACGAGTCAGGGCTGACGCGGACTGCTATAGCTGACTCGCCAGTTGGCGGGCTGGACCACTGGTCTGGTCTACAGCGATCTGGGCTGGGCTGAAAAGTTTAAAAAAAGAAAGTAGGCTGAACCGCTAGGGGTCCAACAGGCCAGCGGGCCAGCAGACTGCCTCAGCTGGCCGGATTGCTGCAGAAAAGGAAAAGGGGGCCTAAAATTTAGTAGAAAGGGGAAAAAAGAAAAAAAAATAATGATAAAATAATTATTTAATAAACAAAAAAATTAGTAATATAATAAATAAAATAAAATAAAATAAAATAGTAAAAAATAATAAAGAATAAATAAAATTATATAATAACTATGTAGTGAAAATTATATATAACAAATAATTAGTGGGAAAGAAAAAGAAAAATTATATTTAAATAAATAAAAATATTAATAATAAAAATGGGAGCATACGTACAAGTATATATACACGTGTATGGACACCGGTATTTATAGGAGTATGGATGCACGGAATAAGTTGAGGTTGTACATATAAGTATATATGCACGTGTATGGGCCCGAGTATATATACGAGTATGGATATTCCGGATTATGTGTGAAGCATTCATGTCACGTGCATTATTGCATCCCTTCAGAGCGTGTGACCCTACGATACAAGTACGTGTGATTTCCCTTCGAGGCGTGTGACCCTACGATACAGGTACGTGTGATTTTCTTTCGTGGCGTGTGACCCTACGATATATGTGCGTGTGATTTCCCTTGGGAGCGCATGACCCTATGATAGGTACGTGTGACTCTATAATACATATACATGTGATTCCTTTCGCTGCATGTGACCCTCAGGTGCGTTTCTTACTATTTCTTAGATATTTATTTATTTTAAATTTCTTCAGTGATCTAATCAATAAGGCATCCGGGACCGATTTATCAAGTTCTAATGAAACTCTTTAACAAGATCTTCCTGGCTACCCTTCCAAAAATTGTCAAGTCTTTAATAACGTGAAACCAAGGATATGACTCACTTTCGAAACTATATATTACATCGTATTTGTATATGTCATTACTTGTCTGTACCCTTTTATTTGTGTTTGTTTGCTGCAACGTGTAAGACCTCGTAAAAAATTTAAACCTACGAGGGAAAAGGGGAAGAAATGCTTTTCTGCTCCATGCAGGGGGCAATGAACACAATGTCTAAATTATGTTCCAGTATACAATCTACGACATTCTGGCCGACAGATTTCAAACAGGAAACCCTATACATTGCAAAGAAACTTAAAATTTTCCATTCAGTAAAACACACATCAGGCAATGAAACATAGATAAGCCAAAGTGAGCGAGACAGTGAGGCGGAACCATATATTGTACCCAAACGCCAACATAGCGAACGCAGAACCACATCCGTCATCAAGTTTCAATACCTGATTCTTTTGCCCTAATCAGAACAGCTAATCCTCGGTGTGAAATCCAATCTGCAACTGATGTTCCCTCTTGAGCTGAAAATGAGGATATGACTTGGAACGTCCCAATAATGTCTGGTCTGAGCCGTTATACATATCAATAACCTGACTCCCTCTTCAACCTCTCCTATACATGTTCAAACAACAATTGTACATTAAGTCTACATTCTATTACATGTATTGCCAATGCTCCCTTCCGAGAAAATTCTATTCACGGGTCCGCATGAATACAAAAATCAATTTGAGCTAAATGGGAAAAGATTGGCCACCTATACGGAAATGAGTTCATTGGGGAGATGTTTCTCGTGCTTGAAGTGGCTGCAATTCTTGCTCGGGGACAGCAGAATCAACAGGCTTGTAGGCAAGAACTGATTTTTGTCTCTTCCAAAGAAACCATGTCCCAGTCATCAATAGTCCAAATATTATGAAAATAGCAACTGCTACCACTATGCCCAAGTAATGTTGACGCCACCATATCCTGTACAAGTTTAACAAAGTCAGGAATCAGTTACGGTCGATGTCAAATCAGTACATTCTACACTGCAAACTAGATGCGGCATGTATATTTATGAAAAAGGCAGATTCCCAAATATTAACATTCTCTGAAGGGCCAAGAGAACGGAGAGGAAAAAAGGCATGAAAGAAGCTAGTGACAGCAATATACGAGCAAGAAGACCAAATAACACATTAAAATGTACTTCCCCCTGAGCATGCTTGAAAAACATCATTATATCATCAGGCCCTTGCTAACTTTTATGTTGTAAACTTGAACTCCCTTAGCATACAAATAAAAAGTATATGGAAGTCTTATAACTGTTTCAATTTGTAAATGTCCCAGTGGCTGAGTACAAGATTTAGAAAGTAGGCAGGAAGTGGGTTGGGGGCAGAAAACAAAGAACATGAGTCATCCCAAAGTCAGAACCAAACAAGCCAACCAAAAAAACCTTTCAACACCAAGGCCACTTGTTTGATCTTCCAGGTGAGTGAAGCCAACAGCATATTATCAAACTTTAAGTATTACTGCGAGAAGTGTTGATAAAGCCAAGAGAATATTGAAGAAACTATCTTCAGAGCAAAAAAAAAACATGGAAGAAAGGTTTCTAGAACTTTTACGTATACATGACATGCCATAGACAAGCAAAATTACTGCAAATAAATATCAGGAATCCACTCAGCACCAAAAAAAAAAAAAGATTCTTTCTCCAAGAATTAAACTGTTTGCAGCTAATGAGATTATAACTTTAAAAAGGATAAGCTCGAAGCACACAAAGAGCTAAGTTCTTAACACGAGAACTCTATATCCTCTAAAGTCTCAAAACCGCAGAGCAGAAGAATATTCATATCTTCACCTCTTGTTATACACGAAAAATACATCCAACGTACGAACATAGAAATGAAGGTATACTCAGATCAGAACAGAAATAAGTTGGAGGCTGTCAGTTATAAGAAAAACGTGGAAAAATAAACGTCTAATTTGAAAATTGATAACTTTTTTTCTGGTTGACAAAGTTCAGCCAATAGAAGACTTGTATGCAGCAATCCCAAAACATCCAGCTTACCCAAACGAAGAAATTTGAAAGGAAAAAAGAAGCCAATAGCAACAAAACCACAGCAAATAGAAAGTGAAGATCAAAATGGGCTCGAGGAAATAGGGAAGGAGGAAAAGGTAAATACCGTCTCGTAGGGGGCTCAATATTCCAATCGAAGAATTTGTAACTTCCAAAGGTATTGGGAAGATGCACGCGATTTTCATATAACCGGGATATAATTCCCTGTGCAAATAGTGTACATAAGCATAATGCTTCACTGTCTATATTGCACAAACACAAACTGCAATAAACACTCAAATGACCATTACAGTTGCATTTGAAATAGAATCAGCAGATTCAGTTGCAGAAATAGCCCATTTAATAAGGGATCCGTTTCCTTCAGATGCTAATGTCACCAATTGGACCTGCATTCTTTCACCTCATGGTCAGTCATCAGTCAAATGCACCAAAAAGAGCTTAAGCGAGAGTATATAAGAAAACATGATGATTAGAAGGGATTGGAATTTTGCATTATCTAAATGAAACAACGTAATACAGGGGACTCATCTATCATGTAAAATGATCAACCTGTGAAGCATTCACACCAAGCTCCCTTGCCAGAAATTCAGCCAATTCAGCAGTACGAGGCTTCACGTCGGAACAATTTACACTCAGTGACATATAAAATGTTATTTTTCCAGCTCCAATCTCACCTGCATGCGGCAAATCCAAAGTTCACTGTAATCAGTCAGCAATGTTGTTTATAAACCAATCACAACCTATCCACACCCATGTATTTACAAATGTATGCATATAAAAAGTAAAAGAAGAAGAAGAAACGGCTTCAGTCTAAAAAATCATGCCAGATATCATTGTGTGGATTATGTAATAACCTGCAACATAAACACAAACTCCACATTGTCGAGAACTAAATGTATTTTACAAGGGGTAGAATAAAAGGTAAGCTGGCTTCCATGTAATAGCATTTGTGAAATGATTTTTGCGAGTTAAAATTTCATTTTAAAAAAAATCAAATTAGGCATCTTTACAAAGTGGTTGCCTAATGTTTCCATTTCCGATGGAGTCAAGGACACACTCTCCTTTGACTTTGGAATATGATGGAATAAAACAAAATACTAAATTAGCTACGCTTCTTATATTGTGAAGTAGCAGTTGATCGACATATAGCTTGACGCCTCATTATGGGTCATCGAGAAACGACCTCTGTGTGTTTCTGACACATGAGTATGGTTGCGTACATCCGATTCCCCCATACCTCGCCATAGCGGGAGCCTCTAAGGCAATGGGGTAATGTTCTTGTTGTTGTTGTTGTAAAAAGTGGTTGCCTAGGAAGGGCAACAGCAAGAACAAGTTACTCTAGTCTAACCAAAGTGTGGTGCCAAGGAAGTCTCCTTTACAGCTTTCAAAAATAAAGACAAAAGCCTATCCCAAAGAGCAGACAAAAACAACAGATGGAAACTCTGTTGGAGGGAGTAACCAAAATTTACAAAGGTAACAAAAGAAGCCTTGTCTAGCCTCCAATATAAAGCACAAAAATCAAGAGCATGAGCCAATATATCAGTCTTACGAACGGGGCCAGAGCGTTAGCAAGGAACAATTTCCCCAACAGAAGCATCAATATAGACAAATCCACCCAGGAAGGTTCTAAAGTAGCAACAAGAGATAGAGCCATACACATGTCCCAACCAAAACAGAGGCAATTAGAAAGAAGGCAAAAACTGGGCATTCTAACGCCAAGAGAAAACACCTTACTTTTCATCAAAGATTCAAAACTCCCCCAAAGAGAGGAGTACACGAGAGCCAATAAACAAGCCATCCAGATGGAATTTGAGTGCGTCAGAGCAGAGGATGAGTTTCTTTTAAAATAGGCCAACAAAACAGGCCATTGGAAATTTGTCGGAAGTAGAGAAAAAAGGAGTAGAAAGAGATCACTCGAATTAAATTAGGAGATTGAAGCCTTTGATACCTAAACAGCACAAACTACATGGAGCCTTCCACTTTTGAAGTCAAAGGACACCAATCTCCAACCAAAATGAGGACCTACTGAATCAAGGGTACCTTCACCCCGAGAAGGATGTAAAGAATAAAGAAACAATATATACCACCAGAATTATGAGAAGATAGCAGCGGAGATTTCTAGGTTTAGATTAAGTTCCCAATTGAACTTACTCTTTTATATTCTCTCCAAGAAGTATCATAAAAGAAGATGCTTTACACGATATCTTTGACTACTATCAAATGGTCTTTGCCTAGCTGTTGAAATAAAGCCTTGTTCCTTTCCCTCCAAATGTGATAAAAAGTTGCTGAGAAACCAAAACCCGGCAATGTTTTTCTGGAGACTGGAACTCCAAGTGTTACTAGAATCCAGCTACATTTGCGTTCATGTAAGAGTGTGAATGTAACATCCTCATTGGATTTGTTAAAAGACGAGGAAAGACTAGGAAAGCAGACATGATGGGACTAGGAAACAAGACCTATATGTTTGTTGTGACATAAGAGTTGATAATCTTATGCTTCACCACGCCTAAGGCTGACCATGATTGGTCATTTCAAGGTCTAAAAGTCAGGCCAAGAAGTCCTAGGTGGTCTGTCCTCCCACCAAGAAAAGGGGGAAAAAAGAACAGGGGAAGAAAAGTTGGGAAAGAGAAGACACCCAAATTCTTTATTCCAAGAATTAATAAGACGCTCATGACAAAAGATGCAAGTTGCGAAAATTCTAGTGACTAGAATCTTTGTCGACATTCTATAAGATACAGATTCTGGAAGGAAAAGAAAAAACCTACGATAAGCAACCCAACCAAACCTGAAGAATTATAAACAGGCAACAGACAACAAACAGACCAAGAGATGAGTAAGAAAAGTCCAACAATTAGAATCTTTGTCAATATAATAGATAGAGATCCTGTAAAAAAAATAACTATGATAAGCAAAGCAAAGCAAACCTGAAGAATTATATTCTGGACTCTCAGTAGGAGCCAATGATGGAGCTATGTCCGCAGTAGAGCTTGTTTTATTTGAACTCGAGGGCATTGGTGGAGGTGGATTAAATGCTTGCAGTCTTTCCCACAAGTCAGAGCAATTTGTTTTCCAGAAACCAATCCTTTCTTTTTCGCGATCATAAGTTACAAGAGTGTTGCGGACAATAATGCCTATCAACAGATGAAAGCAGAAATCTAAGGAAGCCACAGGATGAATTCCTGAAATTGTAATTGACTAGCTCCGGGAATATGGGAAACATGAACAACCAGAAAAATTCTGAGGCATATTCGAGTCACTCTACCTCCTAAAAGAGTAGTAGGATCTTTTCCATTCTGAAAAATTCCCAGGCAATAAGCCCCATTCACTTTTGAATGCTACATGTTGGACAAATCAGTAAAGAAGAAGCAATGTCAGACAATCATCTTTTACAATTGAGTTTATGCACGGAGGCTTTAAGAAAGAAAACTTTATGAACAAACTAGCAGCAAAGGAGGAAAACGGTAAATGAGAAATGAGAACAATGTTTACCCGAAACAAGTAATTTTCAGGAGAAAGTGAATACTTCTGTTTGTTGCCAAATACCATATCAACCGAAGGAAAGAACTTTGAAAGTTGTGAAACATCACTATCAAACAAAAGAAGACAAGAAACAGAAAATATAAGGTACTAAAATTGACGACCCCTCACCCCACCCCACTCCCCACCGAAAACCCAAAAACAAACACACAAGGTACCTTCCAGCACCAGAGAAACATATATCGTTGTAATTTGGATCTGGACCTGGAACCTTTTTAAGAGGGTCAACTTCCTTCAAGATCTGCATCCAGAGATGTATAAACTTGCTCAACATTCTTCAGCCATAAAATGTAGCATATATAGCTGGCAGCAGAATTCCAATGGATTTATCTTATCTGACACCAATAAAAGAAATTGCATGGACTATACCGAAATATGCATAATTGTGGATTAATAATCTACTTTTGTGAAGTAACACAGCTTATGCACAGTCACACCTCTAAAAAAAAAGTTCTATGTTTGACCAGATCAAAACAAAACCATTCTTCTACAAAAAGCTACCGGCCATAATAACTAACTCCGAACAAGGGACAACATGAATCTGTACGGCAGTACTATACTAGTTTAAGGAAAGTACTTTTCACCATCTAATAATCATAAAAGACACCGAGTAATTCCCAGATGGTTCAAAAAACAGAATAAAAATCACTTTGCAAGGATAGGAAAAAGTCACTAGCACAGACTCAAGGAGCAGAAACACTAGTCGACATAATCCAAGTAATATGCTAGAAGTAACCTGTTCATATGTGCCTATTTCTTCATATTTACATGAATGCTCACGCTGATGTGGAAATATAGCATTGCAAAATAGTCAAATGTCATGTCTATAAGAGCAAAAGTTATCGGGGTAAAACTGCCTCGAAAGAAATGAAAAGGAAATAATGTCAATAGCTTGAATCTTACAGCAGCTTTAAAAGCCAAAAATGCTTCTTCAGGCAAATATGCATATGTAGTACCACTATCAAGCACGGTTCCATGTTTCCGATCGAAAACCTCCCGGTCTAAATCCAATGCCTTCCCAGCAACACGAATCTCTTTCAGTTCTATATTGTAATATGGACTGTTGCCATCCCAATACTAGAGTAAATGTGTGAGATGTAACAAGTGTACTTGTTAGGAATTACCTAACACTGAATTGGTATGCAAAATGATGTTCATATGTACCTTCGAGCGGCATTTGAGATTGAATATACCATATCAGAAGGGGTTGAAATTCCACCCAACACCATTGCACCTCCACCAACATCCATGCCTCCATAACACAAGGAAAATGAATCACTAATATAACCTTTATCAACAAGTTGATCCACGATGCTGAGATCACCACGGCCCAAACCCATTATACCATCAGCATGCTGACTGTACAGATCACCAGTTTCTAGATTTTCACAACCAAATACAGCTCGTTGGGGCGCAAGATCACTTAGGTTACCAAACGACAGAATGTCCTCCACAAGGATACCACTGCTGGAACTCATCTCTGCATATTGCCTCTCGTAAATACAATGTTCCCTCTCATTGTCACAAGTACAGTCAATACTGCATTCAAGTGCTTGGTATGTACTCGACAAGTCAGGCTGAAACCTTGGATCCTAGGGTACAGCAAAAGAAACTCAAAATAAAAAAAAAAACTTTTTTTAAGTGGAAATAAAAGAAACATGACAGAGAAAAATAGATGCAAGGGTAAAACAGAAATCTCATTGATTTATGCATAAAAAGCATAATGAGGCAATGTTAGGAAACAAAGTAAAACCACCCTTTTCAATAAACCTCATGAATGAATTAGAAGTGAGTGGGTAATTATATACACACACAATAGGAATTAGTGGGCAGTTTCACATAGCCTTGTCGTTAACCGCCACATTTCATTACCATCTGAGAAGCAAGGACATGTATATAGTACGCCATAGTGTATGGACATGTCAGCACATTTATTTTAGAAAATTCAGCAGACAACGTATATATTCTTAAAGGATATAAACTGACAATGAAAAACTGATGAGTATGGAAGTGTAGAGATCTTTCCATTTCCAATGGAATCCATGAGACATTTTTTTTCCCATAATCGACAGTGTTGTCAATAGCGCGAGGCGCACTGTAGCGCGACGGCCAAATTTTTGTAGCGTATAGCGCAAAGCGTCGTAGCGCACGCTACACGCATCCGAGGCGCATAGACAACTAATAAACTAAAATATTAGGTAACAACATAAACATAATATAAAATTTCATAATTGTTCAAAAAGTTTAAGCATAGATATAATTAAACATAGATAGAACATAAAAACAATTGTTTAAATTGTTCAAACTTCATATACAAAGTAGAGTATCCGAGCAAGTTTTTTGTGTCTCCTCAAAAACTTGCTCGGTAACTCTGCTTTGTATATGAAGAGAGATCGAGAGTACAAGAGAAGACGAGAATGCCCCGGTGGTGACTGATGGCGTCGGAGAGTGGTAGTGCCGGCAGTGGTTAGAGAAGGGGTAGATAGTGATGTCGACTTTTTTGTTTTCAGAATGGGATGTCGTCGACTTTTGATGTCGACTTTTCTTTTTAGACGGTAGGTTTTTTTGATGGGATTGTAGCTTAGCTTTATTATTTAGTTTTTCTTTTTTTATTTTAATAACTGAAATTACTTTTTTAAAAAAAAAAAACTGAAATTACTGAAGCGCGCGCTACGTGCGCTACGTGCACTACATGCGCCTCGCGCGCCTCGGCCGCGCTTCCCGCGCTTCCAGGAGGTTGCTACGCTACATGACCTTGTAGCGATTGATCTTGCGCTTCGCGCGCTACAGGCGCGCTACAGACAACACTGATAATCGATGACACACTCTTCTATCATTTTAGGATATAATAGAAAAGAAAAAAGCAAAATGATTCACTAAATTTTCCGCGCTTCTTGCAATATGAAGTAGCAGTCGGTCGACATAATCCTTAACGCAATTTTCATTATGGATCATCCGGAAACAACCTCTGTGTGTTTTCAACACATGGGTAAGGTTAGATACATCAAATCTCTCTTATCCCGTCATAGGCAGGAACCTCTAGGGCAATGAAAGAAATTTTGGTCGTGTTGTATGAAAGTTTAAAGAAAAATAAACTGTCAAAGTTAGAACGCCAATAATTTACCAAGAAAAGGAGAGATAACCCATGGACGAAATTTCTCGCAATCTCTCTTTCTCTCACTAGTTGACATCATTGTCACCTTGTCAAATTTTGTTTTTCCTATCTAAGAAATGTCGTTACACTCATGTAGATTTATATGATTTATGTAAGTCTACATAGAGGTCCTTATTAACGATAAAAGTAAACATTTCAAAGCATGTAAATTGGCCCCTTTGTTAATTACGGTGTTTAACATAAATTGTAAAGGTGTCTAATCCCACTTTAAAGGATCGATAGAGTGTCATTTAAGAGCCCAACGAACGTATAAGACCTTGCCATAACCAACACTGTCACGAAAATTAGTTTTTCTTTTAAGACGTCAGAAAGAACATGCGTATTTTACTAGCTATTCCTGTAATATATCACTATTAGGACTGGAAACAGAAATTGTCAACTACATGAAAAGAAGATTTAGTTCTTGACTGGCATGCGCTGAAGCCAAATTGCTTATGTCATTTTTGTCTCTTTCTTTTTCATTTTCCTTTTTTTTTTCTTTTGGCTCCAAAACAAAACAATCAAATTTTGTCCTTTTTAGAGGTCAAATTGAATACAAAATTGAAACAGAAAAAAGATATAAATGTAGCAGCATACAACTATGTAAGCGAACACTCAGTACTATAATCGACGAATGAACCATACATTAATCAAAAGTTCCAAGTATTCGGGAGGATAACCTTCAATGCGTCATTAACCACAACCAAAATAGTATAGAACCGTGATTTACCTGATGCTTTCCGCACTGTTCACAGGTAGAGCAGGGGACGTAAGTGACAGTACTCCCTGTATCCACTATTAGAGCGAATCTCTGTGGCGGCGTACCGATCCACAGCCTCGTGGTGTAGTACCTGCAAATAGAACTCCTCATGCATTATACCAAGTCAACCAGATCACATCCTTCCAATAGTGCAGAATGCTCACCCGTTATGTAGGAGATCATCATGGAGATACATCCGAGCGTTAGGAAGGAGACCTTTAAGATGCCGGCGCGAGTACTGAATATCAAATGCAGAAGACGAATTCACAATCGGAGGCGAAAGATAGAGCGGCAGCAACATGGTGGTGATATTCCTGGCATCACCAGAGTCCCTTTCGGCGGTATTGAGATTAAAACTTTCATTGAAATCTATGTCAGACAAATGTATATGTGAAAATGTCTGACAGAAAAAGGAAACCGCTAACAAAAAGAAGATCGGTGCTGAATTCGCCGGCACGAGGACGATTCCTGCCCTTGCCAGTGCCATCTGGTGGGGCAAAAATCAAAGGATTGGATACGATTCCTCCGTCGGTGGTGTCGAAAATTGCAGAAGCAGGCGGCACAGGAGGAGAAGGAACATACGATTTGAGTGAGGACAGACGTTGAAAAATCTGGGAAGGCGTTACCAGATCTCTTTGGGTATTTTATTTATTTATGTTATGAATATTATAAAATTGTAGATGTCCAATATATTCTTGACAACAAAGGTTATAGAATCCAAATATGTCCCTTAATAAATTCAATGTATCTTCGTTCCCAAAATCTTATAAATAGGACACTTTGTTCGACATTTTATGCACACATTTGAATAAAAAATAATACATTTTATTCTCTACTTTTTATTAGGGTTGTAAATGAACCAAGCCGTTTGGTTGTTCGGCTCGTTTAGTTCGGGCTCGAGTTCGAGCTCGGCTCGGATAAAAGGTTAATGAACAGAGTTTGAACACCCTTTTCTGTTCGAGCTCGGTAAGTAGCACCGTTCGTTTAAGGTGTTCGGCTCGTTAATGTTGTTCGTTGAGTTAAACGAACCAAGCTTGAACAAGTAAATATGTTCGTTTAAATAAACGAACAAGCTCGGCTCGTTCGCTAAGTTAAATGAACAGAGCTTGAACAACACAATGCTCGGCTCGTTCGGCTCGTTTACAGCCCTACTTTTTATCATACTTTTATTCCATATTTCATGTATTGCATTACTTCAATTTATAATACGTTATCGGCGCGATTATTCTAAGAAACAAATACAAGAAAAGTGTCATTGATACAAGAGAAAGAATGAGAACTATATTGAATTTTCGGAGGTGCTGGATAGTTCTGTGCAGGACCAGGATAATTGCATTTACCAAGTCTTTCACCGTTGGATCATCACGGAATTTTGATAGGTTGTTCCAAACACATAGAGGTACGTTTTGAACGGTAGAGATGTGTTTTTAAGATCTCTAGGTTGGTCTAATCAGTATTTTTCTGAAACAGTTTTTCCTACCGGAAAAGTTTTTCAGATTTGTGTTTTGTTCCTCATTTATATTTCTATTATTACATACTTCTATTTTATATTAAAAATACTCATAAAAGAAATAATTTAACCTGAATTCTAGATTTAGTTTGAAGCTAGAAAAGAATAATATGTGGCTTGAAGCCCTAAACATAAATAGTTGATATGTCCGAAGCATGAATAGTTGACATGCCTGAAGCATGGATAGTCGAAATGTCTGAAGCATGGCATGCCAGAAGCATATAATATAAACTCAAACTTGTCCTTTTGATATAATAAAATTTTCTGAGATATTGTTTGTGCACACTCAAATTCATGGCAAACGTCACAAACCTAGAATTCTCTGCCCTTGACATTTCTAGAAGAAATTATATGGCACGGGTTCTTGACACTAAGATTCATTTGACAACTAGGAATCTTGGGCGATTATCAAGGACGGAGTTGAGGCAAGTGAACAAGATAAGACAAAGGCCATGATATTCATTCGTCATCACCTCCATGACGGGATGAAAACCGAGTATCTTTGAGTGAAAGATCCATATGCATTATGGGATCATTTAGAGGAAAGATATGATCATCAAAAAGTGGTATCCTCCCAAAGGCTCGATATGATTGGTTGCACCTGAGGTTGCAAGATTATAAGACGGTAAATGTTACACCTCGGAATATTTTCTTTAATTAATTATATGTCAATGTACAACTAGGTAATCGTCCGATGTAACGACCTTTCGAGAGTAAATTAATGACAGTATGTCAATTACGTCTAAGTGACTTTATAGTTGTATAAAAATTGTTATATATGTATGGGGTAAGAAAAGAAAACAAAAACAAATAATAATAAAATAATGAAAAAAAAGAAAAGAAAAAGGAGAAGTAGTGCCGTGGGGATAAGGGCAAAAGAATTAAGATAAAATAAAAAAACAAAAACAAAAAAAAAGTTGGGAACGTGTAAAAGAGGAGTGTAACCGTCCCCCCTAAATGTCGCTCGGTAAAATAAAAAAGGGGAGGATAGTGGGGATAAAATGTAGGGGAAACAAAGAAAGGAGGAAAAAATAATAAAATAATAAAGAAAAGCAAAGAGAAGAAAAGAACGCAAAAGGAAGCGGCAACAGGGAAAGGGAGAAAGAGAAAAGAGAGAAGAGAGAAGGAGAAGAACAGGAAGCAAGGCGTTCCGGTTTATACACTACTCCGTATAATCGTAGAATTTATCATCAATCAGGTAGGTTTCCTTTTCCCCCTCCAATTGGTACAATCCAAGTATGTTTTAATGGTATTATATGTGTTCTTGTTATTTAATTGTTGAATTTCCATAGGTTGATGTTATTCTGTGGCAAGCATGATCCTTGGAGACTGTAGAATACGTTCTGTGTGTACTGCGTGACTTGGATTTGATGTTAGGAAAAAATTTGATAATCAAAAATAGCATATCTTTAACATGTTTAGGGTTTTTAGTTGTTGTTTTGGCTTCACAATAGGTTCCCATATACTGGAAATAGACGAAAATATAGATCGGGGTCAAAAAACGACCGTCGAAAGTGGCAAGTGAGCCTCATGCGCCGCCAAAAGAGCCGCACGTGCGTGAGGTAGTACGCGTTCTGGGGTGGCTGGGCGCATCATATATTTAAAAAAAATCCAAAGCCTTTAGGGCCGGCCTGCCAGCGCAGACCAGTCCAGCCCCTTAATGGACCGCTGGCTGGCAGCTGTAGGACCAGCCCATTTAGCCTTTAATTAAAAAAAGGGTGCAGGCTAGCGGACTGGGACGAATGGCCAACGGACCGGGCCAACTGCTGGCCGGCCCAATATCATCTGAAGTCAAAAAATAAAATAAAGGGATAGCACGCCGGACTTGGCGGGCCAGGCTGAGGGCGGACGCGGACAAGGGCTGGCGAATGGGACCAGCCCAATTGCTAAAGTATTTGTTTTTTTTAATTTATGAAATTCTGAAATTTTCATAATTGTTAATTAATTAATTAAAAATAGTAATAATTATAGGAAAAATATAAATAAATATCAGAAAATTCTAAATAATTTTCAGAAATTATAAAATGTTGAAACTAAATTATTTCTATTAAAGTTTAGTAATTGTGGTAATTTATTTAATTTGGATAATTAGGTAATAAATAGAAAAAAATAGTAGAAAATGTGGAAAAATATAGAAAATACACGATAAATGTATACAAGTCATGGAAAAATAGATTTAACGTTAAACAACATTAAATCATTGCTCAGATAATAAATGAACCTAGATTTGAGTGCCGGAGGATGGTGAGGATGGGCCAGGGAACTCGGGCGATCTTTAAATGAACCTAGAATTGAGTGTCGGAGGACGTGAGGATGGGCCAGGGGCCTCCGGCGATTGTGGTGTTTACAATCATGGCACGTGCATCACATTTATGGTGGGTCGTGACGTACGGGTCACGGGCGCTCAGTATGGTGTACGGTGGTGGGGTCATGCACACTCAGTATGGTGTACGGTGGTAGGGCCACGCACACTCAGTATGGTGACTGTGGGTGGATACGACCCACAGCCACTCAGTAGGTCCTGTGATCATGCATTGCACGGTAGAGATATCGGCATCCTGTGTGACATGACCTTGTTGCATGTGACATGCATAGTAGGTCATGCATCACGATGTTGCGCATTCTTTATCTGGAGTAAATTACCTTTTCAGCATTCTTACATATGCTTATGTGATACCATGTTATGTGCTATGTGTTATATCATTGTTGTATGCTCGTTTTGTACTAGCTGGAGGCAGGTGTCTACTGGGTGATTTCCCCGTCACTCACCCCTACTCTTCCCCCCCAACCAGGTGAGCACGAAGAAGCGTACGACTATGTCTTTGCTGAGGACGGGGTTGACACGATAGTATGGGCAGACTGACGGTCGCACCTTAGATACGAAGAGACCTTGCGGTTGTCTATCGTTATTTTATTGTGAGTGCATCAGACACTACCTTGTATTAAATGATAGTTTGTAGATGCCAGTACTATTTCCAGAAGTCGGTACATTATCGTATTGAGGATTTCTTTTATCATGAATCTTAACGTTATTGTATTTCATTTCTGCGAGAAAACTTTCTACGTATTTTCGGACATGTAGGAAGTTGACTCGACGTCTTGTATTCTCCTTAGCGAGATACGACGGGTGCACTGTTCCCAATACTAAGGCTCGGGAGCGGGGCGCTACATGTGGTATCAGAGCCGAGGCTTCAGATCCACCTCGGAAACGCAGGATTAACTACATCACCTAGACATAAGCTATGATCTTTCCTAGAAATGACGATTACACCCCTAATAAATGAAGTAGACCTAAGTTATGATCGGGTCAAGGGAGGTATGTGTCGTTGGTGAGCTTTCTCTATTAATTACCTTTGTACCCCTAAACTTTCGCATGAGCCCCATAAATGCTCAAATCCCTCTATTACTCCCGTCAATCCAAATTCTCGTCAAGGTTCGCCTGAAATCTAAGAAAATACCATCGTGTCGTGAACAATCTGGCAAAGGAGGTAACGGTGGTTATGGTAACGACCACCATGATCAGGGGGTCATCCTCCAGGCATTGGCCGACACCATGGCCACCACTTCGGTGCAACAGCGATTGTAGACTGCGTAGTGCCAGTAGCAGCTGAACTAGCATCTTCCGCCGCTGGCGCCAACGGATATGAGGTTCTACTACATGGAAATGCAGGACGTATGTAATTTAATGTTTAGAAAGACCTTTCACAGGAGGAGGCAGAGATATGCGACATGGTCACTAATAATTACAAGACTGCCGTGACGAGAGTACAACCGTGGAGGAGTGCATGGCCACCGCCGCCACCATGTGCTCATTGTGGATGCCACACTCAGGTCAGTATGGGGGAATCAAGTAAGTATGAGTGCGACAACCAGGACGTGTTACGAGTGAGGGCACTGAGCAGAGGCCGGCGTCACCATCACAGCAGAATCAGGAACAACATAAAGGGAGGCAAGGATCAGTGTACAGATCCACGTGATGACTGATGCGGACATCGGGGAGGCTGTCAACGTCATAGCAGAGTTCAACCACCGGTGACCAGGTATCAATGACTCATCATCAGCACAGAGGACAATAGTCAGAGATAAATGATTAGAGTTGCGCAGCGGAAGTGTGGCTTTCTTAAGTCATGTAAGTGCAGAAGAGGATTAAGAATATCGCTGAGTAGCCCTGACTGACCAAGGTGACTGAAGTAAGTAGTTTTCTTGGTTGGGCCAGCTGCTACAAAAAAAAAACTTAAACACAAGATCACAATACACAATTTTGTTAATTAACTATATATACACACACGGATCAATACAACATACCTTAACTACATATTTCCACATATCAAACACGTACTAGAACAGCAACCATACAAAAATCCAACACAATTACACAAAGAAACATAACACAGTACAAAAAAAGAGATATCACATAACATAATGAACTATGAATATACAGCAACATAATTCAACAAATTATATAGATATACCACATAAAAATCAAGTGCACAAACACAATCTAAGACACACCCTACTCATGCATGACACAAACAAATACATAACATATCATAACATATAAACAAAATAACTTACGTCGTTAATAATAAAATCGTAGTCACAGCTGCAAAACCAATAGTTTGCCCCACCATCACATACCACCACTCCATGCCTAATAAAATTTATTAATTCAAGTACAACATGAACAATAAACACCACAAAAGTACAAAAAAATTAAAAAATTAATTAATCACTATATATAACGAAAGAAAAGAAAATTTACCAGTTTGTTGTAACGTACTTACATAGAAATAACAAGAAAAAAATAGATGTTTTTATACACATATACCTATACATACAAAAGATATACGATAAATCAGGATTATATGTGCTAAATGACCACTACAAAAAAAAACAAACCCATGCAAGATAACCAACTTAAAAATTTATAAATGTTAAGCTGTTAATACATTTCGTGGGTTACTAATCCATAGTGTAACACATAAAAAAAAGAATAACACCCAGTCTCTTACAACAATAAAGAAGCAAATGGACAAACACAATTTGTTACAACATTAATGATATAACATAAATAAAGCGATTTAAAAAACATACAAATAGATACACGAAACAAAAGTAACTACACGATGCTAAGTACATATGCACAAGTATACACAAAACTATTTCAGTGACCCCACAACATAACTAATACAATAAAACAGTACTAAACATCATAATATATAACGACAACAAACAACACAATTACAAAGAATACAATAACAAATACTTTGCATACAAGATATGGAATTACAAAAAATAGGCATACAATTACACGTTTTAAAACAAATTAACAAACATACACATTTGTAGTAAAGCATGCTAATTATGAGTTAGGAACGACATAGCATTGCATGACCACATAGTAATAGATTAAAGTGTAAACAATTTAATAGCAGAAAACCAGTAAAAAATGTTAATTATCATACATGAACACCCAAATAAACTATATATATCTATATTACAGTAAAATCCATGCACTAATGCAATTCATTCGGAATAATTTATATACGATATTTATACAATAATAAGATAAGCTAGTACGAAAAATATAGAGTATAAGTAACAAAAAAATTATTGACGACTAACATAAGTACAAAAAGAGAGATCACGATAAACAAGGACTAAAATGAATGCGCATGGCGTGTGCACTGCTTAAAACTCAACTAAAAACACTATAAACACAATACATGTGACAAACTACAGATAACGGTTGTGAATTTCATTAGCCACATATGATACATAAGTCATACATACGTTTAAAATAAGGATACACAACATACTATATGTCTATACGAAACATGTTCAACAACTCAACCATTATAACGACCACACATATTAAAACTCGTGTATGCATATATATATATATATTTACTAGATGAAGCTACGTTTGTGCACTGCATTTCATCCCTACACCGATGGACAGTTACAGGAGACGATACAGACATTGGAGGACATTTTAAGGGCTTGCACCATTGACATCAAGGAAAACTGGGATGGTGTGATCAAGTTGATTGAGTTCTCCTATAACAACAGCTTTCGTAGTGGCGCTCTACGGGCGGAAGTGTAGTTCCCCAGTCCATTCGGACGAAGTTGGAGAGCGTACTATTACTGGTCCAGAGCTGATTGAGCAAACCAAGGAGAATGTAAAGTTGTTTCGGGAAAGACTTAAGGTTGCCTAAGACAGAAGTAAGAGTTAGGCAGATTCGAAGAGGCGTCCCCTGGAGTTTACGGTCAGAGAAAAGGTTTACTTGAAGGAATCGCAAAGGGAGTTGCACGTTCTGGACTGAAGGGTAAGCTAAGGCCTCGTTACATTGGCCCCTACGAAGAGCTTGGGAAGGATCGGTTCGTTATCTTACTGGTTGGCGTTAACTCCGGCGTTGGCCCAAGTACACAGTGTATTCAATGTTTCTCAGCTGAGAAGATACATTTCACATCCGAGTCATGTATTGGACGCACCGCCTTTGAGAATCAGACCGGACGCATCATATGAAGAGACCCATGTTCAGATTATAGACCGCAAGGATCAAGAGTTGAGGAGAAGAACTATTCCATATGTAAAGGTACAATGGAGCAATCACAAGGAGAACGAGGTGACTTGGGAGCTGAAGGATCAGATGCACGAACGCTACCTCGATCTCTTCTAAGAAGGTACGACAAGTTTCAAGGACGAAACTTCTTGTAAGGTAGGTAGGATGCTACACCCTGGAATATTTTCTTTAATTAATTATATGTCAATGTACAACTAGGTAATCGTCCGGTGTAACGACCTTTCGGGAGTAAATTAATGACAACATGTCAATTACGTCTCAGTGACTTTATAGTTGTATAAAAATTGTTATATATGTATGGGGTAAGAAAAGAAAACAAAAACAAATAATAATAAGATAATGAAAAAAAAAAGAAAAGAAAAAGGAGAAGTAGTGTCGTGGGGATAAAGGAAAAAGAATTAAGATAAAATAAAAAACAAAAACAAAAAAAAAGTTGGGAACGTCTAAAAGGGGGTGTAACCGCACCCCCTAAATGTCGCTTGGTAAAATTAAAAAGAGGAGGATAGTGGGGATAAAATGTAGGGGAAACAGAGAAAGGAGGAAAAAATAATAATAAAATAATAAAGAAAAGCAAACAGAAGAAAAGAACGCAGAAGGAAGCGGCAGCAGGGAAAGGGGGAAAGAGAAAAGAGAGAAGAGAGAAGGAGAAGAAAAAGAAGCAAGGCATTCCGGTTTATACACTACTCCGTATAATTGTAGAATTTATCATCAATCAGGTAGGTTTCCTTTTCCCCCTCCAATTGGTACTATCCAAGCATGCTTTAACGGTATTACATGTGTTCTTGTTATTTAATTGTTGAATTTCCATAGCTTGATGTTATCCTGTGATAAGCATGATTCTTGGAGACTGTAGAATGCGTTCTGTGTGTACTGCGTGACTTGGATTTGATGTTAGAAAAAAAATTTGATAATCAAAAATAGCACATCTTTAACACGTTTAGGGTTTTTAGTTGTTGTTTTGGCCTCACAATAGGTTTCCATAGAATGAAAATAGGCGAAAATATAGATCAGGGTCGAAAAACGGCCACAGAAGGTGGCAAGTGAGCCTCACGCACCGCCGAAAGAGACGCGCGTGGCTCCACACGCGTGCGTGAGGTAGTACGCGTTCTGGGGTGGCTGGGCGCATCATATATTTAAAAAAAATCCAAAGCCTTTAGGGTCGGCCTGCCAGCGTAGTCCAGGCCAACCCCTTAATGGGCCGCTGGCTTGCAGCTGCAGGACCAGCCCATTTAGCCTTTAATAAAAAAAAGGGGTGCAGGCTAGCGGACCGTGCCGAATGGCCAACAGACCGGACCAACTGCTGGCCGACCCAATATCATCCGAAGTAAAAAAAATAGAATTAAGGGATAGCAGGCCGGACTTGGCGGACCGGGCTAAGGGCGGACGTGGACCAGGGCTGGCAAAAGGGGCCAGCCCAATTGCTAAAGTATTTGTTTTTTAATTTCTGAAATTCTAAAATTTTCACAATTGTTAATTAATTAATTAAAAATAGTAATAATTATAGAAAAAATATAAATAAATATCAGAAAAATCTTAATAATTTCCAAAAATTATAAAATGCTGAAACTAAATTATTTCCATTAAATTTCAGTAATTGTAGTAATTTATTTAATTTGGATAATTAGGTAATAAATAGAAACAAATAGTAGAAAAATGTGGAAAAATATAGAAAATGCATGATAAATGTATACAAGCCAAAAAAATAGGTTTAACGTAAAAAAACATTAAATCATTACTCGGATAATAAATGAACCTAGATTTAAGTGCCGAAGGATGGTAAGGATTGGCCAGGGGCTCAGGCGATCTTTAAATGAACCTAGATTTGAGTGTTGGAGGATGGTGAGGATGTATCAGGGGCCTCAGGCGATTGTGTTGTTTGTATTCATGGCACGTGCATTGCATTTATGGTGGGTCGTGACGTACGGGTCACGGGCGCTCAGTATGGTGTACGGTGACGGGGCCACACACACTCAGTATGGTGACTGTGGGTGGGTACGACCCACAGCCACTCAGTAGGTCCCGGGATCATGCATTGCATATTAGAGATATCGGCATCCTGTGTGACATGACCTTGTTGCGTGTGACATGCATAGTAGGTCATGCATCACGATGTTGCGCATTCTTTATCTGGAGTGAATTACCTTTCCGCATTCTTAAATATGCTTATGTGATACCATGTTATGTGCTATGTGTTATATCATTGTTGTATGCTCGTCTTGTACTAGTTGGAGGCAGGTGCCTACTGAGTGATTTTTCCGTCACTCACTCCTACTTCCCCCCCACCAAGTGAGCATGAAGAAGCGTATGAATATGTCTTTGCTGAGGACGGGGTTGACACGATAGTATGTGCAGACTGACGGTCACATCTAGGATACGAAGAGACCTTGCGGCTATCCGTCTTTATTTTATTGGGATTACATCAGACACTACCTTGTATTAAATGATAGTTTGTAGATGCCAGTACTATTTCCAGAAGTCGGTACATTATCGTATTGAGGATTTCTTTTATCATGAAACTTAACGTTATTGTATTTTGTTTTTGCGAGAAAAATTTCTACGCATTTTCGGACATGTAGGAAGTTGACTCAACGCCTTGTATTCTAGTTAGCAAGATACGGCGGGTGCATTGTTCCCGATACTAAGGCTCGGGAGCGGGGCGCTACAGTAAATGAGTATAACCTGTGATGTTCTCTATAATGTCAGAGTTAAGATTGTGTGGAGACAAAGTTACCAATCTAATATACTAGAAAAAACGTACACGATTTTCCATGCATCTAACATGCTCCTGCGGCAGCGATACATGGAAAGAAAGTTTGAAAATTATTCCCAGCTGATTTCATGTCTGCTAGTTGATGAACAAAATAATGAACTTTTGATGAAAAACCACAACTCTCATCCGACCGTGTCACAACCATTTCCCAAAACGAATGTAAGTCATTATAGTATTCATAACACTCCCCTTGGATGTTCAAATTTTATAGAATATGCCTCATTAAAACCTTGCTAAGAAAAATCCAGTGGGATAAAAACTTGGACGAAGGAAAAAGAGTACACATTCTTAAAAATCGATGCACTATCTCGTTAAAACATTGCCAAGAAAAACCCAATGGGATAAAAACTTGGACAAAGGAAAAAGTACAGTGTGAATGTAGCAATCATACTCCCTCTGATTCTAGCATGAGGTCTTTAAGTCGACGTATTCCAATGTTGTAGACCATCTTTTTAAACATAGCCGTTGGTAGTGCTTTGGTGAATAAATCAGCAAAATTCTTGCTTGATTGTATCTACTTGATATCAATGTCATCATTCTTTTCAAGATCATGAGTGTAGAAAAATCTCGGCGATATAACAAATCTCCTTTGTTTTAGCTATTATTAATTTGACCAATACATGCAGCATTAACCTCAAACAATATTGTCATAGTCTTCCTTAGTGAAGATAATCCACATGACTCCTGGTTATGTTGAATCATCGACCTTAACCATATGCATTCACGAGTTGCTTCATATAATGTCAAAATCTTAGAATGGTTGGAAGAGGTGGTTGTCAATGTCTGCTTCACTGATCTCCATGAAATGGATGCACCTCCACACGTAAATACATTCCATTCTGTGATCTTCCCTTATGAAGGTCATATAGATATCCGGCATCAGCATCACCTACTATTTGTGACCCAGAATTCTTTTAGTAGTATAAACCCATATATGGGGTTCCACGAAGATGACGTAAAACGTGCTTGACAACATTCCAATGTCTTCGTGTTGGTGTTGAGCTATACATTGCCAATAAATTCACTAAAAATTCTGTATCTGGTCTTCAACAATTTGCAAGATACTTAATGCGCCAACAACACTAAGATATGGTAATTCTAGACCTAATAATTCTTAATCATCTTTTGATGGTCGAAATAGATCTTTCTTTACATCTAACAATCATATAATCATAGGACTACTCAATGGATGAGCTTTATCCTTAAGGAATCGTTTTAAGATATTCTCTGTATATGTAGATTGATGGAGAAAAATTTCATTAGACAAATGCTCGATCTGCAGGCCGAGACAAAATTTGGTTTAGCCAAGATATTTCATCTCAAACTCTTTCATACATAATTAGCATTTTTAGTAAGATCTTCAGGAGTTCCAACAAGATTTAAATCATCAACATATACCTCAATTATAGAGAATCCATTATCAGATTTCTTGATAAATACATAAAGACAAATTGTATTATTTATATATCCTACTTTAACAAGGAACTCACTAAGACGATTTTACCACATCCTACCAGACTGTTTTAATCGATACAATGATCTATGTAATTTGATTGAGTATAATCCATGCGTCCTTTGATGATATGCTCCAGGAAATTTAAATCCTTCTGCGATTTTTATATAAATATCATTATTTAATGATCTATATAAGTATGCGGTAACCACATCCATTAACCGCATATCAAGGTTTTTAGTGACTGCTAGGTTGATTAGATATTGTAATTTTATGGCGTCAATTACCAGAGAATATCATCATCATCATACCCAGTATATTCCAACGACAGCAAAGGTTATCGTTAGGGTCAGGGGAGGGTGAGCGACAAGCAAACAATGCCTCTATCCCTAGGGATAGAGAGTTTGCTTCTAGTGAGATCCTTGGCTCTGGTTGTACCTGTACACATGACACAATAATAGGAGTATGACGTGCTAGTGTGTTAGTGAGAAAATTCAATAAATACAAATACGAGGCTCCCGATATGAAAATGGTCATAAACGTGTATATGTACATATAATGCAAGACAAAGATAAAAAAACAAAAAAAAGTGCAAAAATCCACCCAAAGCGTAGATAATATCTAAGCCCCTAATTATACTCTAAGGTGTAGGATCTGCAAGGCACCACTAGAAGGGGGGGTTGAACAGTGGGTGCGGAAAATGTGGTTTTTAAAATAGTTTTAAACCAAAAATCCGACTTCTGAAAACAGTTTCTGTTTTCAGGACCAGTTTTAAAACATTTTGAAAACTAGGTTGCAGATCTTCAAAAATTCTGAAATTTGGAGAGAACTTAGCCTCAGATTTTATGAGTATCTTCTAAAAATTTCAGATTTAAATTCAACCTCTAACCCCTTGAAAATTCGTTGGTGGTCAGATTGCGCAAATCTGCCAGAACTGGTAGTCTGTTTTGAAAAATTAATTCCTATTTGTCCTTAACTCTAAATGCTCTGTAAATTTAAAGACTAACCCCTTATAAGTTGTATTTAAATGGGTTGAAACAGTTTTGAAAAATTCTTTTGGGAAGTTAGTCAAATACGATCAAAGTCTCAACCTTTGCAAGCCTGAAAATCAGACTGCATTAGTCTTAGAACTTTGGACGTTTGGATGACTTATACTTATCCAAAAGGGTTGAAACTTGTGCCAAATTAACCTTAAGATGTGTGGCTATTATTCTGGAAAGTTTCGTAATTTTTTGAAATTCGTTTACTATTTTTACAAACGTGATAAAAAATGATAAATAGTGCTGAAACTGAAAGTAAGTGCTGAAAATAAATGACACCAAGAATTTTTTACTGGTTCGGTTATAAACAACCTACTCCAGTCTTCGAGGACACCTTCCTCGGTTCACACCAATCACCAAACACAAAATAATACCTTACCACAGGGTTGATGGAGTTACACACCAACTCCAACCTTTTACATACCTTGTATGAGTATACAATTGTCACGAACACCACCACCTCGCAAGTACAAGATTGGTCACACCTTGATCAATCTTTTACAACAATGAAAGGAATATGTGGTGGTCTAGATGAAGCCTATTCAAGTATATGAATGTAAGTACAATAGGCTTTTAGAGAGAAGAAAGAAAGAAAGAGTAGAAAGAAGAAGTGGAAAACATTTTTTATCTTTGAAACTTGTAAGCCTTGTCTTCTATTTTGTTTGTTCTCCTTCTTCTCATTTTATCCACATCTTGGCTGCCCCCCTATGCTTCTTCCCTTCTTGAAAATTATCTTCTAAGTCCTTGGAAGATCATATGACATCATTGTGACATGTCTTTGCTTACTTGGCATCTTCTCATTGGATGATCATTAAACTTTTGCTTATTTGGCACTCATTGATTGGTTGGATGCTGTCATCACTTGATGACTAGGAAAATCTGAGAATACAACTTAAAACATGTGCCAAAATCATCATAAAAACTTTGCCAAATATCTCACAATCAATCCCAACTAATTTGGAAAACAATTTGCCACATTAATCATTGAAAAATTCGGCCATTACCATCTTGCACATGCTGAAATTTCAACATGTGTCACAATTGTGACAAAATTTGAAATATTACCTTTTGTAGTTCCTTTCTTTAAGTCACCAACATTGCATGCTTTATTCTTAAACAATCAATATGCCAACAAGGCTCCACATAGGCTCCAACTCAGCTTGAATGGCGTGTGAAGTGACTTAGACATGTGCTGAATTTTATTTTTTCAAACTTTGTAAAATAGTGCACATTTAATAATACACATATGGTATATTCCAATCAGCCCATAATTGAATTTTCTAGAACACTTTAAGATGTATGAAATATGTAAAAAGTTTCTAGATACATGTTGTATGATGTGCCAAAAACGTTCCATGTGTCGTGTACGTAGAAAGCCGAATTTTCGACGTTTATCGTTTACCCGATTTTATTCTAATTAAATTCCAACTTTTTGCACATTTTATATATATTATGTTACACATAATATATATAAATTAAACTTTATTATTCAGCACTTGGCTGGTCTTAAAGTGGCGCCTTACACATGTGACAAATTTGAAATTGGAATCTCCACAATTTGGCCTTAATGTGGGGTGATTTGTGTGTGCCAACATGGAATGATTTTATGGCTGTTAATATCATCATACCCACGAAATTTATTGATATTTTTGAGGTGTAAGGGATGGCCATCTATTTATGGCAAGTACGTGACACGTTGGCGAAGTTTCGGTATTCGCCTGATACGACAATTTTCGGTTTAGAACCTTTTAATGTGTCGTATTTAATTTGTCATCACCATGACTTATATCATATGATATAAGACCTGAATATACTCATAAATATGAGTTAAGTATGGTGGTGTGACGTTAACGTACGTACGTAAAATATATAACGTGTCGGTAGTACGTTGAAATATGTGTGTATGTGCTTTTTTTAAAAAATTTGAATATATATATATATATATGGCGTGTATTTAGTGTGGGGAGGAGAGTGGAAAATTTTCCTTTCTTCACCTTGTTGCCTTTGTGCCTTGTCCAAATATTGCTTCCTTTAATGAACTACTTAGTTTAATTAACTAAGTACTTCACTTAATGAACTAGTTTAGTTCATTAATGGTGGCACCTGAAAATAGTTCAAACACAACAAATGTTTGCCATTTGATGTAAGCTTTAAAGCTTCATGGCTCGTTAGTACGGCAACATTATATATGAACTATATAAGGCAATTTTCATTCAAAAACATGTCATGTATTTCTTTAGTTCACGTTATTTAAATCATACATTTTGAAATCACTCAAACCCCTTTTTCTCTACAAAAGGTACCCTTATATCCTGCCTAAACCTCATTAACCTTAATCTTATGTCTCCATGAACTCCTATCCTGGACTATGTCCTCAGAGAGGTACAAATCTAATAGGTCATGCTTAATCTACTCATCCCAAGTCAGTTTGGGCCTGCCTTTACTCCTATTCCTCTCTATAATGAGGCTTTCAATTGCTCTAACCGACGCTGTTGTCTGTCTCCTCTTGACATGCCTAAACCATTTCATTCTTTCATCCCTTATCTTATCTGCTATACTAGCCACTCCTAACCTTTCTCGAAACACCTCGTTTCTGATCCGGTCTAACCATGTATGCCCACACATCCACCTCAGCATCCTCATCTCTGCCACTTCCGTCTTCTGCAATTGTGACCTCTTGATAGCCCAACAGTCTGTCCCATATAGCATTGCCGGTCGCACTGCCACCCTATAAAATTTTCTCTTTAATTTAGTTGAAAAATTCTTGTCACACAGCACCCCTAAGGCTGCCCTCCATCTACACTAGCCTGCTTGAACTCGGTGTGCTACATCACTATCTATGTTCCCATTCTGCTATACAAATGATCCTAGGTACTTAACTTACTTACTTGTGGTACCACTGGACCATTGATGGTGAGCTGGCTATTCTCATTGTCACACAACCTTATTTTTTTTGTTGCGTCTTTGTACAAAAACCTATTTATATGCAATAGGTTTTATCCCTTCAGGGGTTTGGCCTACAGGTCCAAATACTTTGCGACTTCCTAACGATTTTATTTATGCTTGTATTGCATCTTTCCATTTTAGCCAATCATTTCTGTGTCGACACTCTTCAATGGACCTCGGTTCAGGGTCCTCATTTTAAATTTCACATGCATCGTATAAGCAAAAAACATGATCAATAATAACCTTTTGTTTATCCCAAATTTCTCATGTACTTACATAATTCAAAGATATCTCTTCAAAATTGTGTTCACTTGCTTCTTCAGGGGCAACTTGTTCATCAATTTTAGACTGATTAGTTTCTATTTCTATAGCGCTTTTAAGTTGTGAACTTCTTTTCTTTTTGGAGTATTAACTTGTACACTTCTCTTTCGAGGGTTCTTATCTTTTGCACCGACTGAGCGCCCATGTTTTAGACTTGATTTCGGTATACAATCATTATGTCTTTCAGAGACATCAAGTTGAATAGTGTATTCACTGCTGGTATGTGAGATTTTGTTATCTTTTTACTATCAGTAAATGCGTCAGGCAACAGATTTGCAATATTCTATAAATGGATTATCCTTCTTACTTCTTACTCGCATTGATTTGTTCGTGGGTCAAGATGAGAAAGTGAAGGAACGTTCCATGTGATTTCATGGCGTTCTTCAGGAAATGGTACTTTCTCTTCCCCTAACGGCGATGAAACTTTCTCATCAAAATGGCAATCGACATATCTTGCCTTATATAAATCACCCGTTAGGGGCTCAATATATCTTATAATAGAAGGAGAATCAACACCCACATATATTCCCACACGTCTTTGAGGACCTAGTTTTGTCCGTTGTAGTGGGGCAATCGAAACATCAATTACAAAACAAAAAATCTTTAAATGTGAAATATCAGGCTGCTGGCCAGATACCATCTGCAATGGTGAGTATGGTTGAAACGAACTGGGTCTAAGCTGAACCAAAGCAGATGCATGCAGAATTGCATGTCCCCAAGCCGATGTGGGTAAATTTGACCTCAAAATCGTAGGACGAGCAATCAGTTATAAATGTTTGATAAATGACTCTGTCATGCCATTTTGAGTGTGCACATGTGCCACTAAATGATCAACATCAATCCCAATCGACATGCAATAATCATTAAAAACTTGAGAAGTAAATTCACCGGCATTATCAAAACAAATAGATTTAATCGGATAATACAGAAATTGTGCTCTTAAGCATATAATCTGAGCAAGAAGCTTCACAAAAGCGACTGTTCTCGTCGAGAGCAAACTCACATGAGCCATCTTGAGGAGGCATCCAACGAGACCATAAAATAACGAAATGGTCCACAAGGTGGATCAATAGGTCCACAAATATCCCCTTGTATTCGTTGTAAAAATATAGGTGATTCAACATGAACCTTCATCGGGGATGACCTCTTGATTAATTTTCTCTGTGAACAAGCAACACAGATACAATCACGAGGTAAAAGAATCTTCTAGTTTTTTAAAGGGTGTCCATGTGAGTTTTATACAATTCTACACATCATTAGCAAACCCGGATGACCAAGTCGATAATGCCATAACATAAATAGCTTTGGATCATTGAACTTCTGGTTTATCACAATATTAGATTCTATTGAATGTATACTCGCGTAATACAATCCAGATGAGAAAATTGAGAATTTTTCTTTAACAAGCTTCTGGCCTGAATCACTGTATGTAATACATAAAAATTCCACATTCCCCTCATTCATGGTTTCAAGATGAAAACCATTGAGAAGTATATTCTTGAAACTCAATAGGTTTTTTTTCGACTTGGTAGAAAATACTGTCGTAGTAACCAAGATATATGTGCCATTTGGCGATATAATGGTTGCTCTTCTGGAGCACTCAATCAATGTTGTAGTACCGTAAATTGTACTAACATTTTCTTTTGCCAATTGTAACGTCGAAAAATATTTTCGATCACGAAAAATTGTGTGAGCCGTTCCACTGTCAATCAGACATATGTCCTCACCATTCATCTTGAATATATGTATAGCATAATATATACAATTTTTATTATTAAATTTAATTCTAAGTAAACAAGTCAAAAATAATGAATTATGTTTCTTGATGAAAAACTCTTCACACGGCAATTTAAAATTTATGAAATTTGTTTTTTTAAGTAATGTTGTAAACGTGAATTGGAATTATACAGGAAAAATAGACAAAACAATTCTGAATAATTTTTTTAGACAAATATAGTAATGAAAATTTTTGCAAAAGTGCATGCTATTACATGATAAATGAAAACACAACTTATTTTTAGTAATCCTTATGAAATTCATCAAAACAATTTTCTCGATCATTCTTGATTATTTTCCTTCACAAACTTAATCCTATTGCCATCCACAATTGGCTTTGTAAGAAAATATTCAATGTATTCTTGAGAACAACAAGGGTTGTACAATCCAAATGTGTCCTAGAGAACAACAAAGGGTGTAACCAATTCAATGTATCCTCATCCCCAAAGTCATATAAATAGGATACTTTGTTTGACATTTTATACACACCTTTGAATAAGAAAAGAATACATTTTATTCTCTACGTCTTATCCTCTCCTTTATTCCATATTTCCTATATTGCATTACTTCAATTTATAATAATTTATTTATTTTTTTGATTATTTCTATTTCCAACGGAGTTAAAGACACGCTCTTATTTGACTTTGCAATATGATTGAATAAATCAAGATGAATTACTAAATTGACTGTGTTTCTTATATTGTGAAGTAGCAGTTGATCGATACAGTTTGACGCAATTTTTATTATGTGTCATCAGAAAACAACCTGTGTGTTTCCAACATATGAGTATTGTTGCATACATCCGACTCTCCCCCACCTTGTCATAGACGAAAAGGTAATCAAGTAATGTTGTTGTATTTATTCTTTGCTTCATGAAAAATATGTAGAGAAATTTTCTATATTTAACCAACACTTTTCATCTTACACCTCAACCTCAGTGGTTAGATTTCAACTTAACTATTCAAGTACGAATTGGATATTTATTTAATTACTCATTTCTTAGATCGATTTTCAAATTTTTTATGAATTAAATAGTTGATTGTGGAGAGTTGACTTCTATTTGAAAAAAATGTTTTAAACTAGAAATAATCGTATCATATTTAAAAATAATGGGAGCACTGTTGATCGTGACAATACTTTGTTGGGGGTAGCGACGGTTTTCGTTCCCCATCTTTTAAGTCTTTTGCAGTATTTATCTTCGATGCCGGCGGGACCGCTGGCGGGGGACCGGCGACATGCATGAGGATGAGGATATGCTTTTGCTTACAAACAATGCGGATAATACTAGCGGTGCGAAGCTTCTGATTAATAAGCCTTCAAATGCTCCAAGCCGTATGAACACGATGCTCCTTGTTTGGAATCCACCTCAAGGCATGAAGTTCTCTTACTTTAGGGGGGATATGTTGCTCTTTTTGTAACGACTCATCCCGAGTCGTATAACTCGAAATGGTTCACCCGCCGTATTTCGCTAAAAGAAATACAATGCTTCAATACAAATCAATTACACATCAGTAAAGTGATGTAAATTGATGTCAACGGAAATCATAAAATAAAATCCTCAAATAATAATATCCAATCAGTAATGCAAAGTTTCTAAGAAATTATCCAAATCAAATATAAAGTCAAACTTAACAAAATATCTTTAACAACTCGAAATATCAAACTAAAAACCATAAATACAAGTTCTGAAATAAATACATAAATAAGTCACCTCAGCAACCCTCAGTTCCTCAATAACCCCACTTTGACATGTTCTCTACGAAATCTAAGACGTAGCCCTGATTATCTGCAAGATCATGAAAATAAAGAATGAGCGACAAAACATCGCTCAACAAGTAACCTGCATGTACTCATCATGGAATCATACACGGGGAAACAGGTGTAATAAATAAATAAATAATTAACGTAGAAAATATTCATGTTTCCTATTCGCAAATAATTTATCATTTTACCCTCACGATAATACTTAAATCAAGATAACAATATCAACAAATCAAATAATCACTCAGAGTTAGTCAAATGTTAGCCACAATCAAAAATCCAATAATGCAAATTTAAAAATGATGAGATGCAAGTCAAAATTTAATTTCGATTTCAATTTTCCAAAATCCAATTTTTCAATGCGAT
This sequence comes from Eustoma russellianum, assembly GCA_036186865.1. Classification (NCBI taxonomy): domain Eukaryota; kingdom Viridiplantae; phylum Streptophyta; class Magnoliopsida; order Gentianales; family Gentianaceae; genus Eustoma; species Eustoma russellianum. The sequence continues at coordinate 14,236,762 of AP025074.1, read as the reverse complement.
ACGATACGATGTGATACGATGCGATATCAAATTTTTGATTTCAAATACGATTTCGATACGATGGCTATAGCACTTTCTTTACATGTGACTTAAACCGCAAGTCTTACGAATTGATCACTCCAATGGTCAAATATGTCTAGACGCTCTGTCGAAATAGTCAAATATGCATGGACGCTCCAATTGGCGGTCAAATATGGCTGGACGCTATATAGAAATAGTCAAATATGCCCGAACGCTCCATTTGTTTGGGAACAATTCGGATCATCAATATATTTTCCTTATAAGGGTGAATTTCACAATATGCATGATTTTCGAAAACAATTTCTAAAATATTCGATTTTTCTAAAACAATTTCAAATATCGATATATTCCAAGTGTAAATCCAATTCCGATCAATTTCAAATACCAATCACCACATATCAAATATAGCAAATCACAAATTACCAAATATCTCAAATATCACATCGATATATCAATTAACAAATCACAAGTTTTCCATTACTGATACGAATATATCAATTATCAAATCATCAATTCTGATATCCAAATATTACTACTCCCGTATATCTATATCATATACATGTCCACGCACATACATGTGCATATACACGTATATACATACACCCACACATTCATATGCCAATAGCATACAACTTTTTATTGTATGACACTCATTTAAACGCTTCATATACTAAACTCACATCAAATTACAATTTCTCATACGAAAACTCGGTCCAACAACCTACATTTATTTAATAAAACCATTTTTCCATCTCCATATCCATTTAATATGCAAATACCACTTTGTACACTTTTTATTCCATAAACAATTTAATATTTATATAAATATACTTAAATGTGAACATACTTATATTAATATTTCCATCTGAAAAAGTCTAGTTATTTATATATATTGTTAAATATGTAAATAACACAAATTAATATATAATTCCATCCAAAGAAAGTTTTGTTATAATTATATATATTTTTAAATCCAAAAATAATATAAATATATAATTCTATCCAAAACAATTTATATATTTAAATATATATTTCTAAATACAAAAACAATATACATTAAATATAATTTCAATCAAAAAACAGTTTCTATAGTTTTATAAATGTACGGAAGTAGCATAATATATATATATATATATATATATATATATATATATATATATTTAACTTCATTGAAAAACATCTTACACAATTATACATATATTTAACTACAAAAATAACATAAATAAATATAAATTCCATTGAAAAACTATTTACATTTATACATATATAATTTAACACAAATATATATATAAATCTATATATTTTATATAAAATGAGTTTTTAAATATATATATATATATATATATATATATATATATATATATATATGTAATATAAAGATTCATGTATAAACCAACATAAACTATATAAAAACCATTCATAATAATACACATATGATTTAATACGAAAATACATGTGTAAATCCACATATAAATATGATTTGATACAAAAATTGTTACACCTCGATTTCCATAGGTACGTAAATACTAAATTGATGTATTGTATTAGATATACGTATGTTATGTAACCTATTGTAAATAAATTAAGGATGCTCTAAGTAACAAATAAATTAGGCCAGATAACAAAAAGAAAATAGAAATAGGACACACACATTATTCTATATTTAACTTAAAGAAAAAGGAAAATAGGACATGAAAATGATATGGACAAAATTTTGTCGTATTCTACCCACAAAATACTCCCCTTGACCGCCACCTGCACAAGAGGGAATGGATTTCTTCCATTTTTTGTCCAACACTCCATTTCTTTATTATTTTCTTACAATGTCATATCTCCAACCAATTACTATTCATGCAAGACTTACAACTTCTTACAACACTTATTATTTTTCCTTCTTCCAAATCAAGACATGATTGAAAATTCTTCCACCATTTTCCTTTAAAATTTCGACCAAAGAAAGGAGCAAGAAGACAAGAATTTTTCGACTCCTTCACCTATTAACCTTCCACCTCTTCTCTTTTTCCGACCAACCAACCTTCATTAACCTCTTACACCATCTTCATTTTCTCTCCTCCCTAACCAAATCATGATGAGATTCCCACCACCTCTACTACAAATTTCGGCCAAGACTAAGAGGGAGAGGGAGAAACTTCATTTTTGACTCTATTCTTCCTCACTCATTTCACTCTCTAGACAACCAACTCGGCTCTCTACTCACCAAGAAAAACATCAAAGCTTTCAAGCCTCCAAACCCCTCCCCAAACCCGTGAGTTATAAAGATAGGAAATGAAGAAAACTTCTCCAAGTTTAAGAGAAGGAGATAATCAAGCCTAGAAAATCTAAGGTAAGAACCACAACATCCATTCTAATCATCTGTTCTTCCATCCACCTCCTAAATTACTCAAGATTTCCCTTCGTTTTATCACATAGGCTGAAAGTGTCCTCAAGGGAAAAGAAGGGGTTTCTAAGTTAAAGAAGGAAAGTAGTTATAAGAACCTTCAAAGGTGCGATTTTTATTGAGATTATCGATAGAAAATTCCAAGTGCTTGTCCTTCAAAAAATGACCCATTCTTCTCCATGTTTGGCCTTCAGGCCGTGTGTTACCAAGAAAAAGGAGAAGAAGAAATCTTGTTCCATTTAAGGTTTTAAGTCCAACAAAAGGCAGTATTCTACTTGGTTTCTTCATGCATGTTGAAAAATTAAACATCTATGTTCATCTACAAACTTGGATCATACATGCATTATGTTCAAATGATTTTTCTACCATGGATATGTAAAAAGTGTGTTTGCATAGCAATTATGTGATGACCGCAAGGCGATTCTTGATTATGTGTACACCTATGACTATGATGATATGAAAAAGTGTCTTGCATATGAAGTTTAAGCCAAGAAATGATCTCATATGTAGATGCATGTCACATGTAGTGAAAGAATATACATGCATGTCTCATTCTATGGAAATGTTGGTTGCATGTCATATTTTCTTGAAAAAGTGTACTAAGAACCATTCTTTGAAGCATATTTTTATGTGTTCTCATGATGATAATCACTTATGTATTTCCTGATGATTTTTAGTGTTCATGCATGTTGATGGTCTTGATTTAGCATGATTGTGATGCATCATAATTTTTGGTATAATGCTTGACCATGAAAGATTGCTTCTTGATGATTATCATGCCATTTTTATGCACAAACATCCATGGTTGAGGCGGTTTGGGCCGCCACCTTAGCCTTGATTCATCACCTTCATGATGAATTGCAATCTTGATGATCATGACTCAAGGATGTGTGTTTTCATAGTTTCCATTATTGTATGTGTTTGCATGTAATTTTCATCATGATCATGGCTCTTAAATTCATACTTATGATGGAAACTAACACGCATGTGTTTAAATGTGATGGAACCAAAAGTTTAATACATGATCATGAAGTGAAAATGCATAAGCCTAGTATGTTGCATGACATATGTCATCACATCAAGTATGCATGTTTATGATCATGATATGTTGAAGTGATAACTGGTACAATCACTATACATGTATAAAATGATGTTTAAAGTGAAGAATCATATGTTGTATGGCTAATGTACATTTCGGCCAAGTGGATGTATGTATGTACCAATAAAGTTGTTTTTGTAATTACATTGTTACATATATCTAAAAATATGTGTAATATGTGTCATTTAATTTGGTAAGTGGATAATATGACAAGAATGTAAATTAAGGAATTGATAATAGATGTTGAAGTCCCAAAAAGGGGATGTTTTGGGTGATTAGGTCGAGAGCCCCCAAAAGAGGTAAAAGTAGTATTTTTCTTGAGTTTAAGAAATGTAATAAGTGGGCAATTGTTGAATATGTAATGATGTAAATTTAGAATGACTAAATCGACCCCAAGACCGAGCCCACATTCACGCATAAATAGATCAAAGTTTTTGAAATGAAATGCTTTTATCGCACGATACGTTTTAAAGGATTTTATACGTAACGAACCGTACCACGAGACGAATGATTCCAACAACTTTTATATGAGTTGTTTTATGATGTTACGATACGTTATTGGTGCACCGGACTTGTAAGACCTGTATAGCACCATTAGAAGAGGGGTTGAATAGTGAGTGTAGAAAAATTGGTTTTTTAAAAATTTTTGTTACCAATTACTCACTTCTGAAAACATATTCTATTTTCAGACCCGGTTTTTGATTAACTAGATGATCAGGTTATAGACCTCCAAAAATCGTGAAATTTGGTGAGAATATACTGTTTGATGTTATGAATGTGTCATAAAAATGTCAGATTAAAATTTAAAGTTTAACCCCTTGAAAAAACGTTTTCACTCAGGCTATGTCAATCTGTCAGAAATTGTTCCTCAAAATGAAAAATTTGTTCCTATTTATTGACAACTCTAAATGATCTGAAAATTTTATGTAATAACCCTTAGGATGTATATTTTTATGGGTTGAAACATTTCTTCAAAATTACTTTGGTAAGTATGTCAACCACGTTGATGTTCTCAACCTTTGCAGATCTGAAAATCAAATTGCACTAGTCTCAGAACTATGAACATTTGAATGGCTTATACTTATCCAAATTCAATGAAACTTATTTCAAATGAAATCTAAGACCTTTGCCTATGTTTTTGAAAATTTTGGTGATTTTTGAAATTTTTTTTGCTATTTTTACCGTGGCAATGAAAACGATGCAGAAAACAAAAACTAAAAATAAAAGTGCTGAAAAGTAAGAACACCGAGATTTTTATATTGGTTCGGTTAAATAAACCTACTCTAATCTTCGAGGACACCTTTCTCGGTAATCACTAATCACAAATAAAACCTTGATACAAGGGTGACTGGAGTTAAGCACCAACTCCACCCTTTTACAATCAAACAAACAAAAACAACAACACGAACACACCACCGAACAAATGGAGGTTTGATCACACCTTGATTAACCTTATACAAGAGATGAACGTATATGGGTGGTATAAACAAAGCCTATATAGTATATGGAAGATTAGAATAACAGGCTTAAGACTAAGAGCAAGAGAAAAGAATAAGAGAAGAAGAGAATAGTCTTGTTTGATCTTGACAGAATATGAACTTTGGCTTTTCTTTGTCTTGAACAATTTGCCTCCTTTTATAGGTGTGTGGCCGTCCCCTAGGTGCTGAATTCTCCCCTTGAAAATTTTCTTGAATACCTTGGAAGATTTTCTTGTATAATATGGTGATACACCCTTGCTTACTTGGCAAAATATGATTGGACGAACGACTTGTCTTTGCCTAGTTGTCATTTCATGATTGACCATCGTTTATCCACCTTGACACTCCATAAAATGAGCTGGAAATTCAACCAAAAATCTGAAACACATGCTCAAATACACACAAGTTAAGTATCAATAAATCAAGATGTGATTGCCCCACAATTTTGGAAAAAAATTGGAAGACAATTAAGGCCAAAAATCGGCCCATTAATAACCATGTACTGAAATTTTAGCACTTGTTTGATTTTAAAACATTTCCATGTGTGTCTTACCTTCTTCAAAGTCACCAATCATATGTGGCTTATCCTCCACCAATCAAATTGTCAAACAAGCTCCATCTAGGCTCCAAATGATATGCAAGAGCATGTACATCATCAGCACCATGTGCTAGAATTACTTTTGTAAACTTTGTCAAATAATGATGTATAATCTTTATACAAATGGTAAATTTCAAGCAACCCTTATTTGATTTTTCTAGAATACTCTAATATGTCTTGGATGTGTAAAAAGTGTCTGGATACATGTTATACCATGACCAAAACGTTCCAAGCATAGTCAGTGTAGAAAACAGAATTTTCGACTTTCGTCGATTATGCGATTTTTCTCTGATTAATCTCAAAATTCTTAGATAAGTAATATATGTTATGTCACACATGATATACGTAAAATAAAGTGTATTTTCAGCTCCTATGGCTGAGGTTAAAAACGCCCCATGTGACAAAAATATTCAAGTTTGAATATTCAACAAATCAAGCCAAATTGTGGGTGATTGATGCGTGTAAACATGGTATGACTTTGGGGCTGATTTTGACATGTGGTGCAAAAAATTTATGAGTATTTTGAGTGTATATAGGCTGGACATCTTTATATGGTAAGTAAGTGACATGTCTGTGATAGTTCGGTAGTCACCTCATACGACAATTTTCGCTTTATGTACTCGTGACATGTCTGTTAAGAAATATGTTTGGATAACTTTCAAAGTCATGATTTTAAGTGGTGAATACTTAAAAATGTCACACATGGTGTTATATGTGATTAAAAGTTGAAAAAGTTGACATCGATCTCTCAGGTTGTTGCACATCAATCGATCTATGTACATAGATCTCTCACTTCGATCGATCGATGTGGTTCTGTGAGACATCGATCTCTGAAGCTGAGGCACTTCGATCGATCGATGTCTAGGGTTTTTAGAAATAATTTTATAAAAAGTGATAAAATGGTTGTTTTCATTTGTACATGATTTATACATGCTCATTATGTGATTATTATGTGTTTTTGGTGATTATTATTGTCTTGTGACTAACATGCCTTGGAAGTTTCTACAACTTACCAAAAAGGGCAAAATTGGTATTTTGAGTTTTGTAGGAACATCACATGATGAAAATATGTCAAGGATGTATTCTCATCCTATTTATCATGACAAAGGTGATATCATGAGTATTTAAGACCATCCGGGTCATTTCTGGAGTTTTCTCACACCAGGGGTATTTTGGTCATTTTACCCCCAAGGGTATTTATGGTATTTTCACTCAAGGAATCTCTTGAGCATATTATTATCTTCATTCTGGAGCAGTGTCATTATTATTTTGAAGATAAAATGGTGATCTTATATCTTATTCTCTCAACCGATGATATTATTGACTATAGCTGGATATGTGACGATTTGAGATGTCACATTCTATTTTTTCTTGAATACCCTCTTATATATGTTATAAGAGAACATTTATCATCATTATTCAGAGATATTAAAGGTGTCAAAGCTGCGGAAATGATCTCAATATATAAGAAGAAATATTGGGGAATTTTGGTGTTACACGTTGACATAATCTTGTCAATTGTTATCTATTTATTTCTTCTTCAAAAATCTGAGTTGCTACACATATATATATATGTTGAAAAACGTGTATTATCCGGTGGATATGATGTTGTACATATTTTATGAGTTGGAGACAAGTGGACCAACCAAAAAGGAGCTAGTTGGCAAAATTGCCAACTTAGAGTTTTTCAAATATAGCCAACGGCTATATGCTATTTCTTGGGTGTTTTTCAGCAGATTTTTTGGAAGTCAAATGGAGCTCTCACATGCCCTATTATTGTGCTTGAAGTTGAAGATAATTTGGTGGTATTATCCTTTCTTATTTTATTAAAGAAAATCAAAATATCATCATCATCATCATCCATACCCAGTATATCCCAACGACAGCAAAAGCTATCGTCAGGGTCTGGGGAGGGTAAGTGGTAGGCAGACAATACCTCTATCCCAAGGGATAGAGAGTCTGCTTCCAGTGAGACCCCCGGCTCTACCTGCATAAATGACATGATAATAGGGATATGTCGTGCTAGTGTGTTAGTGAGTAGATTCAAGAAATACCAATAAAGGGCTTTCGCTATTAAAATACACATCACGTATATATGTACATGTAACGTAAAACAACGATAAAACATATGCCACCAAGTGGAAAGTTAACCTAAAGCGTAGATAGTGCCTACGTCTATCTATGTCCCTACATATACTCTAAACTGTCCCTATATATGTCTTATACCTCGTTAACCTTAATCTTATGTCTCCATGAACTCCTATCCTGGACCATGTCCTCAGAGAGGTGTAAATCTAGTAAGTCGTGTTTTATCTGCTCATCCCAAGTCAGTTTGGGTCTGCCTTTACTCTTCTTTCCCTCTACAATTAGACTTTCAATTGCTCTGACCGACGCCGTTGTCTGTCTCCGCTTGACATGCCCAAACCATCTCAATCTACCCTCCCTTAGTTTATCGGCTATACTAGCTACGCCTAACCTTTCTCGAAACACCTCGTTTGTGATCCGATCTAGCCTTGTATGCCCACACATCCATCTTAACATTTTCATCTCTGCCACTTCCATCTTCTGTAGTTGTGACTTCTTGATGGCCCAGCAGTCTGTCCCATATAGCATTGCCGTTCGCACTGCCACCCTATAAAATTTTTCCTTTAATTTAGTTGGGAAATTTTTATCACACAGCACCCCTGAGGCCGCCCTCCATCTACACCAACCTGCTTGAACTCGATGTGTTACATCATTATCTATGTCGCCACCCCTGAGGCCGCCCTCCATCTAGGCCGCCCTCCATCTACACCAACCTCCATCTTAACATTTTCAAAATATATTTTTGGTAAAGTTCAAAGTAGCCAACGGCTACTTCATGGCTGATTTTGAAGCTGAATTTCATTTGAATTCTTCAAAGACCACATGCCTATTCTTGTGCCAAAAAGTCGAGAAGATAATGGAGTTGTTATGGTGCTATTATCTTCACATTTTCAAGATAATTCCAAGTCACTTTAGTTGAAAATTTCGGCCAACATGTCATTGCCAAGGTGGACCAATCATTGTGTTTTATTTTGCCAAGTGTACAAAGCCAACCAATAATGAGAAGACATTTGGAATTGATGATGAAGATGGTGACACATGTGCATTCTTATCTTCAAGGCTCAAATCACACTATAAATAGAGGCAATGGTGAAGAAGATGAAACACACTTGAAGCTCACAAGCATTTGTTGAATTGTCTAAGCTTTCATCTTCATCTTCTTGTTGTTGTTTTGTTCATTGTAGCAAAGGTGTTCTTGTTGTATTGTGGTGAGCTAAAAGCCTCTTGAGCTTCATTTGTAAGATTGATTAGCCATCTTTATAAGGCTACATCAATAGGTGTTAGAGGAGTTGCAACTAAGTGTTGCTTAGAAGGTGATTATCCAAGTCATGAGTAGGGTTGGTGTATAACCCAAGGATCAAGCTTGGCTCTTGTTGTAAGATGTTCATTTCATAGTAAAATCCAAGGAAAGGTGTTCCTTGGGACTGGAGTAGGTCACATTGACCGAACCAGGATAAATTCTTGGTGTTCTTCTCTTGTTTCTTTATTTCTGCTTTCTGTCTGTTTTTGACTGCAGTTTTCACACAACTTCTCATAATTTTAAAAAATAGCTAAACATTTTCAAAATTCGTGATTTTTGGTGGAGTTATACTTCAGATTGTTAACTTTCATTTTCAACAAGAATCACTTGATTTGAGCAAGGGAAAGTTAGTCTTTCAGTCTTTGCAAGATAACTGCTCTAATCTGGCTGTAATCTGACCAGTTTTGAGAAAACTTAAATTCTGTATTTTTCAAGAATTGTTTAAGGTCAGGGCCTTTTGGAAAATTCATCTACACATCTTAAGGAGTGTTTTGATATAAAGATCAACCTTTTTGGTTGAGTATTCAAAGAGAAACACGTTTTGTAAAATCAGCAACATTCTGTCCAATTCTGTCCAGATTGACCATCTGAATCTTTTTATTTGTTTGAAGGGTCAAACGATCTTATTTTTGTCTGATTTTTGGACAAAGTCTTGTTAACTCATTGAAGTTCAATTCTGGAAAGTTTCATAAATTTTAGAGTTGTGTACAATTATTTGTGAATTTTGTAAGGACGGGTTCTGAATCTGAGGTGGTTTCAGATTCTGTTTTCAAAGGGGATTTTAACAAAGGGTTGTAGTGTAATTTCCGCTAACCACTATTCACCCCCCCTCTAGTGGTGTTTATTTCAGGTGCACGGTCCAACATTTGGTATCAGAGCCAGACCAACACCACTCAAAAGAAGCAAGATTCAACATCATACGAACAATACAAGGCTAAGAAACAACGATTCATTATATACTGCTTGTCTCAAATCCAAGGTACATACTATGGCTATTGTTTCTCACAAAGGTGAGTTGGAAGGTATGTCTACGCAACGTCCTCCTCTTTTTGATGGCAATAATTTTGTTCATTGGAAACTAAGAATGAGGCTATTCTTAATGGCTATAGACATCGATTTATGGTCTATAGTTGAAGATGGGCCATAAATTCCAATGAAAGTTGTACAAGTTAGTGGAGTCACTCAAGAGGTTGAAAAATATAAAAGTGAATGGTCATCGGATGATAAAAAGAAAATGTCCATGAATGCTAAAGCTATGCAATTACTTTTGAATGGACTTACAACTTCTGAAGCAGGATATGTGTCAAATTGCACAAGCGCACACGACATGTGGAAATCACTTGTATTAAAGCACGAAGGTACTAGTGGTGTTAAAGAGTCAAAAATAAACATGCTTATGACTGAATTAGAGACTTTCAAAATGTTGCCAAACGAATCTATAACATCTATGGATTTGAAGATTACTAATATTTTCAATGCCCTTGAAGCTTTAGGGAAGTCATTTTCAAACAGTGAAAAGGTTCAAAAGGTGCTACGAAGCCTCCCTGCTGAATGGGATCCAAAGGTGACTGCAATCGAGGAGACAAAGTCAATCACTAAAATGGATGAATTGATCGGGTCTCTTAAAGTCTATGAGGTAAAACTGAACCAACGAAAGTCTGAATCGTCTAAGTCATCCGGTAAGTCAATAGCTTTCAAAACAATCGAAACACATGCTAGTAACGATGATAGTAATAGTGATACTGAATTAGACGACGACTTGATATTGATAGTTAGAAAACTTAGAAAGTTTTTCAAACGTCCAAATAGGAATAGACAACGTAATTCTTCTTCTTCTTCTTATTCTCAACCTAGGTAGAATAACACAAACAAATGGTATAATAAAGAATTAAAGTGTTATGAACGGTCAAAAAGGACATATTTCATACGACTGTCCCACGAAGAAAAATAATAATAATAACAACAATAATAAACAAGTCAAGGACAAGGAGGCTCAAACGACAAAGACAAAGGAGTCTAAGGCAAGAAAAGGGAAACGAACAATGAAGGTGAGCACATGGAGCGACTCATCCGACGCAGAATCCGAAACTGAGGAAGCTCAAGTCTGCTTTGTATCCAACGAGGTATGTTCTTCTTCTGATAGTGATTCTGAAATTGACATGACATTTGATGAAATGTATGAAGAATTCCTAAGAATGCATGCTCACTGTAAGAGGCTCTCTAAAGAAAAGAAGAAACTAGTTGAAGAAAGTGACAAGTTGAAGACGTCCAACTTGGAATTTTCCGATCAATTAGAATCTCTTAAACAAGAGTCTTCTAATACTCTTGATTCTTTAGAGAATAAAATTGAATCATATAGGAAAGATGAACAAAAGTTACAAATGGAAAATAACATGTTAAAATCCAAGTTAGAAAGTTGTGAATATATAAGCTATATTAAGTAATTTATATCATTATTACCCTAGTGGCCGTGTATATAAGTATATCTATATTTATATATATACTTCTTTAATAAGTCACATTTCATTTTATCACATTAAGGCCACTTGGCCGAATTTTTAAACCACCCCTTATACATATTTAAATCTCATTTTTCTTCTTCTTTATATACATGTTATATGTTGTATGTTTTTATAACAAACATGTACATATTGTCTTCCTTCCTTTTACTTAATTCTAAGATTATGACAACAAGGAAACACATAAATATAAACATAGTAGAAATAATAAAAAGTGTACTTTTTGAGCCATAATCATCCTCTAAATACACATCTTGAAGATGGAAATGATGAAGCTCATATGAAGTACCCAAATAGGCCACTTGGACGTGTTATATATATATGTATACTGAAGATGATGATCATCAAACAACCATTGAGACCATGTATATAAGTCATGCTTATGATGCATAGATAAACATGTTAAAGACATGATCTTAAAACATATGAAAACTAAAAACACATAGAAAATGCATACTTGATGATCATCTCTATAAAATACATAAGCCAACAAACCAAAGTTGTAATCTTTATACACTTTCTTAACTTTACATATGTCTTCACTTCTTTTCTTATTTTCTTCATATACCTTCTATAAATCTTCTTTAATTTCATTTTTACATAAAGTTTATGTATTTTAAGGGGGATGACCGAATGTATATATTGTGCATACACACACATATATATATATGTGTATATCACTTGGAAACATAGAGTTTCCATGTTCTTATGGTAAAAGCTTGAACATACTTCATGATGATCCAATTTTAATATGAACATAAATACTTAATCTTTAGAAATCCATGAAAGATTTAGGAAGAGTACTTGCTTTGGTTCACTTTTCTTACACTTAAGATGGTGATTCCTTCACTTGGTTTGGAAGAAAACTAATCTTCCTTCCTTCCAATATAGGCACGGTTTTGGAGTCAAAAATGAGGGGTTAGTGAGCAACTTATGAGACTAATTTGATGGAAGAATTTAACTTAAGCTTCATGAAGTTCTTACCTTGGTTTCCTTTGATTCTAGATTCTACAACCTTCTTGAATCTTTCTTGAGTGATGAAGTGTTTACGGAGCTTGGTTTGAGTGATGTTGGTGTGAAGGAAAGAGAAGAAAATTTTCTCCTTGTTGTGTATGAAGGTTTCGGCCAAGAGAGGAGGGGAAGAGGGCTGAAGACTTAAGTTTTCTTAGAAGAGAAGGGAGAGGATATTTTTGTTAGAGATAAAATGATGAAGTGTGAGAGTGTTTAAAGAAAGAGGGAATCCCTATTTTTCCTTTAGGGTGGCCGGCCATATGGGTGGGAGAATGGGTTTGGGGACAAGTTATGACAAGCATGGGTTGGAGGGGTGGGGTTTATGACAATATTCCATTTATACAATATTTTATTATAGCAAGTTGCCTGCACCTTTCTTTTTCTTTTTCTTTTCTTTTTCTTTCATGTGTATATATTATTTTTCTTTTATTTAAGTTGTACAAAATTATTGTGTCATGTATTTTCTTTTTGATTTAATTTATCTTAATAGCTTAAGTTGTTATGAATTAGTTTTCTTTGAGTTTTATCGTACAATTGAAAACGTTTGTTATTTTATTCGCCATCTTACCAACATTCCAAAGGAATAGGGTTCACACACTAATGTAAGTATGTTTACGGTAGTGGAATCGTTATGACGTAACGGAAGAATTTTCTGGGTCGTAATATATAATGTAATATCATGTTTGGAACACCGAGATTCATATTTGTACGTGCGAGTATATGAGGAATCATTCAGTATACCGTGTGTTACTGTTCGTACGTTATGAAAAGTGATATAGCCAACTTATGAAAATGCCATGTTTATAAAAGTTATGGAAATGATACGAGCATTATGAAAATGTTGTGTTTGGAAACGTTTTATGAAAAATGCATCATGTTATGGACTTTCACGATCATATGACATGAAGCCTCGAGCCACCATTATAGACATATCCATAAGCCTTCAGTATGATTAAGTTGATCGCATAGAAAGATATGCATGATCTGAACATAAAATTTGGGACTTAGTATAAGATATGATTTGGAAAATAAGATTGAACAAGTGATGTTGATTTCCCATGGAATTTAGATAAATGCAAGTTGTGACTTTAATTTTGCCTCTTAATATGACTGTGCTATGGTTTAGTTACTTGCATCACCTGTTACTTTACTTGTGATCGAAGACGCGTTACGTTTTATTATTTGTACTTGTATTTATTTTATCATCCCATCTCTCATGTATGATCTACATGACGAACCTGGGCAGATTACTTGCTAGGCTGTTCATTATCGCTCATACCTTATTTTTATCATGCAGAGGCCCGGGAGGAGGACTTGGAATTTGTAGACGATGAGCTGGGGGTAGGATACACGTGAGGAGCTTAGAGGGCCCATCTGTTATATTTCGTACTTATGTTATTTTAGTTATGTATTCATTTCTCCTTTTGTATTGATGATACTTATGATGTACTCGGAGTTAGTTATGATGTATGATGTATGTCGATTACGCTTTGTGTATTTTATGATGCTTCTGCTATTTCGGCACATGTTTATGTCGGCATGCATATCAATGGTGTCGGCGACTTGTACTTCTCGTAGTAGAGTACCATGAGTGCACCGTTCCAAGACCAAATTTTACGGGTCCCTGGTTGGGGCACTACAAAAATAAATGTGTAAATTCATGTTTTCTATAAAAACCATTTATAATCCTATAATATATATATATATATATATATATATATATATATATATATATATATATATATAGACACACACATATAGACACACATATGCTTAAATACGAAAATTAATAATTCATATATTCTATACCTACATATGTACATTCATAAATATACATATATAAAAAATCACATACAAACTATAATATAAATTAATTTTTACCTGAAACAAAATACATAAATTTATAGCTTCTTTTTTATTGGTCTTAAGATATCCTTCTTCATGTAAGATTTGAACTCTTCAACATATATTTGAAATAAATTATATCATCTTAAATAAGGATAATACGAAATACTTTAATTTACTTAATTTATATGACACATGAAATTTATACGTGTCACAAATAATTTAAATTTCTACGGCATCATAAGAAATGTGTGTATAAATATGTATCACCAGTGTAAACATCAACGCATTACAATATGTACTAAATTCAAAATTCTTCCATTTTCTATGTTATCCGATAAATCAAAGATACTTTAAAAAAAGATGACAAAACTTGTAGCGAAGAGCAAATTAATTTCGACATCTAGACTTAGAGCAAGTTCGTGTAATTTCGACATCTAGATTTAGAGTGAAGTTCATCATGTTTTTATCTTTGTTTTCATATCTCGAGAGCTGGTAGAAAAGGAGATTTGAGTTTTGCAACGGAAAAGCAAAATATGTTCAATTGCAAGTGCAGAAAACGGACGGAACCAGCATATCATCACGGCCCGTGACGCGATACTAAAAAATTTGTCTCAACGCAATTTATCCATGTTAGAAAAGTACTTTAAAGTACTCGAAACCAAACTTATATAAAACTTATGCGATATTGTTTGGAGATTGATATGATGTTTAGAACACTTTAAACTTGAAAAAGGTCACTTGGATCGATCCATGTCTAGTCAGGATCGAACCAAGTGAAAGCTGGAATAAAGTTGAGTGTTCTGGAAGAATTCGATCGATCTATGTAAGGGACATCGATCGATCGATGTGATGCGTTGCAATACTGGAAGCTTTCGGTCCAACATAGATCGATCACATCGATCGATCCATGTGACATCGATCGATCCATGTGATCGATCGATGTAAGGCCGAAGCATTCTGTCCAACTTCGATCGATCACATCGATCGATCGATGTGAATGATCGATGTGCCAACGGACATAACTGTTCAGCTTGAATTGCAACTTTTGGTCCAAGGTTAATCTCCCTCCGCCTATAAACAGTAATTAACTGCTATTTGGAGGTTGAAAAGAGGCTGAGACATGTTTTAAAATGGTCTCCTAACACACTCCAAGGTCTATATATAGTAGACATTGGTATCTTCAACATATACAATTTTCATTCTTGGAAAACTAAGAAAATTCTCAGCATTCTTCTTCTTCTTCTTCTATCTTCTCTATCATTTCCTTCAAACAAGCAAGTTCAATCTTCTTCTCTTAGAGCAAAGGAAATGAGTAGTTATATCCTGAGAAGCATTTGTTTGAAGACTACATTGCTCTTCAGTAGGAGTAAAATTGCTTTAAGGACAGTGACAATCCGTCACTTCTCGGCTTGATTGTTTATACTTAGTTTCCATATTCATACTAATTTTCCAACAATTTTAAAGCAATTTTGTTGAATATGGCAACTAGACAAGCACCAGTTCCCGACATGTCAAAGATGGAGTCATTCGATGGCAAGTTCTTCAAACGGTGGGCGGCCAAGGTGCTCTTTTTCTTGGAGATGATTTATGTTTCGTATGTGTTGACACGAGACAAACCTCTGGATGAAACAGAAAGCATCAAATATGAGGCTGACAACACAACTTGTAGAGGACACATTTTGCACTTCCTATTCAATTCACTGTTTGACATTTATGTCAAGTTCTCGTCAGCAAAGGATATTTGGACAGCACTTCAGAACAAATATGGTTCTGAAGATGTTGGCAAAAGAAAGTATGTGGTCAGCGAATTTCTGAAGTTCCAGATGGTGGACCACATACCGATCAATGATCAGATCCAACAATATCAACAATTGGTGGACAACATGGAGCAAGAAGGCATCAAGGTTGATGAAACCTTTCAAGCAGTCTCCTTGCTGGAAAAGCTTCCATCTTATTAGAGCAAGTACAAGAAGAGAGGGAAGCACGACGACGCCAAGTTGACCTTGGATGGAGTTATCAAGCACATTCGAATTGAAGAGAATAACAGGCTTGATGACAATGGACATGACGAAGGACAATCTCGAGCCAATGTGGTGGAGCACAAACCCAAAAGGCAAAAGACTCAACCCAATGGAAAAGGTAAGCCTTTTGTGCAGGGAAAAGGACAGAAGAAACTCAGAGGAGCCTGCTGAGTGTGTGGAAAGCTCGGCCACCGAGCGACCAAATGCAACCAGCGGAAAGGACAGACTAGCAGTCAAGTACATCTTATGGAGAAGAAAACAGAGAATGAAGAAGTCATTGCTGCAGTCGTCTTATCTGAGGTAAACCTTGTCAGTGGTGCTTCAGAATGGGTGGTAGACACAGGGGCTACCAAGCACATTGCCGCCAGTAAGGATTTATTTTTTAATTATCAAGAAATAGGTGATGGCGAGCAAGTCTACCTGGGAGATGCACATGGTATCCAAGTTCTTGGAAAAGGAAAAATGCTCCTCAACTTGACTTCTGGCAAGAGACTGGAATTAAGCAATGTGCTTCACGTTCCTGCAACGCGTATGAATTTGATCTCCGAAGTACTACTGAACAAGGCGAATATTAAACTTGTTCGTGAATCTAACAAACTTGTACTTTCTAAGGATGGGGAATTTGTTGGGAAAGGATTCTGCTCGGGAGGTTTACTTGTTTTGGATGCTGTATGTATGATGAATAATAAGAATGCATCTAGTTCTGCTTACGTTGTTGATTCCCTTGACATTTGGCATGCTAGACTAGGATATGTTAATAAGGATGCATTAAAGAGATTAAGGTTCACTAACTTGATTTCCTATGCATGCGAAGATGACTTTGGAAAGTGTGAGTTTTGTGTAGAAGCAGAACATCATAAGAAGTCATTTAAGTCTATTGAAATAACAACTGATAAGTTAAAACTTATACATAGTGATCTTGGTGACTTTAGAGTTTATACAAGTAAAGGTGGTAAGAAGTACTACATCACCTTTATTGACGATTTTTCTAGATACTCTAAAGTTTACTTGTTGGCTCATAAAGATAAATCTGGAAGTATGTTCATTAGGTATAAGAATGAAGTTGAAAATCAACTGGATAGAAAGATCAAAAGGTTAAGGACAGATAGAGGTGGTGAGTATAATGTATTATCTTTACAAAAGTTCTATGAAGATAATGGAATTATACATGAGTTCACACCACCTTATACCCTTCAATCTAACGGAATCGCTGAAAGGAAAAATAGTTTTTCTTGATACATATTCACCGGTTGCTAGGATAACATCGATTAGAGTGTTAGCGGCTTTAGCATCTATCTACAAATTAGTTATACATCAAATGGATGTTAAAACCGTATTTTTAAATGGGGATTTAGAAGAGGAAATTTACATGAAACAACCGGAAGGGATGATTGCTAAGGGCCAAGAACATAAGGTTTGTAGATTGAAGAAATCGTTGTATGGTTTAAAACAAGCTTATAAGCAATGGCATGAAAAGTTTGACAATGCCATGTTAACAAATGGTTATGTTGTAAATGAAAGTGATAGATGCATTTACACCAAATTTGAAAACATTGAGGGAGTAATTGTTTGCTTATATGTAGATGATTTTTTAATATTTGGTACAAACATTGATGTTGTAAATGGTACTAAGTCGTTTTTATCTTCTGTTTTTGAAATAAAAGACATGGGAAAAGCGGATCTAATTCTTGGTCTAAGGTTGATAGAGAATTGTGGGGCATATATGCTTTCTCAATCTCATTATGTTGAAAAGATTTTGAGAAAGTTCAACCACTTTGATGTCAAACCGGTTAGCACTCCATATGATGCTTCTATGAGATTAGAAAAGAATAAAAGCGATGGTATATCTCAATGTGAGTATGCTAGGATCATTGGTAGTGTCATGTATCTCATGAATTGTACTAGGCCAGATATTGCATATTCAGTAAATCGGTTAGCTAGATATACTCATAGTCCTAGTAAAGCGCATTGGGATGCATTGAAACGATTATTGAGATATCTAAGGGGGACTATGGATTTAGGACTTACTTTTACCGGAAGTCCTGTTGTTTTAGAATGTTATTGTGACGCTAACTGGGTCACAGATAACGATGAAATAAACCCCCACTAGTGGGTATGTATTTACTTTGGGTGGTGGTGCTATTTCATGGAAATCTTCTAAACAAACATATAAAGCTAAATCAACAATGCAATCAGAGTTTGTTGCTTTAGAACTTGCATGTTCAGAGGCGGAATGGTTAAGGAATTTACTTGTTGATATTCCTTTGTGGACTAAGCCTATGCCTTATGTGTTTATTCATTGTGATTCACAGACAGCGATCGCTCGAGCAAGAAACAAAATATACAATGGGAAGAGCCGTCACATCCGTTTGAGGCACAACATTGTGCGTGACTTGATTAGTTCGGGGGGTGGTTAACTTGGAGTACGTAAGGACCAAGTTGAACCTTGCAGATCCCTTGACTAAAGGATTGAACCGGAAAATGGTTCTAAAAACATCGAGAGGAATGAGACTTGTTCCATCGGATGTGAATTCTCTATGATAGGAACCCAACTCGCTATTAGTAGAGATCCTATAAAAAGAGTTCAATGCGGTAAAAACACGTCATAGAAGAGTTCTTTTAAGTACTATCGTATTTGTCCCTTCCTATGTTGATGTATGTAGATAGTACTTACAGCATGTTTGAGGGTGAGATCTAATTCTCTTAATGAATGATTCATAGCCATTATAAATGTTGGTGTGTTGCAGTACACACTTTATGAATATCACCTATATAAGTGTGGAAGTGGGGCCGCTTCCTATGAGAGCTTGGAAAACTCTCTAGAGAGCTTATGAATTCTGGGATTGGGTGCAGGGCCTTTAATGCACCACACCGCGAACTTGTATGAAGTTAGATGATGGCATGTCATTTGTATGTTCATATAAACAGTAGTGAAATATGTGGTTCAAGACGGTTGTCACCTTGTTTCTGTTTCTATAACTTCAAATTGTACTGCCGGATAGTTCAAGACGTTTGTCACTGCTCCGTTATGTGTCATGATCTTAATTTGATAGTGAAGAAGTCAGTTTATTACCGTTTTGAAAGGTTTGTATATAAGTTTGGATCATGTGGGGGATTGTTGGAAAAGTACGTTAAAGTACTCTTTTGAAGTGCTCCAAACTTATATAAAACTTATGCGATGCTGTTTGGGAGATTGATATGATGTTTAGAACACTTTAAACTTGAAAAAGGTCACTTGGATCGATCCATGTCTAGGCAGGATTGAACCAAGTGAAAACTGGAATAAAGTTGGTGTTCCGGAGGAATTCGATCGATCTATGTAAGGGACATCGATTGATCGATGTATATGTTGATCGATCGATGCGATGTGATCGATTGATGTGTTAAGTTGTAAAAACATTTTGATGATGAAAAGATGTTTTGAATGAGTTAAATTTGTGTTTGATATTTGATGCAAGATGAGCAAAACACATTATGTCCAAAGATGGTTGAGATTGGAACTCACTGGTTGACATCGATCTCTCAAGCTGGGGACATCGATCGATCGATGTCAATCTGAGAACATCGAACCCTCAACCACAAGGACATCGATCGATCGATGTCACTTCAGCCCCTGACATCGATCGATCGATGTCAGGCAGTTTCAAATTCTGCAATCTTCTGAGGACATCGATCTCTCCCTTCCAGGGACTTCGATCGATCGATGTCCTCCAGAATTCAAATTTTCTGAACGTTAGAACAAAATCCAAGGCGGATTTTTAAGGTTTTCTCTTTCCAATCTTCTTCAAACTTCTTGTGGACTTTAACTCAACTGATTACATGCTTCCTTGACTATTGTATACATGTCTAAGATTCTCTAGGGTGGATATCCAAGATCAAATCACTCCATAGGGTGGCTAGAGACTATTTGGGCATTATCTTGACATTTTTGAAGATGAAGACTTGGTGGAGAGCCTCAAAAACGTGGTGAACTTCATCTATAAATAGAGGAGGCTTGGATGGAGCAAATACACACTTTCAACATCATCTAGTTTCATTTTCCATTGTTGTATATTTCTCTCATACTTGTAAATTTGTTTAAAGCTTGTCTAGCTTTTCTTTGATCTTCATTATTGTATATTGAGAGAAAGAGAGTCAAGCACAAGAGGAACCATAAATATTTGATCTCTTGCTTGTGCTTAGACTTGTGAGAAAGTGTGAACCTTACTATATTTCTTCAACCCACTGTGAGAAGTTCTTGAGGGAACTTTTGTTGAATTAGTGAGGAAGCAAGAAGTTGTTCTTGCTAAGAGCTGTAGTTGCTGTAGTTGCACAAGTCTGTTTTGTGCAAGAAGTTGTTGTTGTTGTTGCTTACACTAAAGTGTTAGTGTAAGTGTTGCTGTGGTTGTTCTTATTGTTCATAATAAGAAGAGTAGTTGTTGAAAATCCACTTTGGAAACAAAGTGATAGTGGAGTAGAATCATTTACGATTCGAACCTCTATATCCGGTGTACTCATTCATTATCTCTCATCTCCAATTCTTGCTCTGATTTTGAATATCTTTTTGAGTTGAGCAAACGAGAAAATTCCGCAAAAGAGCCAAACACTCTATTCACCCCCCCTCTAGAGTGTATTTCGGACCTAACAATTGGTATCAGAGCCTAACCTTGATTGCTTGGCCTATCTTTGCAAGTAGCAAGGTTGAAGATCATGGCAACCTCGACCTCAACCTCAACATCTCCTAAGCCTACTGCACTATTTTCCGGATCAAACACTAAAGCACCTATGTTTGATGCCCAAAATTATTCCTTGTGGAAATTTCGAATGATCAATCACTTGAAAGGGTGTGGATTCGATATATGGAGAGCCGTTGTCAAAGGAATTGAAGTTCCTATGATTACCAACTCAAAAGGAGAATCGATATTCAAAGATGAGGATGACTACACCGATGAAGAAAAGATAAAATTTGCCATTAATGGTAAAGCATTTGATATTCTCTCAAGTGCTCTCACCACCACTGAACTCATAAGACTTCAAGGTCTTGAAACAGCCCATGAGGCATGGAAAAGGCTTGAAATGATACATGAAGGAACTGAGCAAGTAAGAATGGCCAAACGACTTATGCTCATGAAGGAGTATGAGATGTTCGGAATGAAAAGTGGTGAGAAGATTGAGGAGACAATCGATCGATTCACACGAATAGTGAATCAACTCTCCATGGTGGATAAGAAAATCTCAAATGAAGACCTTGTCTCAAAACTTCTCAACTCTTTGCCTAGAGAATGGACACCCAAAGTCACCGCCATCACCGAATCAAAGAATCTCAAGACTCTTACCCTTGATGAGCTATCCGGTAATCTTCTTACTCATGAAATTCGTATTGATGAACAAAATAGGATGAATCCTATCAAGCCCACACAAACAGCACACAAAGGATTGGTGGTAGAATCTGATGAATCGGATGAGGAAGTTGCTCTTCTAGTAAGAAAATTTAGAAGAATGACAACTAAAAACAGAGCTCAAGCAAGAAAGTTTTTCAAGAGACCATCTAAAGAAAAGGAAGCAAGTGAAAATTGCTATAGATGTGGTCGACCCGGTCACTTCATTGCTGATTGCCACGTAAAAGAGCCGCAAAAGCAAGAGAAGAAGGTCTTTCCTCAAAAGAAGAAAGCCCTCAACGCGGAGGTAACCACGTGGGATGATCTCCTTTCGGAATCGGAAGGAGAAGAGAGTGAAGATCAAGGTGTTGGACTTGTTGCAATAGTTGACAATCCAAAGACTCAACATACTTGTCTCATGGCAATTGAAGATGATCTTGAGGTAAATTCTAACCCTTCAAATTTGCATGATGAACTAGGAGATTTGCAAGATGACTTTGAGAAATTAAATTTGACATACAAGCATTTAAAGAAAGAATTCAAGAAATGCATTTTAGAAAATAAGAGCTTGCATGACAAAAATATTTTGATGTTTCAAGAGCATGATATCATACTTACCATGCATAAAACCGTAGCTCTTGAAAATGAAGAAATTAGAAAAGAATGTGAGAAACTAAAGTTAGACTTACAAAGACTAACAAATGGTAAAAACAACTTAGACATACTACTTGGAAATCAAAGAATTGGAAATGATAAATCCGGTTTGGGATTTAACTTATCATCTTCTTCTATTAAACCTAAGTCCTTAAAGAAAAAGGCAAACAATAGAAAAACACAACAAAATTCATCATCTTCTAAACCAAAGCATGTACCCACTTGTTTTTATTGCAACAAAGTAGGACATGTGAAGAAAGCATGTAGAGCTAGATTTGCAAGCACATATGTTTGGAAGCCTAAGGGTCGACAAACTAACCTTAAAGGACCCAACCATCAAAGGGTACCAATGCATACATCTTTTGGTTTTGTAGGCACTCAAGATAAATGGAGTAGCCAAAGAAGAAGGAACCAAATGGCTTATGGACAGCGGATGTTCAACGCACATGACCGGAGACAAAACGTTGTTCACCAAGCTCAAGCTCCAAGATGGTGGAACGGTGCATTTTGGCAATGGGAAAGCCAAAATCCTTGGACATGGAAAAATTGGTAACTCTTCTTTTACTATTAATAATGTACTATATGTAGAAGGGCTTAAATATAATTTGATAAGTGTTAGCCAACTATGTGATGCTAATTTTCAAATTGAGTTTGTGAAAAGAAAATGTGTTGTGAAAAAGAACGATAAGATTGTTTTTGAAGCTATACGTAAAAATGATGTTTACAAATTTAGCACACATGATTTGATATCACAAAATGTTTCTTGCCTAGTTCCAAAAATGATTTGACTCAACTATGGCATAGACGACTTGGACATATTAGTTTCAAAAATTTCAAAGATATTTGCAAAAATGAAAAAGTCCAAGGTCTTCCAAAATTAAATTTCGAAAACCATGGCTTATGTGACACTTGTCAAAAGGCAAAACTTGTTAAAACAAGTTTCAAGCCGAAAAGTGAAATCTCCACCACCAAACCTCTACAATTGCTTCATATGGATTTGTATGGGGATATTGGTACGGCAAGTCTAAGTGGAAAACATTACACCTTTGTGGTAGTAGATGACTTCTCTAGGTACACTTGGGTAATGTTCTTAGCTAAAAAGAATGATACATGCCAAGAATTTATAAAGCTTTGTAGGAGATTAGAAAATCAAAGAGAGGACACAATTAAGGAAATTAGAAGTGATTGAGGTGGTGAGTTTGATGGAGAATTTCAAGAATTTTGTGTATCCAAGGGGTATGGACACAATTTCTCAGCTCCAAGAACTCCTCAACAAAATGGTGTTGCGGAAAGGAAGAATAGAACACTTCAAGAAATGAGTAGAGCCATGCTAAACGAATTTGAGTTACCCAAATATTTTTAGGCCGAAGCGGTAAATACCGCTTGTCATGTGATAAATAGAGTTTATTTGAGACCATTTCTCAAAAAGACTCCTTATGAGCTTTGGAAAGGTAGAGTACCAAATATTGGTTATTTCAAGGTTTTTGGTTGTAAGTGCTTTATACTTAACACCAAAGATAACTTGGATAAACTCGACTTCAAAGCGGATGAAGGAATCTTTATGGGTTATGCTCAAAATAGCAAGGCATTTAGAGTATATAATAAAAGAAGCATGAAAGTTGAAGAATCAATTCATGTAAAATTTAGTGAACTCAATGAGGACAAATCAAACATTAATGATGACGATGATGATGATGAAATAATTGAAGTAAGCCATATAGAGAAATTTGAGAATCCAAAAGGAAATATTGTTATTGACCTTAGGATTGATCCACTTGAACCTAAGGTTGAAAATGAAGAAGTAGGAGGAGATACCTCAAATTTACCGGATTCATATAAGTATAGGAAAGATCACCCTAAAGAGTTGATATTAGGTGAAACTAGCCAAGGCATAATGACAAGGAGAAAATTCAATGAAAATGCCTTCATTTCACAAGTTGAGCCTAAAAACATAAAGGAGGCAATAAATGATGAAGATTGGGTATTGGCTATGCAAGAAGAATTAAATCAATTTGAAAGAAGTGATGTTTGGGAATTAGTTATTAAACCTAGTGATCATCCCGTAATTGGCACTAAATGGGTATTTAGAAATAAAATGGATGATAAAGGAAACATCATTAGAAACAAAGCTAGATTAGTAGCCCAAGGCTATAGGCAAGAGGAAGGCATAGACTATGATGAAACTTTTGCCCCCGTAGCTAGGTTAGAAGCTATTAGGATGCTATTAGCATATGCATGCTATAAGGATTTCAAACTATATCAAATGGATGTGAAATCCGCATTCTTGAATGGAATAATTCAAGAAGAGGTCTTTGTAGCTCAACCTCCGGGGTTTGAAAATCATGATTATCCAAATCATGTTTTTAAACTCAAAAAGGCCCTTTATGGACTTAAACAAGCTCCTAGGGCTTGGTATGATTGGTTAAGTAAATTCCTACTTGAGAACGAGTTTTCAAGAGGAAAAGTCGACACTACTCTTTTTATTAAAGAACAAGGAAACCATCAATTGCTTGTTCAAATTTATGTGGATGATATTATATTTGGTGCTACTAATGATTCTCTTTGTGAGCATTTTGCAAAATTGATGGAAGGAGAATTTGAAATGAACATGATGGGTGAACTCAACTACTTCCTTGGTCTACAAATCAAGCAAACTCAAGATGGAGTGTACATATCTCAAACAAAGTACACAAAGGATTTGCTCAAGAAGTACAAATTCGAGGATGGAAGAAGTGTGAGCACTCCGATGAGCACAAGTACAAAGCTTGACAAAGACGAAAAAGGAAAGCCGGTTGAGGTAACAAAGTATAGGGGTATGATTGGTAGTTTACTTTATTTGACCGCTAGCAGGCCAGATATTTTGCATGCTGTGTGCTTATGTGCTAGATTTCAAAGTATGCCTAAGGAATCGCATTTAGTCGCTATTAAACGAATTTTTAGGTATTTTAAAGGAACTCTGAACTTTGGATTGTTTTATCCCAAAAATGATTGTTTTGATCTAAGAGGATATAGTGACTCCGACTATGCCGGAAACCTTGTTGATATGAAAAGCACCTCCGGGACATGTCAATTCCTTGGAGATTGCTTAGTTTCTTGGTTCTCCAAGAAACAAAATAGTGTGTCACTTTCCACGGCGGAATCCGAATATGTATCGGCCGCTTCGTGTTATGCACAACTACTTTGGATGATCAACACCCTGAACGATTACAATGTTAAGTTTGATAAAGTTCCCATCCTATGTGACAACACATCAGCCATAAGTATAGCACAAAATCCAGTTCATCATAGTAGGACAAAACACATTGAAGTAAGGCATCACTTTATAAGAGATTGCATCCAAAAGGGATTGGTATGCATTGAATTTGTTCCAACAAATGATCAACTAGCGGATATATTCACCAAATCCCTTCCAACTGAAACATTCGAATCAATTAAAACAAGATTAAGAATGATAAACAATGGTTAAAGGGTTAAAAATGTCAAAATTAAAAATTCTGCATACATAGATCGATCTATGTGGAAATCTTAGAGACTGATGTCTCTTAAGACATCGATCGATCGATGTTCAGGACATCGATCGATCGAAGTCCCAGACATCGATCGATCGATGTCAGCGGGACAGGTCTTATAAAAACTGCGAAAGACGCTCATTTCTTCATTTCCACACATCGAACCCTAATTTTTCTCAGGCGAAAAACACCTACTTCATCCCCCAAAACTGCAAAATCCTTGCTCAAGCCGCATTTTTCTCTTGAACACTATCTACATCCACCTATATTCCTCATATTCCATCACTAGACTCAGGAATTTAGTAACCTAATTCTCTCAAATGGCACCAAGAACCAAGAATCATCCAAAAAGACAAAGAACTTCACAACAACACACTCCAACGGGTTCTAGGACAGCAGGACTACGGAAGCAACCGGAGCCATCTCAAGAACATCTAATCCATGAGGTCAGAGAAAGCCTTGGTATTCGAAATTTCCCTTGGCTTAAAACTGGAGAATATGAGAATGCACTGGCTGCACCCATAGGATCAGGTATATACACTCATATATCTCAAAGAGCTCAATTATTATTTGCAGAATGGGAAAGTAGCAATAGGTCTACTATTCCATTGAAACTGCTCAAAATTGAGGATATTTTGAGCAGTGCAGAATTGAAACCAATCATTGATTTATTGTATGATCAAAAATGGATGTTTTTGTGGGATTCCTCTGAGATGGGTTCAATGTCTACTCGTTATACACGGATGTTTTACGCAAACCTTTGGATTGACTATCTAAATGGAAATCCGTTTTCTCTAAATTCGGTTATTGATGGTCAAGTAGTCTCATTTCACACCAAACAAATTAATGATATTCTTGGTGCACCTGATGAGGGAGTCAAAGATTTCGATCCTTGGAAGTGGGATTTTCACAAATACCAAGTGACCGAGAATGAATTCAAAACATTTCTTGGATTCCACCCCACGAAAAACACAAATAACATGCCTTTGATTTACCGAGTTTTGCTTGCCATAGTTGCCTTCTGTGTAAATGGAAAATCGGCAAAACTTCCTAGCAACTTAGACTTCTATATTACCTACCACATAGCCATGAGAGAGCAAGTAAACTTTGGGGAAGTATTCTTTGAAAATGTGTTGGAGGCAGTTACCAAGAAATCAAAGGCACTTCCCTACAGTAATCTGATATATAGATTATTGAGAAACGCTAATTTAGTACTGGATGACGAATACGAAGAGGCCATTACAAATAAGGATTATTACTCAAAGTCTAACATCCAGCAAATTCTTAAGTCTAGGAAGGAAGCGCAACGAAGGGGTGGTACTCATGACTCTGAGGAAGATGAAGCTGAAAATGAGCCGGTATTGCCACCACACCCTACTGAGCCAACCATTGAACGCCAATCGACTCCTCAAAGTCCTACCTCCCGAATAGACAAAGGCAAAGCCCCAATGACAGAAGGGAGTGGCTCTGATGACGAGTTTGATGTTAGAGCAGAGATTGACGAACTTCAATTTACACTTGGTCAATGGGGAGAAGACTTAACCAAGGAAGCAGTCCGTATTGATGATTTGGAAAAGGACAACGCCAATCTCACAAAAAGGGTAAATAATTTAGAAACGGAGCTCACTATCCGAAAGACCAAGTACCAAAAGTTGAAAACGAAGCTCAAAGCCGCTCTCTCCGGATTGTGTTTCTCCTCCGATGAGGAGTAGTACTTTATGATTCCCCATTCCCTCGTACTTATGCATAGTTTTGCAAGTTTGAGTTTATCTATGTATCTCAAAACTTGATATTTCCTACTTATCTTTCATTTGGTATTTTTTTGATGCTTTCAAAAAGGGGGAGAAGAATGCTAGATGGTTTGATATGATAAGTTTGATTGCTAGATGGCTTGATATAGTTTTGGCATGCTAGTTGATGACTTGATATGGTTTTGGCACGACTTGTTTTGGCTTTGTTGTTGGCATGATGGTTTGTTGGCAAGCATGATTGGGCATTAGTATATGTATGGCATGTTTTGGCATATTTGGTTGGACATGTTAGCATGTTTTGGATAAACATGGGTATTCAAATGGCTAACCTTAGATTGGTTGTTTGTTCATCACATAATTTTGCTTGAAAAGTTGAAATTGGTATAGCATGACATGAAGTCTCTTGATATGCTTTGCATATTGAAATGATGAAAATACAAAACTTGATGCATAGTTTGAGGGGGAGCATGTTGGGTAGATTGATGTTCATATGATAAGGGAGCATGAACTAAGGGGGAGTTGTAAAATAATCAAGTTTAGTTGAAAAAGTATCATGTAAAAACATCTTTTGAATTGTGGTTTTGAAATCATCAAAAAGGAGGAGATTGTTAAGTTGTAAAAACATTTTGATGATGAAAAGATGTTTTGAATGAGTTAAATTTGTGTTTGATATTTGATGCAAGATGGGCAAAACACATTATGTCCAAAGATGGTTGAGATTGGAACTCACTGGTTGACATCGATCTCTCAAGCTGGGGACATCGATCGATCGATGTCAATCTGAGAACATCGAACCCTCAACCACAAGGACATCGATCGATCGATGTCACTTCAGCCCCTGACATCGATCGATCGATGTTGATCAAAACACATCGATCTCTAAACCAGGTGACATCGATCGATCGATGTCACTTCAGCTCCTGACATCGATCGATCGATGTCAGGCAGTTTCAAATTCTGCAATCTTCTGAGGACATCGATCTCTCCCTTCCAGGGACTTCGATCGATCGATGTCCTCCAGAATTCAAATTTTCTGAACGTTAGAACAAAATCCAAGGCGGATTTTTAAGGTTTTCTTTTTCCAATCTTCTTCAAACTTCTTGTGGACTTTAACTCAACTGATTACATGCTTCCTTGACTATTGTATACATGTCTAAGATTCTCTAGGGTGGCTATCCAAGATCAAATCACTCCATAGGGTGGCTAGAGACTATTTGGGCATTATCTTGACATTTTTGAAGATGAAGACTTGGTGGAGAGCCTCAAAAACGTGGTGAACTTCATCTATAAATAGAGGAGGCTTGGATGGAGCAAATACACACTTTCAACATCATCTAGCTTCATTTTCCATTGTTGTATATTTCTCTCATACTTGTAAATTTGTTTAAAGCTTGTCTAGATTTTCTTTGATCTTCATTATTGTATATTGAGAGAAAGAGAGTCAAGCACAAGAGGAACCATAAATATTTGATCTCTTGCTTGTGCTTAGACTTGTGAGAAAGTGTGAACCTTACTATATTTCTTCAACCCACTGTGAGAAGTTCTTGAGGGAACTTTTGTTGAAGTAGTGAGGAAGCAAGAAGTTGTTCTTGCTAAGAGTTGTAGTTGCTGTAGTTGCACAAGTGTGTTTTGTGCAAGAAGTTGTTGTTGTTGTTGCTTACACTAAAGTGTTAGTGTAAGTGTTGCTGTGGTTGTTCTTATTGTTCATAATAAGAAGAGTAGTTGTTGAAAATCCACTTTGGAAACAAAGTGGTAGTGGAGTAGAATCATTTACGATTCGAACCACTCTATATCCGGTGTACTCATTCATTATCTCTCATCTCTAATTCTTGCTCTGATTTTGAATATCTTTTTGAGTTGAGCAAATGAGAAAATTCCGCAAAAGAGCTAAACACTCTATTCACCCCCCCTCTAGAGTGTATTTCGGACCTAACACGATGTAAGGCCGAAGCATTCTGTCCGAATTCGATCGATCACATCGATCGATCGATGTGAATGATCGATGTGCTAACGGACAGAACTGTTTAGCTTGAATTGCAACTTTTGGTCCAAGGTTCATATCCCTTCGCCTATGAACGATAATTAAATTGCTATTTGGAGGTTGAAAAGAGGCTGAGACATGTTTTAAAATGGTCTCCTAACACATCCCAATGTCTATATATAGTAGACCTTGGTATCTTCAACATATACAATTTTCATTCTTGGAAAACTAAGAAAATTCTCAGCATTCTTCTTCTTCTTCTTCTATCTTCTCTATCATTTCCTTCAAACAAGCAAGTTCAATCTTCCTCTCTTAGAACAAAAGAAAGGAAGATAGCCGTTATATCCTGGGAAGCATTTGCTTGAAGACTATCTTGCTCTTCAGTAAGAGCAAAATTGCTTTAAAGACAGTGACAATCCGTCACGTCTCGGCTTGATTGTTTATACTTGGTTTCCATATTCATACTAATTTTCCAACAATCCAAACTCATATAACAACAACATTGTCCCATTGACATAGATGCTCCCGCCTATGCCAAGATATGAAAGGTTGGATGTACGCCACCATAGAAACACACAGATGTTGTTTCTCGATAACCTATTAAACAATTAAAAACAAATAAAGAAGTTTACAAGCTTTAATAAGACGAATTCAGGCTGTACAAAAAGCCAAAACTTAGTCCAGTTTGTTGAAGCCATCCCACACCTTTTCTTTGTTTCTGACTTCTTTAAATTCAGAAGTTTTATGTTATTTTAGAAACAAGTGGTCATACAAAAAATTTGTTTTTATATAAAACAACATATTCAAAATATAAGTCTATATATATCATATTACTTTACCAAAATAGAAATCTATATATATCATATATATATATATCATATATATTTGATTGGTGAAAACAACTCGTTATCACAAAGATTAGTAAAATTTGCACTTTAAATTGATGTCTTGCGATTCATTAGCTAAAATGTGTAGAATCATAGAACTACTCCCTTTCATGAATCAACTCATCTGCATTTGATGATAAATCGTGAAAACACCTCACTAATCTCCATCACACCTCCTCCGACTCCTCCACCCATTTCTCCATTCTCCATCCACGCATCCAAAAAATGACAGTGTTTTCATCCCCACCACCACCAAAGACAACTCCATCCTTAGTCCCTTCGTTTCTCCATTTTCCTTTTTACCCATACGACGTTGTTGTGGAAGCAAGCCATCCTCAATCCTTTCCCTCCCCAAGGTCAGCCCGCCGCCCCTCCCTCTCAGAACTTTCTCTTCGCTGTAATAAACATAAAATCCAGCAATAAAAACCGTCGATATGAATATTAGGAGCAAACCCACTAAATTTCTTTGTTCGAAACACAAAACAACAGTCGAAGATGAAAAAAGAGGGACATTGAAATAGAGTAATTCTCCATTTTTAAGAAGAAAACTTCAATCCATTCGAGATGAGGAATTCGGTGTATTTAGTGAAAACAATGGTGGATTATCTCATCGATTATGGTGATTTGGCTCCTGGATAAAAGGGAGAAAATAAAATGATTGTGAATTGGTTCAGATTTGTAGAGAGAATGGAATTTATTCCTCGTCCATTCAATGAATGGAAGAAAGAAGTGCAAACTGATGGTCAGATAGATAATTTTGTTCATGATGATGACGGTAAAATCTTGGCCGCGACAACTCGTTTTGTAGGGGAAAAAAAGAAAAGCTCAGTACATAGTTCCATAGTGGGGTTAGTAGTTTCTCTCAAGACATAAGGTGAATTGATCTAAAAGATATATATTTCGATTTCAAAGTCACACGCAGTGAGTGTTTTACTAGTGTCTGTGTTAAAGACCTATTTTGTATGTATATCTTGTGTATGACCTATAGGCTATTGACCTTCTAATTTGTATTGTTTGAAAGTGGATTTCAAATTCACACGCATTGCATATGTTTTACTACTGTTTATATTAAAGGACTATCTTGTGTGGATATCTTGTGTATGAACTCTCAAAACTATAAATCTATTGACCTTCTAATTTGCATTGTTTGATAGTGGAAGGATGAGACTCTAAACGTAATCAGTTTTTGCTCAAGAAAAAAGGGGTTGGCAGGAGAGGAATGGGGACAGGAAAAGAAAAAAGAAAGAGAGAAGAAAATAGTTTTTCCCCTTTCTTAAATAAAAAATACAGGGGTAATAAAATTGTTTTTTCATATATTTTTTTGGTTAGGTTAGACGAAAAGCAGTCATTAACTTTTAAGTTGAGAGATTAAGATATTTAATAATTCAGAGGGTCAAAAATAAAACGTGTAAACATCGGGGGTCAAAGTAAATTTTCTTTTTTATCTTTAATACCATTTTCTTTCTCCTTAAACCCTTTTCTTCAAAACCAAAACCCAGAAAATATTGTCAAGAGAAAGATGGCTTTCTGGCGTCTCCCTCCGATTCGAAGCCTCTATCAAACAACTAAAATCGGAGAAGTTTACTCTCTGTAAATGCATCTTATCAATATTTAGACTGAGAAAAATGTGCCGTTTGCTTTCTTTGTTTTGTAGGTAATCGTTTTTCAGTTGATTTTTGCAGGCTTGGAGTATCAAGAAGCTCCCCGAAGAACTTACCAAATGGTAAACCGTAAACAGGATAAGAAATTGCCGTTAAATTTTAGTTGACAATAGTTGCATTTCCTGAAGGAAAAATATATAAATTCGTGTTTGCTTTCTCTTTTTGGTCGTATGTTTGGAATGATCAGCTCAGATAACTGAAAATGTTTTCTTTTAGTTAGTTGGGAACAAAGTATGGTTTGTATTTGGAATGTCCTCACAGAATGTGCTTTTTGTGTTTTTGTATGGACGGATCAAGACTGGGGAGAATGGGGCGGGTCCGGATGAGGTGATCAATGGAACTATATTTATTATCTTGGTCCCGCGGTGATTGGTAGATTGGGAGCTCTTCCAGTTTAGGGACCTTAGTTCTGTTTTGACAGTTTAGATGAATCTTTTTTGTTTCCTTTACATTGTTTTATGTTTAGCATTTTAATGGGTTAATTCTACGATTATGATACTAAAGTTCTTCTTGGATGCTATGTTATTATCTGGTCAGGCACACACATGAACTCATTTGAATCTGAAGTATGACACTATGGTCTAAATTTATTATTCATCAGATTCCAGATGCTGGAGCTATATGCCTTATTTGTATGGAAAGCATGGTATTCATCTATGCTGTAAGCTATGCAGACTGAAACGCCTAATAATTTGCCTCAACTACGTCTTCCTGCCTGCTTTTCTAAAAGTAGCTTATGGCTTTCTAATGTTGATATCTTATCCCTTTTATCTTGTCTGGTTAACAGTTCCTACAGGTTTTTCCTGGACTATGTCTTCGTGTGCATATAATGATCATGATGGATTTCCTTTGTCTTCCAGACACATACTTAGACTGCAAATGGTAAGTTCGTGGGTGCAGTAGAACGGAACTACTGAGAGATTACTTTTATAGCTTCTCTTTTGCTTATGTAAACGTGTTCAAATTTTATTTCTCGTTTCGGAGCATGACTTACTGTATCTTTTTAATTTGATGTATATTTTCTGCATTAGATTTTATAGCCTTTGGAGGATGCAACTGTTACGGCTCTTCCTTTAACCTCTAATTTTTTTCACTCAGATCTCCTGAACTTTGTATGTAGGCCGCTGAGTCATCAAATTTTGCTTATAGCAGATTATTTTCAACACAAGCAAAAGCTCCAGCGCGAGCACAGAAAATGGTATGACACCTTATCCATGATGCTAGTAACTGGTAACCTTTGTTGTAAATAGACATGGTAGGATTAGTTTACTTGGTTGCTGAATTTGATGCACGTGAAAATGGAGCAATGAGCCATCATCTGAGAATGGCTAAGATAATGATTCCACTGCATTTCTCCATGGTTTAGAGCTCTGAATATCATGAAAGTGACTTTGTAATGCAAATAACTATTCCTGCTTTTGACTCTGTTTAAGAGCTGGAATGTGTTTTGTTCTATAGTTCGATGTCCTCCCTTTCATAAGTTGTATTGTCTTGTGGTGAGTATATTGATTATAGAAGAACTTCATTTTCCTGATTGACTAACTTGTTTCCTGGAAAAGCACTATGGTACTTCGTTTCCTCTATTTTTCTCAACTGAAGATTTTCCCAGACTTGTGTTTGAAGGCTGATGGAATGTTTACCACTTGGATTTTAACTCTTATTTGGACATATTTATTGGTAAAAACTCTGTTAAGTATGTGTGGTTTTTTTTTTTTTTTACTTCTATAACTCCCTTATACATTTAATCATGCAGGGACTTCAGGTAGCCATGCTTAGTCCTGGTTTCGTTTATGAGCCGTATACTCTTCGTGAGAAGATTCCTTTCTGGAAGAGGTTGCTATAAGCTATCTGCCAATTGCTCTGAGAAGTTATTTTTTCCTTTTCCTGATGTGTGTGTCTGTTAATAAATGCTCTATTGCCACTCTGTTTTTTGTAATTATTATTATTATTATTATTATTATTATTATTATTATTATTATTATTATTATTATTATTATTATTATTATTATTATTATTATTATTATTATGTTGTTGTTGTTGTTGTTGTTGTTGTTGTTGTTGTTGTTGTTGTTATTGTCGTCGTCATCTTGTTCTGCTTTTGTGAAAACAGAACTTTATAGGATTGCTGCGATAAGTACAGATGTGAGGCTGACATTGGTAGGTTTGTCCATATTTCATTGGCTAGGAAAGCAAACATATGTAGGACCTTCCCTTTTGATTGGAGCACTGATCAAATTGAGACAATAGCAGTCAAAGAACTTGCAAAAGTATTTGCCTTGATGTGTTACTCTGTAATAAGATAAAAGAAGTTTCCATGACTGAGGACAAAGCTCATGAGTTAAGTTTATTTAAGTCAAAGAGTATGACTGGACGCGTAACATCTTAAGGAAGAAAGGAAGTGAATGATGGAGCTTAGGTGTAACTGATGCAGCAGGCAGCAAATCAGTTTACGCATCAATTTTGACTTTGCAGTGGGACTGTTAACGCAGCATACCGTCTGCAGGAAAATTAGTTCAATCAGTCCCAGAAGGTCCAGGATTACCCTTAGACATACTGGCTATGATAAGGATGCAAGAAACTGTGGATCTTTGTTGCTTGGACTCTTCAGTTACCCCGCCACATCTGTGTTGACATGACACGATACTGGTGTGGGTACGGGATATGAATGGGATACTTTGACTGACAAATGGATACTTGACAAGTTCAAGCAGTAGTATTGGCATTTTCGTAGGATAAGGACAGAACGTGATTAAGAAGATGAAAATGAGAATAGATTGTGATGGGGAGAATTTACCTATTGATTCCTCAATTGCTGAGATATTTCATGCCCCAGCCCCATGTAAGATTTCAAGTTACAGCCCCTATTTCGTAGGATAAGGACAGAACAGAACGTGGTTAAGAAGATGAAGATGAGAACATAACCTGATTATGCAATTAATTTTTGAGTTTGTTTTTTATTTCTAAAGATAAACTTGTAGTTATCTTTAACATCTACCTAAAAAATTTGTTATCTTTAATATCAATTTAGGATAGACATTGCTTCCTAATTTCTTATATGCAATTTATAGCATGAGTATTAAAAATTACATGCAATTTCAAACCGCTGGACATATCCACGCACTTGTATCTAATTCTTTATTACGTGTCCCTGTATCCTTATATTTATAAAATAAAAGGTCCGACACTTGGATATGCGTCCGTATCCGACACTCATACCCAAGTCCAAGTAACATAGCTGGGGATGTATGAGCCACTGAGCAGAAGGGAACCACCACTGTTTCGGGTAGCTTCTATTTCTATTTATTTTAAACTGATTAGAGAAGATCAAATGATGATATGCACGATAGCTTGCAATTGCTAGAATTATTCATAGCTGGAATGGACAAGTGGCTGAATGATCCAATATGACATTCGATGCAATCCAACATGACATTGTGGGTTAAGGATTATCATATTATTAAGCACTTTTTGCCACCATATTTCCCATCCATAATCACTGTAACAAGAACTTAGTGATGCCCTTTGTTACGGGCACGTCTTAGAGGCCAAGAAAGTTGGCTTGAGATCTAGGAACTTTCTTTTATGTTAGTTGACTGCAGTTTCCTTTTTGTTATAGAATAAAATCACTATAAGTGATTCTCTCTTATGTTTGGAATTTTCCTTTTTGCTGGTGTTGGGAATTTTCCTTTTACTTTTCTTTTAACTTCCAGTCGATAGCCTATATAAGGGCAAGATGATGAATAAAATTAAACAAGCAAGAATTATCAAAAACCAAATCTCTTTTCCTGAGAGCAAGAAAGAGGGCCGGATTTTGCAAAGTAGGAGCAGGTGGTCTCTTGGGTTGAGAGCAACCTAGTGGCCGGTGTGTGTGAGTGAAGGTGGCATCCTTCTCCATGAGGAGATCCTAAACTCGGCCTGTAACACCCTTGAAGAAATTCCTGGATTATCCAGCAAAATTGAGAAGACAATAGGCAGAAGAGTTTGAGTTAGGACTTATAACTTGTTTTTGCGAATTGCCTACAGAAGTCCTTACTTTTTCTGGACAAATTTATTTTCAGCTGAACCATCTTCACGTTGATCTTCATTTGGGAATGAAGGTGTATAAAGGCTTAAAGTTGACTGATGCAAATTCTTAGGTTGCAATTACTATGCTTAGCTTTATGTTCCTCTTTTTTATGTTTTTCTGCCTGTTATTGAATGAGAGGGCAGCTTGAAGGATATAGTATTTGGCTTTTCTACTCTTGATTTCCTGTCTATCATGTGAAAGAAAAAGACAGAAGTGCTATGTGCAGAATGGTCATTTTAGTGATCCAGTGAGTGTATGAACAATAATAGAACATACTTTTTTTTTTTCGCTTCAGGTGGTTTACGAGGAGTGGTTGGAGAAGAACAAAGGAGGACATTGTGTTAGAGGTATTTAATCGTTTTAATGTCATTCATGCCGCGTCAAATATTTGATATCAGTAAGTATTATGATAATGGAAACTGAAATGTTTAGGTCTGTTAATTTTTTGTGCAAAGCTTTTGGTTTAGTGCAAATATTGGCAGGTTTTTCCTTTTAGTTATCATTCTTTTTATTTCATTTGCTGATTGTCCAAGGCTACTTTATATGCAGCTCAAAAGTGCTTATGCGATTAATAGATTACGAAAATCTGGTTATTCTAAAAAGAAATTCTATCAAGAAGCTGTCAATCTATACAAAGAGGTACGTTGTCTGCTTCGATAAATTACTAATTGTCAACCAAGTGTCTCTTGTACATTCTGCTTGCATGTTCTCTTAAAAATTTGCTTACTAACTTTTTTTTCTTGCTTTTGATAGATAAGCACCCTAATGGCAAATGGAGACAAAACATCTTTGAGAAAATTAGTTACAGAAAATATGTACTCTGTAAGTGCTTTTTTAAATTCAAATTACTTTTTCTCTCCCAACATCCCGTCCATTGGAGAAAAAAGGGTGGGAGGGGAAAAAAAAAAAAAAAACCTCCCCACTACAAACAGAAAAGATTTTGAATAGGACTTCACAGGGAAGCAGATCTTCTCATTATCCTTCAATTAATATTCTCAATAGGCCCTGAAAAATGAAATCAAGCAAAGAGAATCTAGGTGGAGTAGCATACACTGGGAATTACTTGAACCAGTTGTTAAAATACGAACCCTCCGCGCCAGAGTTGTAAGTATTTTTCAGACTTGCTAGTCTATCTGAGTGCTTCTTTTAGAAATACAGATATTGACTTGGTCATAAAACTGTAGCTGTGTGTTTATTCTAAATGTGCAGTCAGTACATCTTTTGACGAGGCATTGAAGCCTAGTTTAAATGTGCATTTCGTTAAGGACTTGAGTCTACATTTAGTGCTCATTCTTCAATTTATTGATGACCGAAAGATTAGTGGTTAATTAGTTTCTTGTCATTTTGATTTATGAATGAAGTTTCTATGGTTTGAATAAGTGGATTTTCATGTTATATTACCAAAAATATTATAAGCTTAGCTTGGGCATTTATCCCACCTGTCTCTTGTTGTCTCATACTTTTGAATAAAGGTTAATAATGGCATCAGTTAGGTGTCATATCTCTTCCTAAGCGGTATTTGGTCATAAAATTTGGCAACTGTTCAATGTATGCTGGATCTCTTGTGTGCGGGTAATGTGTTCTTGTTTGCTATTTGTAGCAACGTTTTTGTAGTGCATCTTACAGGTTTAGTATACTTCCTTGAAGCAATTTCTTAACCGATAATGTTGAGAAATGACCCATTGTAATAACACCTTTTTTAGTTCTCTCCTCATCTTCCCATCTGCTTATTTTTCAGAAACAGTAGTTTTCATTTGTGCACTGTCTAAAGTGGACTTTGTGAAGTTGTTTTTCCTGAGAATATGGGTTTATTTCCTTTGTGTGTGTGTGTTGGGGGGGGGGGGAGGTGGGTGTTGACTGGAATCGGTTTGCCAGTATCACCTCCATAGCGTGAATGAAGTTCTTATGAGCTAAGAAAGGTTAGACTTTGTCGGAACAGTTTCAATGTTGCATTCCTGTTGGAAATATCTGTCATAGTCTAGGAATAGAAATCCATGTTGGAAATAGTTGTTCTAGTTCAGGAATAGGAATCCATGGATTAAACCTTTAATCTTGATAAAATCTAGTATTAAGTAAAGCTAAGAGGTAATCAGTACTTTCTTTCTTCGGCAGATTGGCGTCGAACGTGATAACCTCAATAAAGTTTTTATACAACTCACTCTTGAATTTCTGAGCAAACAGGTGAATTTTCCTCACTGTTTGTTTATTTGGTTTGTATTTTTGTTTTAAGTGATTGTCTCAGCAATGCTTGTGTTGTTTGAGCTAATTTTAGGATTGTTGCAGGGGTTTTGGGTTTGTGCAACTTAGACTTGAATTGTGACACTTGTTGGGTCTGTCGGTATTCTGTAAAGAATGAACTTCCAGCATGAGCTTTTGTTTATGGAATAAGTAAAACTATGAGGTGAGAAAATAAAAAAGGGAACTGTTAAAACTGCTACGACCTGTAGTTGGGAATAAGCTGAAAGGGCGCATAGGAAAAATCTTGAATGCTTATATTCTCACTAAAAAAACCGATTTCTCTGTATTTATGAACCTTTTTTCCACTGTGTCACTTGCGTGGGGATGATGTATTGTTATAGCCTCTGGATGCATGATTAAAATCCAAGCAGGATTGCAGCTTTTTATGACATGTTATAAGGACCCAAATTCCATTTTCCCACCTTTTAGTAGGTTGATGATGCATCATACTTTAAAGCCTGGATCTTGAGAGGTGGGACGAAGTGGAGATGACCATGTTTGAACCTTATAGAAGTTAACGGTTAAAGTCATTTACACTTCGACTGACATATGTTGGTGCTGATTGCTATATCTGGATTCTCTGTGTATATTAGTTCATAAGCCTACGTATTTCTTTCAGAAGTTTGAGGCGTATGACTTGAACGGAGCAGTTGTTGCTGGAGACAAGGATAAAGAGGTATGTCTGTTTTTTTTTTTGTTTAAAAAAAAAAGAAAAAAGAAAAAGATGAAAAAACAGAAGAAGTATGTATGTCTGAAGTGTCTTTTTTTTTTTTCTTTTCTGGTTGATTATGCAGTTACTTTTAACTTGATCAAGTTCATATGCTACAGATATTGTTTGTTAATCGGTTTGAGAAAGGAGCCTGTTCATTTTTTATTAGCTGTGTCAAATGTTGCTCTGATGCAACTTGCGAGAAATTATGTGGATTTGCTCTGGTATGGGAACATTTGATACGGTTCTTGCTTGTCAGAATAACACGCCTATATCAATGATAGTGGCACTAGTTTTAATTGTGAGCTTAGGATTTACTGGACATGCGCGCAACTGTCAATGCGGCTTTCTTTGAGATGTGGATGCCCTTTTATTTTGAGGAGTCCAGAAAGCCTCTATCAGATATATTCACCATTTTGTATCTCCCCATTCTTCCAGGTGCTTGTGCGCGATATATGGGTTTTTGAGAAATCTCTATTCCACCCTGGAGCATACTGGCGCCTTTGTGGACGAATCAGTTTGTAGCTGGATAGTGACAAATTGCAGAATTTTGTAAGCTGAACAAGCGTTTTCAGCTTAATTATTCAATTCTTTTTTCCCCTGTAGAAATTATATATGAAGCAAATAAGAATTTCATGCATGACTACTCTTCCTTTTTTTAATCTACCCGGAGAACTGTCAGGAGTCCAAATTTGGTGGAAGACGTTTGTTGTACTCAACTTTTGGATAGGAGTCCCACCCGCTGCCTGCTTTAAAGTTTTTGCAGTTTTAATAAAGGTGGTTACATATGGTTTGGAGGATTTGCCAACATTGGAAGGAAAGAATGAAGCTTTTGCAAACTTATTTTTCCATGGTAACATTCCGCTCCTTACTGTCCGGTAATGCTAGTCACTGCTCTCCTTGGGGCCATAAGCAGGGTTTTCATTGCTGATATATGCCCTCGACTTTTCTTTAACTATTTTTATTTCTATAGCATAGATGATTTTCCAATTTGATATTTACAAAAAAAAAAAAAAAAAAAAATTCCAATTTGATGAATTGTATTAATTGAATCTTTGAGGTGATTTTGTATGCAAAATCTGTGTTGAGGTGATTTTGAGTGCTTTTGCTATCTTAACTGTGGGAGTAGCAGTCATGACCATTAGAAGCAAATCTAAGCCATCATTCCCCCCCCCCCCCCCCCCCGCCCAGCCATTTTCAAGTATGAATTGTTGGGACAGAGACTGTATTAAATGCTCTTAGGTTGTATATGAACTTCAAATACTACAACATTACCCCATTGCCTTAGAGAGCTTCCGCCTATGATGGGGTATGGAGTGCGCAACCATATCTATGTATTAGAAACACACAAAAGTTGTTTCCCGATGACCCATAATGTTGCGTCAAGCTGTGTCGATCAACTGCTACTTTACAATATAAGAAGCGCATCCAATTTAGTGAGTCATTTTACTTTATTCCATCATATTCCAAAGTCAAAAAAAGAGTGTGTCTTTGACTCTATTGGAAATAGAACATGTATATGAACTTTAAATCAAAACAACAAATTTTATAGCTGTAAGTGACCAAGAATGTGTTGTTTTAATAGTTAGTCATTAGCCAATGGGACGACAGAAGATGCGTGCCAATCTTTTTAGGGAAATAAATGATTTTATTTCAAGAAACGTCTGCTAAAGCTGCATCTTGGGGAAATTTATCCCTCCATACATAACGATCTTAATATCTAAGACCCAGCTTTGCTAGTAAATGTGCAGGTTAGTTGCTGTCCCCTCTAAGAAGGGTAAGCTTTAGCCATTACACTTTGCTGTCCCCTCTTTGAAGCTCT
This sequence comes from Eustoma russellianum, assembly GCA_036186865.1. Lineage (NCBI taxonomy): Eukaryota > Viridiplantae > Streptophyta > Magnoliopsida > Gentianales > Gentianaceae > Eustoma > Eustoma russellianum. Next base: position 14,195,749 of record AP025074.1, on the reverse strand, counting down.
TCCTTTTGATCCTAAAATAGTTGTATGGGTGTCAAAAGAGTCACTTCATATTTTTTTTTTTTTTTGAACCAGAGTCACTTCATATGTTGATGCAGTTTTAACCCTCCTCTTTGGCGTGCTTTAAGTCTGCAACAATGACTGTAACCTCTTCTTGTTCTACTGTGATATTCCTTGGTATTGGGACAGTACTCATCCATAGGACCTCACCTATGTTATTTCGCGATATTCACATATAGCGTCATCTTTCCAGCGCCTGGTACCTCTCCCTTTGTGTTATTCTCTTTACAGGTGACCAATCACTAGAATGAAGAGAGGTTGACGATTGATCAAATTTGGCAATCAAGCCATTATATATCATCTGTGAAGTGACGGTATGAAGGTTAGATTACAAGTTAAACTTGAGGTACAGGTAGTTGGCCGGTAGCAAGGATTAGGAAATTTAGGTTATGTCCATAAAGGCACACTCTTCTTTGACTTTGAATATGATGGAATAAAGCAAAATGACTTGCTAAACTGGCTCTACTTCTTATATTGTGAAGTAGTAGTTGATCGACACGCAATTTTCATTATGGGTCATTGAGACCTCTGTGTGTTTCTAACACATGGGTATGGTTGCTTACATCTGACCCTCCATACACACATGGGTATGGTTGCTTACATCTGACCCTCCATATCTCGCCGTAGCCGGGAGCCTCTAAGGCAATGGGTAATGTTGTAGGTTATGTCCATATTGTTGTTTCCAGTCATAGTCACGTGTGCTTTAAGGAAATTAGAATTATAATTTCCTCTGCTTAAGCTTTTTTTTTTTTTTGTTTTGGGGGTGGGGGTGGAATAGGCGGTGGGGAGTTGTTGGGTGTCTGGGGGGGGTGTGCTTCATGGAAAAAAGCAGGATCTGTATACAACATTTTCGTGTATATCTTTATCTGATTGGACTTTTTGCAGCATTTAAATGATCAAGAAAATACAGCTAAATCCTTACCGTACGCGTAGAGAAATGAGGAGTTACCCAACCAAAAAATAAATAAATAAATTGTTTGACATGGTATAGTCAACTAATGACATGTTAGCTCAATAAGACATGCATCATTTATTCTACATCAAAGGAAAGAAAATTTGTCAAGCTGCTATAGTTGACAAAATATTAAAGAAAAAATTAGGGTAAATGGCGATGAACTGCGGGAGAAATTGTTCATATCCGACTTTCCCTATGTACCTTTATGCAGCTTTACCCGACAAGAAAAAAGAAAAAAACTAATTTTGATTTATCATTATGAAATTATCTGTTATATCATTAGATAAATAACACTTGTCTACTTAATTTAACCTCCATATTCCATTAACCGTTCCCAAAAAAAAAATGTCATTATCATAGTAGTGAAAGACAATTCGACAGAGGACATGTACGGAGATCTTCGCCCTGTGTTTTATAGCAATGCACCATTAGAAGACGGGTAAAATAAAAATGTAAAACATAAGAAAAACGCATTAGTAACAAGAGTTAAGAGACAGATCGGATATGCAGCTCCCTTATTCCGATTTTTATGCTACTAAACACAAACAACTAGCTGTTTTGTATTATCATTGTATTCTCAAAACAACAAATAGCTGTTTCAAAAACGCAAACAACTAGCTGTTTTGTTTTTACAAAACAACTACTAGCTGTGTTTTAAGAACACAAACAACTAGATGTTTTGTTTTACAAAACAACGACAAGACATCTAGTTGCTTGTGCTATCTAAAAGGGGAGCAACAAAATTTGGAAGCAGCAGATGCGAGCTGCTTAATGTATTCATCTACCTCTGCGCTACAACCTGTTAGCCCCACCAACCATGGTGAGTTTGGCCAGCGTATATCACCGTGTCATGTCTATAACGACATTTTCTGGCAGACAACGAAGCAAGACTTGGCATTTTTATGTAATTCCAATAGTGGTGCTGGAAACATGTAAATATGTAGAAGTAGATAGCTTATTTCTCATGTAACTCTTGCTTCAATTAATAAAACGATCCCTTTCTCTAAACAAATGATCCAAGATGTTCTACCTGTTGTGCAATAAACTGCAACTCACCTCATTACTACAGCAAAGATTTTCGATATATCCGTCTAAAAACCAATGACCAAAATGCATCAGCGTATCTCTACAGATAAATCTGCACACCTACACTACCAACAAAGTTACAAAGGCAATGACATGTAAAGATAAATTTACGAAACTAATCAGACATGCATTTGTTTTCATCTTCTTCTTGACTATCATCTGTGTCAGCTAGGCTATCAAAGAAGCTATCAAGGTACCAAGGACACTTTTCATTCCATTCACCTCTCATTGCACGCGCTCGCCACTTCTGGTCTGATACCATTTCAGGAGACAAACCCCATGATATCATTTCTTCCTCGGTATGATGTACTGCTAAGCTATATTCGCCACCTAAGCCTAATTGCATGACTCGAAATTCACAGTTTCCTAGGTTGTTTGGATACTCAAATTGTTCAACAGTCCACTTGAACCACTTCATGAGAAAAACACGAATAGCTAGGCCATGGGATATGATTATGAGATTTAACTCGTCAGCAGCGTCAGTGTGAAGTCTGTTCATGTCTATATCACGCCAGAGAGATTCCAGAAAACCTGAAAATGTTAAAGCTTGATGTATCAGAATGCGACTCCAAGGCTACAACAAACAAGAAAAATACTCAGATCTTTTAACCACCGCCACAACAACAACACTATCCCACATTACCCCATTGACTTAGAGGCTTCCGCCTATGGCCAGTCATGGGGGTCGGATGTATACAACCATACACATGTGTCACAAACACACAGAGGTTTCCCGATGACCCATAATGAAAATTGCGTCAATCTGTGTCGATCAACTGCCACTTCACAATATAAGAAGTGCAGCCAATTTAGTGCGTCATTTTGCTTTATTCCATCATATTCCAAAGTCAAGGAAGAATGTGTCCTTGACTCCACTGGAAATGGAAAATTTTAACCACCAAATATACAATATGTGAAAGACTTATGAAGACCCATTAAGGTTTAAAAAAAAGATTCAAATAAATAAGCAACAGAATCATAGCCTTCTGAAATACAACAATGATAATAACAACAAAGTGAAGCACTGGAATTATCTCTGCATTTCAAACCCCAAAACACAATGTAGTCATTTCTTTCTTCTATGTTCTGATTTTTGTTTTTTATTTATGAGGGGGTGGAGGAGGGATAGGCTCCGGTAGAGAGAGGTGGGAAACAAAAGCTGCAAAAGAAGCCGAAGAAAATGGGATGCATGAGATGAGTGAAAAAGAACATTTATTTCCACCCAACAGAAATTTCTGCAAGAAAAAGAGAATCCAGATTGACTCTCATCAAGTTTGCTTTCATGGGCATGCACATGTTAAACAGATTTAACTAAGAAAACATCTTAGTAATGTTTAGTGCTCGCGCCCTATCCCTTTGTCTGAGGGGGAATCATTTGGTTTGGACTTCACTCTAGGAACCTTGGCCCTTTAGCAAATCTCCTTCAGGTAAAACAGACTGTTCTGCTCCCACAATTTATTTGTTTCATGAGACTAGAGGAGTGGCGAGGTGCTTTAGAGAAAAAAGACCTAAAGATTAGTCGTTCTGAGACCGAGTATCTGCACTGCGACTTCAGCGGCACAGCCGACTGTAAGAATAACCAGCTCATCATCGAGAGTCAAGTGGTCCCACAGGTAAGTAAATTCAAGTACCTAAGATCATTTGTACGACAAGATGCGGACATAGATAGTGACGTAGCACACTGAGTTCAGGCAGACTGGTGTAGGTGGAGGGCGGCCTCAAAGGTGCTGTGTGACAAGAATTTTCCAACTAAATTAAGGGAAAATTTTATAGGATGGCAGTGCGACCGGCAATGTTATATGGAACAGATTGCTGAGCCATCAAGAGGGACACGTCACAGAAGATGGAAGTGGCAGAGACGAGGATGCTAAGGTGGATGTAAGGGCATACAAGGCTAGACTGGATAAGAAATGAGGTATTTAGGGAAATGTTAGAGGTGGCTAGTATAGCAGATAAGATAAGAGAAGAGAGACTGAGATGATTTGGGCATGTCAAGAGGAGACAGACAACGGCGTCTGTCAGAGCAGTTGAAACCCTCATTGTAGAGGAGAAGAGGAGTAAAGGTAGACTTAAACTGACTTGGGATGAGCGGATTAGACATGACCTACTAGATTTGCACCTCTCTGAGGGCATGCAGAGTTCATGGAGGCAGAGGATTAAAGTTAAGGAGGTTTAGGCAAGATATAAGGGCACCTTAGAGTATACATAGAGGCTTATATACTCTAAACACTTTAGGTTGACTTTGCACTTTTTTGTTTTTGTCTTTCTCTTTCATTATTTGTACATATACACAGTTATGATTATTTTAATACAGGAAGCTTTCTATTTGTGTTTACTAAATTCCTTCACTAGTACACTAGCACATCATATTCCTATTATTGTGTCATCTATGCAGGTACATATAGAGCCGGAGGTCTCACTGGAAGCAAGGTTTCTATTCATTCGGATGGAGGTATTGTTTGTCTGCCTTTCACCCTCCCTCAGACCCTAGCGGTAGCTTTTTCAGTTGTTGGAATATACTGGGTATGGTTGTTGTTGTATTTATTCACACTTGAAAGAAAATTATCTTTTTCCGCTGCAGTCTTCTACAGAAGGAAGATAGAGCGATGCCGTAGGATTGAAGAAATCCAATTTTGAGCAGCGCATAATTTGCTTGTCAATTAGTCCCAGGAACCCAAATACAATAAAGCCAGCTTACAATCATCCATAAAAGAGAAACTCTCATAGTAATCAGGAGAAAGGATCCCCAGCTAAAATGACGTACAGTGTACCAATCCAACCTAAGTAGATTAAGGGGAAAACGCATTAAAGCACGAGCATACTAAAGAACTAATTAGCCAGACAAAAGAAAAAATGAAAACGAAGTACCCAAGATTAAAAGATCCCACCATGCCATAAAATAGCTGTCTAAGTGGTTTTCAACATTTCCATTGCAAGCAGTATCCTCAATCAATCCACTAGAAAGCAAGAAAGAAATGAACTCCTTCCACAATGGAGTAAAGTAAAAAAAGTGACAAGCTTCACCTACGGTAGACTTGAGCTATGAACATTAACTAAAGTTTCTAAGAAAGTGAAACAAGAAGCACAAATTCACAGGTAAATGTTGATTTTAAAATTTCAAAAGTAATACTGTACGTTAATACCTAGTATGTTAGACAGACATAAGAAAGAATGCCATTTTGGGGGACCTCAAGTTGACGCTTCAGCCCATAAAGGACCACATGTAGGATGATAGCTTTGCTACAATCACATTCTTAAGAGCGACTTCATACATAATAATGAGATTTGTGAAATATAATACTGGTAGTACTTGGTGGTGGCCAAAAAGAGGTAACTATGACACATTACCAAGTCAGAGAACACCCAAGACAACCAACTGAAGAGATGCTCAAGAATAGACTTGGTGGCCATCCACAAGAACAATGACCCACAATATTCCACTAGGACTGGCTAGCATGGGTACTTCTTTTTGTCATAGCAGCCTTTTGTGATCCTCTGGAAATGTGCAACGACATCTACTATCTAAATAAAGAAGATGCATGCTATGGCTGGATCACTAGAAAGTTCTTGTTTTCTCACTACTAAGAAAATTAATGGACCTGGGCATGTAATTTAATATTTCTTGATTAACTGACTAGGAATTACTTCTGGAGCACCTCCAACGTGTCCTTTATGTATTAGCTCACCTGTGTCCTTTATGTATTAGCTCACCTTCTGGGCACAGAACTTCTATAAGGCAACTCACCTATCCTCTCATATACAACTTTTTTGGTAAGTTAAATTTCATACATATTAAAATAAACACATAAGGTAGTTATTATAGTAGGCGGTACCACTAGCAATTGCTCAATATGCTTTAAAAACATCACTAGGCCAAGTCTACTACTCGGAAGCAATTCAAAATCCTATCAAAAAGGGAACGAAAACTATTGCTTTGGTCTCCTTCCTCTAATCCTACCTATACTATATTTCTTAATAGCCTTAGCGCCAGTACCCTCCATTAAGTCAACCACTGTATCAGACTGTTGAATTAGTTCTTTGATATCGTACTCCTTAACATGAGACACTGGGGAGAGAGAAGAGGGGGGGGGGACATGGACATCTTGTTCATGTTCAATTTCCACCATATCAACATCTACATTTCCTAGTTTATTGGAGTGTTTTGTCACTTTACCTCATTAATTCTTTTCTTTGGTTTGGCCTCCGCACTTGAAAACTTTGTTTTTCATTCATTTCATCTCCTCCATCCTTTGCTTCAGTGTATTCACTTATTGTATTTTTGTAGTTTCTCTTTGCAAGCTTTCCTCCAAAAGTATCAGTTTCAATTCATATCACTTCCATTTGTTGGGTGGTATTTTCTTCCAATTGTGTGTTCTGCTTCTTTTCTATCTTCTCAGCCATCTTCCGAGAAGTGTATTTCTTTTCTTCTTTCCCAAGCTTATGTTCTTTAGCTTCATGTTCTGAGGAAGCCAGTTCTTCCACAGAGTAACAATCCAAAGGATAATCATCCTCACTCACCAGAGTGTCAAATTTACTTTTTGAAATCAGTTTCTCAGGCTGTTTATCTGCTAATTCCTAAGGAGCGGAGCCTATATCTTTGAGGAATACCTGCTAGCACTAGCAACCACCCAATTCTGCTTCTTGCCAATCTTTTGTTGGTACTTGTCTGTGGAGACCACTCCATGTTGATCGTGGACTTCAAACTTTAACTGGACAAGCTGAGGAGGATGCTTGACATCCTCGAGCTTATTTGTTTTTAAAAAGGAGCATTAACCTGCATTTTTCTGATTTCTTCTCTCCTTGGTTGGTAAATTCTTTTATGCACTTGGTTGGAGCTTTGTGTCAACCAAGTGTTTGGATGGCCTTCAATCATTTCCATCAACTTCACAAGAGTGACCAAAAGATTTACAAATTGGGCAATGAATTGGCATCCATTTGTAAGAAATCTCTTGAAGAACTTATTCTTCGTATTCATCCGTGAATGTCACCTCCTTAGCAAGAGTTTCTATATCTTTGATTTCTACGCATATTGTTACAAAAAGCGACTCGAGTCTTAGCACTTGTGGCTCTATCCATGAAGAGAGATTTTCCAAAGAGACTTCTAATCCCACTTAGTGTGTTTTTGTTGAAATATTTGAGCTCCAAAGAAGGTAGCCTCACTCAACCAGGAACATCATTGAGTTTTAGCTTTTCAATTTTCTTGCCAGGAGTCCAAGACAAGAGTCCAAGGCCACAACAAAAAGATCTTGTTGCCGAAGGACATTGGGAGGAATCCCAAGATTCCATTTTTGTGATCTTCTAATTGGAATCTGAAAATGAATAGGTCTTTTGACCCTTTTTTTTAAGTTTTCATTAGCACTTTGCTGTTCCATTGGCTTCTGTAAAATTTTTGAGATTGATAAAAGATGTTTTGTTGTCCATTACTTCGCTAATGATTGAGGAGCTGGTTTCATTTGGAGATATTGTAAAAGATTTTTCAGTTGTACCAACATCAAAGCCTGAAGAAGAGCAAGGTAATAGTCTCTTCTGATTTGAAATCGGCTTTAAACAAGTTATTTCAAATCGATTTAGCACGTACTAATTTTTACATGCTTAGATCGAGTTTAGATCAAATAAGGAAAGCATTTTCAGAAGGGGAGAGTGGGTTTTATTCGTGGGAGATATGCGTCAAGATTTCAGTGATAAGATTCAACGTAGCTACCATGAAACAGGAAAAGCAAAAGGGGAAAAAGAAAAAAAGCTTAAAACAAAGGCCACGTAAATCATTCGACAAAACAATTTAGAACCCAAATTATCGATTTGAAAGAAAGAAGTGAGGAATAATAATAATAAAAAAAGAGCCCAGAAAAAGAATACAACAATTTACTTACTGGAAACCCGGTCATAAACATCAGCAGCAGATTCCCCTTCAGGAAAGCGATAGAAAAACCTCCCAAACCTCTCCCTAGTCTGCTTAATAACCTTCATTCTTTCAGCAATTTGAAAATTCCCAAAATCCTGCTCTCTAATTCTACACTCCTCCCTTACACCAATAATTCTCCGACGTGGGAAAGACCGGCCAATCTCCCGGAGCGTGGAGCGCGTGCGCTCGTAAGGAGAAACATAAAAGTACACTTTCCAATTTTTGGAAGTGCCCATGTCGGAAACTACCTGCCTAATGCCCGAACCGGCCTCTTTTGCTTGCTGAATGCCATTAGAAGTTAAAGGGATTTTGTGATCTGGGGTACAAGTGTAGGCTGCATCATCCTTGTTCCCTTGGCTCTCTCCATGACGAACAAGAATTATTCTCTTGGGTAAGCATTTTTGGTGCTTTAGATGATGGTGGTGATCTGAGGTGTAGGAAGTGTTGGAGTTCTGAAACATCGTCTTCTTCAGAGGGTTTATGTGAAGAAATTGCACAAAATGGTTTGTGGGCTTTTTCTTGGTTGAGAACTGACAAGTATTAATATGATGAGAAGAAGGTTTTTCTTTTCCTTTCCGCACCTTTTCCTCGAAATGAGAAAGAAGATGGTACTTGAATTGTATTAATTAAGTGTTTACTACTACATAGGTTTATCCATATATATAAGAGGATGGGATCTCCTCATCCCAAAACCATTACCTCCTTCACCACTGCTCGACGCGTGACTGCAAGGGATGGTGAAACTAGATGAGGTCACATATGAGACCGGATCTCCTCACCATCACCTCCTTCACCACCGTCTGACACGTGGGTGCAAGTGGTGGTGAGACTAGATCCCTATCTAGTCTCACCACCATTTACACTCACATGACAGACGGTGGTGAAGAAGGTGACGGTGAATAGATCCGGTCCCATATATAGGGGCGTCGTTGGGACGAGAGATCTCACATTCTCCATATTGATGGAACCACCAGTTCTTAATTTTTGGAAAGGATCGAAAGCCGGTCTAAAAAGATGGACGTAATTATACAACACTAAATTCGTCGCTTAAATTACCAGCATGCTTTTTTAATACAAGTATACAATGGAAAAATAAATTTTTCTATAAAACAACAACCATAACCATTATATCCCAACAACAGCAAAAACTATCGCTAAATATATGAAGGTAAGAGGCATGCAAACAATACCTCTATCTCTTACCTCCGTTGAGACCTCCGACTCTATATGTACCTGCGTAGATGACACAATAATAGAAACATGGTATGTTAGTGTACTAGTGAATGAATTTAGTAAACACAAATAGAAATGCTTCTGATATTGAAATAGTCATAACCGTGTATATACACAAATAATGAAAGAGAAAGACAAAAACAAAAAAGTGCAGAGTCAACCTAAAGTGTAGAGAGTATATAAGCCCCTAAGTATACTCTAACGTGCTCGTATATCCTGGCTAAACCTCCTTAACCTTAATTATCTACTTCCATACACTCATATAATGGATCATGTCTTCAGAGAGGTGCAAATCTAGTAAGTCATGCATAATCCGCTCATCCCAAGTCAGTTTGCGCCTGACTTTACTCTTCTTCCCCTTTATAGTGTGGCTTTCAACTGCTCTGACAGATGTCATTGTTTGTCTCTTCTTGACATGTCCATGCCCAAATCATCTCAATCTCCCATCCCTTATCTTATTTGTTGTACTAGACTTCCTTAACCTTTTTATAAATACCTCATTTCTTACTGTTCTAGCCTTGTATGCCTACGCATATGGAAAAATAAATTTTTTATCCTTTTCTTAAATTTCAATTAACTTGAGCTTTTACCGCTTTTTTATAATTTTTAAACACATATGTTTTGATTTTTTTCCATCAAATGAATCAACCATTATATACGAAGTTCAGATACGTATCAATTCGTATTAAAAGTGACAACCAAAATACGATTATCAAAATAAAATTAAAAGAAATTTAAGCATAAAACACCTACACATACCATCTAAACGTATTTCGTATATCGGATATCAGATATATACGTGAAAAAAGAACGTAAACTAGAACAATTGTTAACTTCTCATTCACGATATATACAGTGACCTTTGGATTCTAGAGCCGTTCTTATAAATTGTTCTTTTAATACCATGAAATAGGATGTTTGGTAGCTCATTTTGTATAGGCCATTCTATGGTTTTTAGGTAATGCCTTTGAAAGTTTGCTATTCTCACCACTACTCTAAGGAGTTGTCAAAGCCCTTTATATAATTGTATCTGATTCCATAACATACGATAACCTTCCGTACCAGCGTCAACCGTATTTACAATTATCACTTATCTGAAAACTAACTTATTAGTCTATGCGTTTCAAAGATTGTTATATTGTTATTACGTTTGCCAAATACATATGTAAAATAGGAATGTAAAATGAAACAAAAATTGGTGTTGGATTGTGGCGCTTGAGATTATGAGGAGCCTGCACTATTTGTAAGCAATTCTTAGACCATTTCTTGCATTATCTTAGAATGCCCTTAAGGCGTTATAAAATATATTATCTGGCTACCATGAAAATAGTTTTCCGAGTTTTGAAATATAGTTGGAGTTCATATATGTGTCTTCACTAAGACTATTTAATGTATGGTGCTAAAAGTCTAAAAAGATAGTTTGCAAGCAATTTAAGTCCTCTTTTGTAGTCAGGTGCAATTTATCCTAATGTTTTATACTCAGTCTATCTAAAAACTATCGCCACACTTTTTGATCAAATATCAATTAAGATCAAATTTTCAAAATATTTACGACAATAGTTTGTTAAACTAGTAATTCACATATAGGACCAATTTTCAATGAATAATGTGTAAAATATTCTAACAATTTGATTTTAAATGAGGTTTTGACCAACTAGATATTTGACCATATATGATAATAATTTTTGGGATAGAGGAGGTATAAATTAAAATTGTGTAGTTTTATTTTAAAAAACAAAAGCACGATTAGATATGTGTTTTTTAGACAAACTTACAAACTTCTAATTTTATGAAGAAATTTGTGGAGGCATTCTTTGTAGAGAAGATCCCGTCTTTTCGGATGGTGTTTAAAGTTTGTGTATTTTTAATGGGTTTATGAAGGTATTATTTCAGTTTTGTTAGCAGGATTTATTTCATTAGGGTATAGATCATTAAACCAATAAACTGAAAAAATATTCAATAAATAATTATTATGATATGTAAAACAAAAGCCATTCTTTGATAGTAATGTGTGATTTTTTCCTGCTGTAAATGTAAATATCTAATCAATTTTTTTTGTTGATATATAACCACTAAAATATGTGATAATTAGCATTGGCCATTATACATTATTAGAGTTTGATATTTTGTGACCTTGAGGTCTCGAGTTCGAGTCTCTTACACAAAGTGTAAAATAAAGCTGCGTACATCAACCTCTCTTCAGACCCTATACAAACACAGGAGTCTAGTACATAATGAACGACTTTAGAATATATTAATTTATATGGTCAAATTGTCTATACACGGACATAATATTTTTATTGGCCAAAGTGAAGAATTGACCGGATTATGACGGTGGTCGAATGTTTATGGTATGGAAGATGTGAAAGGAATCAATAGTTGAAATCAAGAAAGTTAAAACAATTTTTAGAAGAGTTTTGTTGGTAGAAGAAAAGGAGATGACTTGGGACTGTGTGCTTGGTTTTGAACATTGACAATTAAACCCACAGTATTGTTATTATTTTCTTTTTCTGATAATTAAATTAACCCATAGTATATATGTGAACAACGCATAGTCCAACGTTTCATGATAAAGGTTGTCTAGACATTATTGATTATAATTTTTAGTTGTTAAAAGTATGGTCCCAAAACTATAAGATAAAAGGAGTTGTTTCCGATGCACTAGGCTCTCGCGTTTGCGTAAGGTCCAGAGAAGGATCGGATCTCTTTGTAATCTGATGTACGTAGTCTTACTCTATACTTTGTGCAAAAGACTGTTTTTGCGGCGCAAAACCGTAAATTCAAAATAACAAAACAACAACTTTACTAATTACTCCAAAGCTCACCATCAGTCCCAAAACTATAAGATGATAAGGTTGTTAAAAGGCCCGCCCTCAGTCCCAAAACTATAAGATATTAAGGGCAAATCTCTGTACATGCAGCCTTTGGAATTACTCGGAAAAGAAAATTAGAATGAATGACATTCTTCCACCATGATGCTGTGTTTTTTGTGTTACATAAACAATTTTTTACTTTTCAAATATCTTTAATGAAACATTATGTAAACCGTCAATGAATCCTCACCTCAATCGTTAAGGTTAGATGTAAGGTTTTAGATCCAAATGATAATTTTTCTACATATATGCATGAATAAAAAAAGAAAAATTATGTAGCCAAGTTATTGAAGAATAGAATTGTAATTGTCTAGTTGTTTTAAGTAAATCAGCCTCTATAACAAATTATTTTCTTAGTTACTTTTTAACACGATATTAAAACATTATATTAAAAACTTATACTATGTTGAAAAACACGATTATAATAGGTTTTGTTTTGGGTGAAGAGGAAGTAAAATGTTTGTTTCTGTATTAGGCTTTACGCGTTCAAATTGGTCGGCTCACATATAGTACAATTATTAAAATGAAACACACTGCTTTCTCTTCGGTATCTAAACACGTTTTATGCGATTAAAAGTCGAATGCCTCCAATTTAAGTCTAAAATATATTTTTATGATTTAAAAGAATCTTGCAAATAACTTTATTTTTTTTTGGTAAGGATGTAAATGACATTTACATAACCTCCTAAATTTGTGAAAACGTCTCTAAAGTCAGAAAGGTTGACCTGGCCTTTTCTCTTGTTTCTTCTCGGACAACGTTATTGTAATATTGTTAATGTAGAAATTTAATTTCTGTCGTTCGATGGAGCCAATACTTTAATCCTTAATAAACAGGGAACAGTCACATTTGTTGGTTTAGTGAATTTGAAGTTACGGATTCGAGCTGGAGAAACAGTATTTTATATAAAAAGTAAGATAATATTGTGTACATTAGATCGCGAAACGATACGACCCTTCCTAAACTCAGCAAAAACGCAGAAACATGGTATAACGAGAATGTTTAAACCAGAAAACAGTCAATTGAAATTTCATTTCAAGAAAAGTAAGAGGTCAAATGGATAAGTTTGGCCCTTCCAAGAAAAGGGAAATCAAAGTGGATAAGCTTGTACGTCCTAAACATAACCCATACCGTTTGTTTGTGAAATTCTTCCAATTAATATTATTTTTGTCTGTGTTAGTTAACATAGTATAATTTACAGTATAGTTCAAAATTAATTACATTTTGGACGGAAGTAGTATTCAAATATTCTGTCCTATAAATTTACATATTTTTATGTTGATTTATCTAAATGTCTTTATAACATTACAAAAAATAGAGATGCATCGATAGACAAAGTTTCTAAAACTGTATACTAATTCAACTATTTATTACTATTGTAATTAGTGTTTTCACAGTAAAACTGAAATAAGAATATTGCAATAAACTAAGTTAGCAATATTGATTATTCTTTTAAATGATGTCTTCTAAAACTGCATATTAATTCAACTATAACAATGGCTTTTTTTGAGAAGGTAATGAACCGAGAAAGCAAAATTTTTATTTGGCTTATTCGGACGAAAGAATGAGATAAGTGGTGATGAGGTCAAAGGAGTTAAATTGCATAAATATTATCGGCAGGGTGATGGAGAGAGAGTTGAATAATATACTTGATATTTTTGGTTTAATGATATTTTGAAAGGTTCTTCTTATGTTTCTCGATCATTGATCAAAGTAGAATTCTTATCAATGTATTAAGCCATTATAATGAATTCTCAACCAATTCAAGTTACGTCTTAAAGGGTGGATTTCCATTTTCACATACACAAATTGTTTTTGGGAGAATCTTTGCTCACATCTAAAAAGATATGCATGTAGAATTGCTTGTGAATACATGTAACATGCAGAATTGGTTCTGACTTATTTGATCAGTTAGGTTATTAAGAAAAAAGAATTAGCCTTTTTTCTCAAATTGTAGAGAAAAAGGGGTTTGAGTGACTACAAAATACATGATTTAAATAACGTGTACCAAAGAAATGCATGACACGTTTTATGACTTGACACATTTTTGCATGAAACCTGCCTTATATAGTTCATATATAATGTTGTCGTACTAACGAGCCATGGAGCTTTAAAGCTTACATCAAATGGCAAACATTTGTTGTGTTTGAACTATTTTCAGGTGCCACCATTAATGAACTAAACTAGTTCACTAAGTGAAGTACTTAGTTAAATGAACTAAGTAGTTCATTAAATGGTGATATATTTGGAGAAGGCACAAAGGCAACAAATTGAAGAATGGAAAGTCTCCTCCCCTCCCATTGTACACGCCTTTTTTTTATATATATATATATATTCAGATTTTTTAAAAGGCACTATACACATATATTCCAACGTACTGCCGACACGTTATATATTTTACGAACGTACGTTAACGTCACACCACTATATTTATCTCATATTTATGAGTATATTCAGGTCTTATATCGTATGATATAAGTCATGGTGATGACAAAATTATTACGACACGTTAAAATGTTCTAAACCAAAACTTGTCGTATCGGGTGAATACCGAAACTTCGCCAACGTGTCACGTACTTGCCATATATAGATGGCCATCCCCTAGACTTCAAAAATGGCCACAAATTACGTGGCTTACATGGTATATACAGTCATAAAATCATTCCATGTTGGCACACACAAATCACCCCCAATTAAGGCCAAATTGCGGAGATTTCAAATTCAACATTTTTGTCACATATATATGCCACTTTAATCAGCCATGAGTGCTGAATATTAAAGTTTAATTTATTTATATTATGTGTAACATAATATATATAACATGTGCATAAAGTTAGAATTTAATCGTAGAAAAATTGGGTAATCGACAAACGTCGAAAATTCAGTTTTCTGCGAACACGACACATGGAACATTTTTGGCATGACATATAACATGTATCTACACACTTTTTACATATTCTATACATTCTAAAGTGTTCTAGAAAAAAATCAATTAAGGGTTGATTGGAATATACCATGTGTGTATAATTATTGTGCACTATTTTATAAAGTTTGCAAAAATAAAATTCAGCACATGTACAATCTATCATCACACGCCTAGATCACCTTGTCGGAGCATATATGGAGCTTAGTTGGCATCTTGACTGGCCAAGAATGAAGTATACAAGGTTGGTGACATAAAGAAAGAAGCTACACAAGGTAACATTTCAAACTATGTCACATTTGTAACACATGCTGAAAATTTCAGCATGTGTGCATTAAGATTGGCCGAATTTTCACTATTGATTGTGCCATATTTACTTCTTTGAATTAAATGGATTAAATGAAAGATAAAATGGCAATGTTCTAAAGATGTTATGGAAATAATATGGTGATATTTAAAATATCACACATGCTGAAAATTTCAGCATGTGTGGAATGTATATGGGCGGCTTTATGGTCTCCATGATGACCAATTTGATTCCCAAATTAGTAGAGATTTTTATGTACTAAATGATGATTGATTTCTTCTTTATTTTCAAGGGATAAATCTACTAAATACATGTCAATAATTTGAACTTGTCTTGGATATCACACATGCTGAAAATTTCAGCATGTGGAGAATAATGTTGGCCGATTTTTGTGAAGATAATGGAGATATTATGTCTTTCAAATTATGTGGAATTATTATGAGACTTATGGCAACATTTTTATGGATAATTGGCACATGTTTTAAGTGAAATTTTTCAGATTTATCTAGTCATCAAGTGATGACAATTTTCGTCCAATCAATGAGTGCCAAGTAAGCAAGGGGCTTAATGATCATCCAATGAGGAGTTGCCAAGTAAGTGAGTGATTGTCACAATGATGCAAGATATTCTTCCAAGGACTTAAAAGATAATTTTCAAGAGGAAGAAAAGGCATAGGGGGTGGCACCAATGTTGATAAAAAGAGAAGAAGGATAACAAACAAAAGACAATACAAGGCTTACAATTTCCAAGAGCAAAAACGTTGCAACCATCTTCTTCTTCTACATCTCTTTCTTTCTTATATCTTAGAGCCTGTGATCAATCTTGCATTCGCTTGGTGGTGGTGTTCGTGATCGTTGTAATCACTTACAAGGTTTGTAAAGGTTTGGAGTTGGTGTGTAACTCCATCAACCCTGTGTGATAAGGTGTTGTTTGTGTTTTGTGATTAGTGATAACCGAAAAAGGTGTCCTCGAAGACTGTAGTAGGTTGATTTAACCGAACCAGTATAAAATTCCTTGTGTTCTTTACTTTTTAGCACTTACTTTCAGTTTCCAACACAGTGCATCATTTTTATCACGTTCTTAAAAATAGTAAACGAACTTCAAAAATCATGAAACTTTCATGAAACATAGATACATGTCTTAAGGCTCATTTGGCGCAAGTTTTAACCCTTTTGGACAAGTATAAGTCATCCAAACGCCAAAAGATCTGAGACTAGTGCAGTCTGATGTTCATGCTTGCAAAAGGTTGAGACTTTGAACGTATTTGACTAACTTCCCAAAAGAATTTTTCAAAACTGTTTCAACCCAATTAAATACACATAATAAGGGGTTATTCATTAAATTTTCAAAGCATTTGGAGTCACGATTTAATTGGAATTAATTTTTCAAATCAGACTACCGTTTCTGGCAGATGTGTGCAATCTGACCACCAACGGTTTTTAAAGGGGTTAAAGGTTGAATTTTAATCTAAAATTTTTAGGATATACTCAGAACATCTGAGACTAAGATCTCTCCAAATTTCAGAATTTTTGAAAACCTGTAACCTATTTTTCAAAACGTTTCAAAACAGGTCCTGAAAACAGAAACTGTTTTCAGAAGTTGGGTTTTTGGTCTAAAACAATTTTAAAAACCACATTTTCGCACCCACTATTCAACCCCCCTTCTAGTGGTGCCTTGCAGATCCTACAAGTGGTATCAGAGCGCAGGAACACTCACAACAATAAGATCCAACGATCTAAGTGAGATGACATCCACAAGCTACAACACCGTGCAAGAAGGAATGTCAACCATAAGGCCTCCTCTTTTCGATGGTGAGTCCTTTATTCAATGGAAATTGAGAATGAAACTTTTTCTTATGGCTATTGATATTGATCTATGGTCCATCATAGAAGACGGTCCATTTGTTCCTTCTAAGTTGTCAATTGTTGATGGTGTCACACTAGAAGTTATAAAAACGAAACAAGAATACACTTGTGATGACAAAAAGAAGTTGAGTATGAATGCTAAAGCCATGCAACTAATCTTAAATGGTCTAAGTAAAAGTGAGTCTAGTTACGTGTCTAATTGTTCTAGTGCTCAAGAGATGTGGAGAATTCTTAAAATGAAAAATGAAGGGACTAGCCAAGTAAAGGAGTCTAAGATTAATACGCTTATGTCCACACTTGAGTCCTTTAAATTATTGCCAAATGAGTCTATTGTTGAGATGGATTTACGATTGACTAACATCTATAATTCTCTTGAGTCTCTCGGCAAAGCTTTCTCCACGCAGGAAAAGGTCCAGAAGGTACTACGAAGTCTTCCATCTGAATGGGACCCTAAAGTTACAGCAATAGAGGAAAGTAAGGAAACCAAATCAATAAAAATAGAGGAACTAATCGGACCTTTAAAGGTATATGAAAACAAACTCACTTTAAGACATTCCGAGTCTATTTCCAAAAATGATAAGGCTATAGCATTTAAATCAAATGAATACGTCGTAGATGATAGTGACACAGATTCCGATGATGAGGATTTGATCACGATGGCTAAAAGATTAAGAAAAATCTTGAGAAAATCGATTAAAAATAAACATAAGTCTACTTCATCTAAGGATCATAAAAATAAAAATAAGGAAATAAAGTGTTATGAATGTGGACAACCTGGACACTTGTCATATGATTGCCCTAACAAGGACAAACAAACAAACAAACACCTTGACAAGGATCGGATCAAAACTAGACTCGTCTCAGAACCTAAACAAAGGAGAAGAGCCTTCAAAGCCTCCACTTGGAGTGACACATCCGACTCTGAGACTGATGATACGGAAGAACAAAAGGCACAAGTATGCTTTACATCTAAGGCATCAAATGAGGTATCTTCCGACTCTGATTCTGATTCTGAATGTTCTTACGATGATTTATTTAGTCAATATTTAGAGTTGCATAAGTTTTCAAAGACCCTTGCAAAAGAAAAGAAACGATTAATTGAAGACAAGAAGTTGGTAGAATCTTCTAACACGAACCTTGTTTCTCAATTAAACGATTCAAAAGAAGAGTCGTCATGCATCATTAATGCATTAAAATCAGAGGTCTCATCATTGACCACACATAATAATAAAATGGAATCCGAGATTTCAAACTTGAAATCAAGGAATGCGAATTTAGAGAAAATGGTGAAACAATTTGACACGGGAACAAACATGCTAGATCACATCATCTCTTCACAAAAGTATGATAGTGACAAAACCGGACTAGGATACTTGAGAAAAATGAGTCACTAAACAAACCAACCAAATTCATTCCTTCTAAGAAAATAGATGCATCAAAGACATATGTGACATCTAAGACGACGCCTAGACCTTCCCATATGACATCTCATCGTGCTTTATCTTCATATCATACGAGATATAACTTTGCATCATACAAATATGAAAAGAGACCATTGATGCATATGCGACATTCATATCACAAAAAAGCATCTAGATCACGCCCCGTGCATGCAAACCGAAATGCATATCAAAAACAAAAACCATACTATATGCATGATGGGATTCTCGGCCAAAGGCCAAACGCATTTGCCCCTAACGTATATTATGTTGCATCTTCATCACTTTTTTCACCTTTTGGAAGACCTAGAAATGTCACCCAAATTTGGATACCAAAAGAGACATTTTCAAAGGGTTGAATAAATAACCCTTAAGGACGCACTTTTGATATTATTTGAAATGCATGAATTTTTTTGCTATCTTCATCTTTACATGCGCTTTTGATTGTCTTTCCAAAATAAAAGGGGAGAGAATACATGATTTAAGGGGGAGAGAGAAATTGATTGCACAAATCAAGGGAGAGAAAATTCGAAATTTGAAATTCAAAAATTTGAATTTGTGCATGATTGGAGGGGGAGCGACAAAATTTAAATGATGAACTTAGGTTATTTTATAAATCATCAAAATAGAGAGATTGTAGAGAAAAAAGGGTTTGAGTGATTACAAAATACATAATTTAAATAACGTGTACCAAAGAAATGATGCGTGCAAGTCGTGGGCTCCAACGATTCTACCTTCCAAACGTCCTTCACAAAGGGTTAGGCATAAGGAAGAAGACTTCCCCTTGCTTCCTTAGTGATTAAAAACGTGTGGATTAAAATGAGCAAGACCAACACTTCAAGATGGTCGTTGATCAGGCAAACCAATATGCCCCTCCTGGACGGCACCTTTAAGAAATGGCAACACCTTCAAAATGCTCAACTTTGAAGGATCTTAACCTAGGTTTTTAATGCAGAACTAAGAAAACAAAGTCTCACACAAAGTGAAAGAAAATATCAAGAATTGTTATTCATCAAACTTGTTCTCCTAGGCGTTCCAAAAGGGTCTATTTATAGGCTAAGATTGAGCCTTAAAATGTCTAGAACTAATTCAAAATAAGGCTAGCTAGCAATGTTTGAAAATTGAAAATTAATTGAATTCAAAGCTAAAACAAATTCTAGCTAAAATCTTAAAATCTTGTAAGACATTATCTCCATCTATTCAGACGTGCTTGATGTCAAAATATTGTCTTGGAGGAGCTGATTTGATAAGTAGGATGAGGCTTGAAGTTGAATTCAAGAGTTGGTTGAATTTGAATTCAAGTTGAGTTTGAATTTTAGTTCACTTTGAATTTTGGATCTTGCTTATCCTTTCCTTTCCAGCCGTGTGTGATGCTTCTTTTGACCTTGGAAATCTGATTTTGATGATGATAAAATGTTTGGAATTGAATTCAAATGATGGTTGAAGTTTGAATTCAAAATTGAGTTGAATTTGAATTCAAACTTGGATTCAATTTGAATCGGCATTTATCCTTCTTTTATCCTTCATGTTGGCGTGAGACTGGCTGGAGATTAGGCTGAAATCCTTTTGAAATTTAAGTCTCAAATTGGTTGAGACTTGAATTCAAATCATGGTTGAATTTTAAATTCAAGTCTAGCTTTGAACATAAATTCAATTTGATCATCATCCATTTGCTTCAAAATGGCCGCCCCTTTGATGTATGTTGGAGATGATTTTTGACTTCAATTTGAACAAGAGATTCCATCTTGGACACATTTGAATTTGTCTTTGTGGAGACAAACATTCTCTTCAAGACAACATTCTTTTTTTGTCTCCCTTTTTGCCAAACACGCTTATCTTGCTCATTTTGGGCCTCCATTTCATTTTGGACTTTTATGTACCTAATTTACCTACAAAGAAAAGACATAAAACAAAGATCACAAGGAACAAGATAATAAAACACACACGCATATGCATCAATGTTCAAAGAGTGGGTTCAATGAAGTGAACCCATGGAACCTTAGGTTCATCTTGAACATGCTTATACAAGAAGGTGGCAACTTGATAACAAAGTTCTCTTGCCCTCCTTCTTGTCATAGGGCCCTTGACCTCTTGATGGAGCCCTTGATCCTCATCAAGAAATGCATGACACGTTTTATGACTTGACACGTTTTTGCATGAAACCTGCCTTATATAGTTCATATATAATGTTGTCGTACTAACGAGCCATTAAGCTTTAAAGCTTACATCAAACGGCAAACATTTGTTTTGTTTGAACTATTTTCAGGTGCCACCATTAATGAACTAAACTAGTTCATTAAGTGAAGTACTTAGTTAAATGAACTAAGTAGTTCATTAAATGGTGATATATTTGGAGAAGGCACAAAGGCAACAAATTGAAGAATGGAAAGTCTTCTTTCCTCTCATTATACACGACTTTATATATATATATATACATATATATATATATATATATATATATATATATATATATATATATATATATATATATATATATTTCAGAGTGGAAAAAGATGAAGGCGGCGGTGGCGATACATGGCGATGGCAATGGAGTCACCAACATCTGATCGATTCCACTGTTTTCAATCTGATTTACATTACTTTTGTTTGCGTCATTGGTTAATGCTTTCCAGAGGTGAGTGTATACGGCTTTCTCTGATCTCCTATGGCGGATCATCAGCCAATACCGAAAAAGCCAACCTTTTCTGAGATTGTAGCACCAAAATCTTTAACAAGGCCGGATCAACCACGTGCTATTCAGAGGTATAAAGGATTGCCTTCTATCTCATTTTCTGCGGATGAGGTTTATACGTTTTCTCAACCATATAGATTTTCTTTAATCGGCTCCTTTTGGAATGGCCGCCCATCTATGAAACAATTAAATGTCTCGTTTGAACGTATTGGATTCAAGGTTACGCCAAAAATTGGACATTTAGATGCCCAACATATTCTCATAACCTTTCATAATGAGGACGACTATCAACGATGCTTTTTACGTCGTTCATGGGTTTTGCATGGATATCATATGCGTGTTACGAAGTGGACACCGGACTTTGATCCGAATTGTGACACACCTATTGTCCCGGTATGGGTCTTGATTAAAGGATTGCCATTGTTTTTGCATAATCGGACAGCTTTATGGGATATAGCACATATGATTGGCACACCATTGCGAATGGATACAGCTACAATGCAAGGATTAAGACCTTCAGTGGTGCGCCTTTGTATAGAAATTGATATCTCAAAACCTCGGCCGTCTAGGCTGCATGTTCAGGGAGGCCAATATGAATTTTACCCAACAGTGGAGTATGAGGAGGTGCCAGAATTTTGTACAGATTGCAGAATGTTGGGTCATGAAATTACTAGCTGTAAAGGGAAGTCTGCACACCAAGATGAGCAGCCAGTACGGGTAGTTAAAGTGGGGGACGGGGCAAAGCATAATGACAAAAAGCAGCGATGGACTCCAAGGAAAAATCCCCCAGTATCAAAGCAAATTCAATCTCGATCAAAAGATCCTTACCAAGCCCAGGCTGAGCCAACTGTTCATAATACTGCTCCTCCAGATGATCAGAATGAGCCTGTTGCTACTGCGGAAGGAGTAGTTGACAGTCACAATATTGAGATTGAAACCCTGCGTCCCATAGATGTCACTGAAAAGCAAGATTTAGCAAAGTTAGGTGCTTCAAAGGAAATCGATGTGGAAGAAGCAGATGATATGATTGCGGCTAATGTTTCAGACACAGAGCCAGCTATTCTAGAGAGGTATAATCGTTTTGCTGAATTTATGTCCGCGTTATCCCCTAATGATCAACATTATGCGAATGTAATTAAGGAGCAAGTATACCAAACAGTATATAATGATTGGCTAGGGGATTTGTCCATCAACTATCAGGATGTTGATCCTCCTAGAGGTGTACAATCAGGGGAAGCTGCGTGTGATAGTGAAAGTGACTTGATTATGCAATTGACTTCACAGCCAGCAATAGTTCGAAGGAATAGACGGCCAAGAAGTGCCATGCCACTTCCACCTCCATCATCTATCGTCACTCGTTCTTGTGTCCAAGGTCCTTCAAGCTCAAACACTCACACTACCCAATGAAGTACATTATCTGGAATGTGGGTGGACTGCGGACCTCTTTGCATCGTCTTAAGCATTTAGTCCAGAAACATCATATTCAATTACTGATTATCATTGAGCCAAAGCAATCAGCAGATAAAATAATACGAATTCAATTGAAGTTATCTTTCACAAACTCTATAGTCACATGCTCAGACATTATTTGGGTGTTTTGGCAGAGTACCAGTCTTCGAACTAGATAATGTTTTTCACGGAGAACAAATTAGCTTATTACAATTTTGCACTGGCCAGTTAGGACATCATATTTCTATAAGCCCGGTTTATGGTAGGCATACTGTGACAGACCGAAGACGATTATGGTTGCAGATGCACCAATATACACATCATGCTCATGATCTGTGGTTGGTTGGAGGTGATTTTAATACCTATATGTCAGTACAGGAACATCATGGTACCTCAATGCCACAATTATCATCACTGGAAGAATTTGTAGACTGTGTATCCCAATGTTCTCTAATTGACTTACCTTATGACGGATCTCCTTACACATGGGTTGGAGGCCGTGGTTTGGGTATCGTTAAAAGGCGATTGGATCGAATACTATGCACTCAAAGGTTTTATGATCAGTTCCCAATGGTTAAGGTTAAGCATTTATCAAGGATCACTTTGGATCATGCGCCATTACTACTCGATCTTAATGTCCAGTCAGACACAACACCACGTTCCTTTCGTTTCCTCAATGTTTGAACGGAGCATAATGATTTTTTGAAGTTTGTAGCTGGACAATGGTCTACCTATCCAACAATTGGGGGAATGCGAGGTATGTATAATAAATTACAGAGTTTAAAGAAAGATTTGCAGCATTGGAATAAACAGGTGTTTGGAAATATCTTCGACAAATTAGCTGCAGTTGAAAGAGAAGCAAATATACAGGAATCCATATATGATTCGAATCCTACAATGGAGAACAGAGCTAAATATCACCAGGTGAAAGCGGAATATCTGAAAGTTGCAAACTATGAGCAGAAGTTTTGGGAACAGAAAGCTCGTTGTAAATGGCTTATGCAAGGGGATGGAAACACAGCTTACTTTCATAATTTAGTAAAAGATAGACACCGCAGGCAGAGTATCACTCAAATTAAAACCTACAGCAGGAGATATATGTCAGACAAAGGAGGCCATTCAGGCTGAGGCGGTTTCATATTTTACTCAGCTGTTCAAGGAGGAAGAGGTTCCGAATCCCGACGACTTACTGCAATACGTCCCAGAGTTGATTACTCTTGAAATGAATGCTGCACTTACTCAAATGCCTACGCTAGAAGAAGTTAAAACCGCAGTCTGGTCGCTTGATCCAAATAGTGCAGCTGGTCCTGATGGCTATAATGGCTTCTTTTTTCGACATTGTTGGGAGATCATATGCCATGATGTCCACAAAGCAGTACAGGAGTATTTTCTTGGCATTCGAATACCCCAAGCCATGGGCAGTACACTAATAGTCCTAATACCAAAAAAACAGGTTCCAACTACATTTGCAGACTTTCGGCCTATATCGCTATCAAACTTCATGTCCAAACTTGGAACGCGTATCTTGACAACTCGGCTTTCTAACATCTTGCCTGACATTATATCTAAGGAGCAGGCGGGCTTCATGAAAGGTAGGGATATCACAGAACATGTTCTTACTGCGCAGGAACTCACGCATAGTGCTGGATAAAAAAGTGCGCGGTTACAACATTATGCTTAAGCTGGATATGATGAAAGCATTTGATAGAGTGAATTGGACGTTTCTTCGGGCTTTACTACAACGAATGGGGTTCTCGGCACAGTTTCTCAAGCTTATATTTAGCCATCTAGAGAGCACAACATTATCTATTGTAATCAATGGCGCACCATGTGGTTTCTTCAAGCCAATGCGAGGGGTAAAGCAGGGCGACCCCCTTTCCCCCATACTCTTTATTTTGGTTTCAGAGGCCTTCTCCAGAGGACTTAACTCATTGGTTGTAAATGGTACTATTAAGCCATATGCAGTGGGTAGAGTTAGACCAATAATTACTCATCTTGCTTTTGCAGATGATCTATTGGTGTTTCTCAATGGCTTGCCGGCTAATCTGAAGAGGTTTAAACAATTTTTGGATCTTTACCAGGAGATAACCGGCCAAAAAGTCAATCTAAGCAAGAGCCGTTTTATTACTTCTAAGCATGTTATGCCAAGTCAGCTTCGAGCTATGGAAGCACAACTTCAAATACATTCTGCCTCATTGCCAATGAAGTATCTGGGAGTGCAATTAATTCGAGGACGTCTTAGGCCAATCCATTGTACAGATCTACTTGCTAGTATTGATAGACGAATATTGGGTTGGCATAATCGATTTCTATCCCCTGCAGGAAGATTAGCCTTGGTAAAATCTGTTTTGAGCTCTATACCAACACATATCGTAGCAGCACATCAACTACCAAAGAGTATAATCCGAGCTATTCGACAGAAAATTTGTAATTTCATCTGGTCAATACAAGGCAATGCACCAAGATACCATTGGGTTAGCTGGAAAACATTATTTATGCCAAAGGCCGAAGGGGGCTTCGGTCTTCGTAGGTTGGAGGATTTGACTCAGGCATATTCATGTAAATTGTGGTGGTCATATCACAACAAGGATAGTTTATGGACAGCCTTTCTCTCTTCTAAGTATGGTCATCGACAACATTACATACCATGCATTACAGATACAGTGACTTGGAAAAGAATTTGCTCAGTTCATGACTTATGCTCCCCACATGCAGTAGGTCAACTACGGTCACGGACATGGACATTGGAATCAAATGGACAGTTCACAATCAAGTCTGCATATGAATTGCTTCGGAGCTCTAGGACCAAAATATCTGTCTCACAGGTTTATTTGGCACCGTTTGCAGCAGCCAAATAATCAAATCATACTATGGAAGCTGTATCACCATGCATTACCCATTGAAGATAATTTGCGTAGGTTCACTGCCATATGTCCCACATGCTGTCCCTTTTGTCATAACTCCTCGGCCACACAAGCGCATTTGTTTTTAAAGTGCACATATATTCAACAGATATGGAATGTACTATGCATCAATGGTTGACGGACCACAGCCAGGCAACATGCATTTATTTCAGTACCTTGTGTCATGGTGGACATCTACGAGTGAGAAGTCTTTTCAAGGAGTGTTGAGGCTCATTGTACCAGGAATTGTGGTATGGCAAATATGGAAGGCTTACTCAGCAATGGTATTTGGTGGAGAGCAATATCATTCTGAGCAGCTGAAAGAAAGTATTAGGCGTCATATCTATACTTGGAGTTGTGCACAGCATGGCAGGAAATTTGTCACAAATGAACATGATCTCATTCTGTTTGGACTGACTCCAAGAATGCGGCTTCGGCGTCCACAAATTGTCAGATGGCGTACACCCCCTCCGGGAAGATTGAAGCTGAATGTAGATGCAGCACATGGTTCCTATTACAGCATCAGGAGGTGCAATTTTGAGAGACATAGAAGGCAATTTAAAGGAAGCAATTGTATTTTATCTCCCATTGTCTTCTCCATTTCAAGCGGAGCTACAAGCGGCTAGTATGACGCTTTTGTATTTTTTGCAACGTTATAGGCACTTGGATCTGGAGCTAGACTCCAAAGGAGTAGTTGAGTATCTTCATTCTGAGAGTGTTTCTCCTCTTCTTCATAGTCTAATCATCCATGGGAATGTTATGGTTTCGCATATACCACGCCAGGCAAATGAGGTGGCTCACTTGTTGGCTCAGTTTGGGCAACTACATCAGCAATATCATCATTTCTGTGCATTGTCTATGCTGCCTCCTATGGTTAAAGGGGCCCTACTTACAGATGTCTCAACTCCGCACATAAGAATTTAATATGGCGAATGCACATCACTCATTTCCGCTTGTCTGCCTGTGTCAACGATGGACACAGGCAGTATGGGTAATCTCTATACTTTGGCTTCCTCTTCTTGCTTATTATTCTCAAGTTACATATGTCCTGTCCGTATCTCGTGATACGGGCAGACTGGGTATTATCTGTTCACTGCATCATTCTATCATATTTGCGCTTTACAACGTCAATTTGATTAATGCTTTGTTTTCTTTTCATATGACACATGTTGGCTGCGCTCTGCATGGATACATTGAGTTATGGAACTGGGCATGCAATATTGTGGAGGGGAGTATACATGAACAGGCCTACGTTGATTACCATTTGATGAATCACACTTATTGGATGATATTCAGATTACTTCAACTGCAGACTAAGCATTGTTTATATTGGGATTTCTTCTCCAAGCCAAGGCCACATTGGATTCTGTTGATGGTTACCGCATGCTGCCTTATTCACAGCTACATTCAGAATTCTGTGCTTCACAATATTTTTTTTTCTATTTATGATTACTCCACATATAAATATGCACGCTTTTTCCTTCGCCAAGGTTTTATCCACAAGGGTGGTTTTACTTGGCAAGGTTTTAATGCGACATATCATATATGACTGGAGACTACAAATATTAGAAGCATTATACTACTGTTTTGCCTTTCAGGATGAGTATATGTAATATGGTTTCCCTCCACCATAAGTGAGGCTTTTAATAAAAATCTGTTCAATAAAAAAAAATATATATTTTCAGATTTTTTTAAAAAGGCACTATACACATATATTCCAACGTACTACCGACACGTTATATATTTTACGAACGTATGTTAACGTCACACCACTATATTTATCTCATGTTTATGAATATATTTAGGTCTTATATCATATGATATAAGTCATGATGATGTCAAAATTATTACGACACGTTAAAAGGTTCTAAACCAAAAATTGTCGTATTGGGTGAATACCGAAACTTCGCCAACGTGTCACGTACTTGCCATATATAGATGGCCATCCCCTAGACTTCAAAAATGGCCACAAATTACGTGGCTTACATGGTATATACAGTCATAAAATCATTCCACGTTGGCACACACAAATCACCCCCAATTAAGGCCAAATTGCGGAGATTTCAAATTCAACATTTTTGTCACATATATGCGCCACTTTAATCAGCCATGAGTGCTGAATATTAAAGTTTAATTTATGTATATTATGTGTAACATAATATATATAACATGTGCGAAAATTTGGAATTTAATCGGAGAAAAATCGTATAATCGACAAACGTCGAAAATTCGGTTTTCTATAAACACGACACATGGAACATTTTTGACATGACATATAACATGTATCTACACAATTTTTACATACTCTATAAATTCTAAAGTGTTCTATAAAAAAATCAATTAAGGGCTGATTGGAATATACCATGTGTGTATAATTATTGTGCACTATTTTATAAAGTTTGCAAAAATAAAATTCAGCACATGTACAATCTATCATCACACGCCTAGATCACCTTGTTGGAGCATATATGGAGCTTTGTTGGCATCTTGATTGGCCAAGAATGAAGTATACAAGGTTGGTGACATAAAAAAAGAAGCTATACAAGGTAACATTTCAAACTATGTCATATTTGTAACACATGCTGAAAATTTCAGCATGTATGCATTAAGGCTGGCCGAATTTTCACTATTGATTGTGCCATATTTACTTCTTTGAATTAAATGGATTAAATGAAAGATAAAATGGCAATGTTCTAAAGATGTTATGGAAATAATATGGCGATATTTAAAATATCACACATGCTGAAAATTCCAGCATGTGTGGAATGTATATGGGCGGCTTTATGGTCTCCATGATGACCAATTTGATTCCCAAATTAGTAGAGATTTTTATGTACTAAATGATGATTGATTTCTTCTTTATTTTCAAGGGATAAATCTACTACATACATGTCAATAATTTGAACTTGTCTTGGATATCACACATGCTGAAAATTTCAGCATGTGGAGAATAATGTTGGCCGATTTTTATGATGATAATGGAGATATTGTGTCTTGCAAATTATGTGGAATTAATATGAGACTTATGGCAACATTTTAATGGCTAATTGGCACATGTTTTAAGTGAAATTTTGTCAGATTTATCTAGTCATCATGTGATGATAACTTTCATCCAATCAATGAGTGCCAAGTAAGCAAGGGCTTAATGATCATCCAATGAGGAGTTGCCAAGTAAGCGAGTGAATGTCACAATGATACAAGATATTCTTCCAAGGACTTAAAAGATAATTTTCAAGAGGAATAAAAGGCATAGGGAGCGGCACCAATGTTGATAAAAAGAGAAGAAGGAGAACAAACAAAAGACAAGACAAGGCTTACAATTTCCAAGAGCAAAAACGTTGCAACCATCTTCTTCTTCTACATCTCTTCCTTTCTTCTATCTTAAAACCTATTGTATTCATATTCATACATCTTGAATTGGCTTCATCTATACCATCATATACTCTACATTGTTGTAAAAGATTGATCAAGGTGTGATCAATCTTGCATTCGCTAGGTGGTGGTGTTCGTGATCGTTGTAATCACTTACAAGGTTTGTAAAGGTTTGGAGTTGGTGTGTAACTCCATCAACCCTGTGTGGTAAGGTGTTGTTTGTGTTTCGTGATTAGTGATAACCGAGGAAGGTATCCTCGAAGACTGGAGTAGGTTGATTTAACCGAACCAGTATAAAATTCCTTGTGTTCTTTACTTTTCAGCACTTATTTCAGTTTCCAGCACAGTGCATCATTTTCATGACGTTCTTAAAAATAGTAAAAGAACTTCAAAAATCATGAAACTTTCAAGAAACGTAGACACATGTCTTAAGGCTCATTTGGCGCAAGTTTCAACCGTTTTGGACAAGTATAAGTCATCCAAACATCAAAAGTTCTGAGACTAGTGCAGTCTGATGTTGAGGCTTGCAAAAGGTTGAGACTTTGAACGTATTTGACTAACTTCCCAAAAGAATTTTTTAAAACTGTTTCAACCCAATTAAATACACATAATGAGGGGTTAGTCATTAAACACAACTCGTTTCCGATGTTTGTTAACTCGTCTTTCATAAGCTTTGTTTTTCTTTTCAAGTTGTGTTTTAAATTGTTCATGCAGTTTCTTTATCTTTTCCGCTTTTTGTTTACCATCAAGACTAGAACGTTCATGCACGGGAATAGGAATCAAATCGAGGGGAGACAAGGGATTAAAGCCATTCACGATTTCAAATGGACTATGCAAAGTACCGTGATGGACACTCCTATTGATGCAAATTCGACATATGGTAAACAATCTTCCCACTGTTTAATGTGTTTTTGCAAAATGGCATGCAAAAGTTGAGAAAGAGTACGATTAACGACTTTAGTTTGTCCATCAGTTTGTGGGAGTGTGGTGGTTGAAAACAACAATTGTGTACCAAGTTTCGCCCACAAAACACGCCAAAAGTGACTCAAAAATTTCGTATCTCTATCACTTACAATTGTACGTGGCATGCCATGCAATCTCACAATTTCTTTGAAGAATAAATCAGCAACATGTGTGGCATCATCAACTTTCCTACATGCAATGAAATGTGCCATTTTTGAAAATTGATCAACCACAACATAAATGCTATCGCGTCCTCCCCGAGACCTAGGAAGTCCTAAAACAAAGTCCATGGAAATGTCAATCCAAGGGGCATCAGGGACGGGTAAAGGCGTGTAAAAGCCATGTGGCTGGGACTTGGATTTGGCTTGTTTTCAAGTGATGCAACTACCGCATAACTTTTCGACATCTACGCGCATGTGGGGCCAATAGAAATGTTCCTTAAGAGTCTCAAGGGTTTTGAACACTCCAAAATGACCCATTAAACCTCTCCCATGGGCTTCTCTAGTCAATGCTTCTCGTAGGGATGTTTGGGGAACACACAACTTATGTTCTTTAAAAAGATAACCCTCATGTATGTAAAATTTCCCAAATGGTGCCTCTTTGCAAGCCTCGAAAATGGTGCCAAAGTCATGGTCAATGGGGTACAATTCCTGAAGTGATTCAAACCCTAAAAAGCGTGAGGATAACGTAGTCACTAATGTGTATCTCCTAGAGAGGGCATCGGCAACTATATTGTCCTTTTCTTGTTTATACTTAATCTCGTAAGGGAATTGTTCTATGTATTCTACCCATTTGGCATGTCTCTTGTTTAACTTTCCTTGCCCTATAAGATACTTAAGGCTTTCGTGGTCAGTGTGGATCACAAACTCTTTAGGTTGAAGATAACGTTGCCAAGTTTGTAGGGATCTCACAAGGGCATAAAGTTCCTTATAATAAGTAGAGTAATTCAATGCAGCTCCTTTCAACTTTTCACTAAAATAGGCTATGGGTTTCTTACCTTGTGTCAAAACTGCACCTATACCCACTCCACTTGCATCACACTCGATCTCAAAAGTCTCGTCAAAATTTGATAACCTAAGTATGGGTGCAGTGGTCAGCCTATGTTTAAGTTCATCAAATGCCTGTTGTTGTGGCTCTTTCCACCTAAAAGGCACATCTTTTTTTCACAATTTCGTTTAGGGGTGCAGCTATGGAAGAAAAATCTTTGACAAAGCGTTTATAAAAACTTGCAAGTCCTTGGAAACTGCAAACTTCCCCTACAGTCTTAGGGATAGGCACTCGACAATTGACCTAACCTTTTCCTCATCTATTTCTACTCCCTCGTTCTAAACAAAAGGAGCACTTCTTAAAGTTGGTGTAAAGTTGTTCTTGCTTAAGCTTTTCAAAAACGGCTCTAATGTGGTCAAGATGATCTTCTATGGTTTGGGAATAGATTAGGATATCATCGAAATAGACAACGATAAATCGTCCTATGAACGCGCGTAAGACTTCATTCATTAGCCTCATAAAGGTGCTAGGAGCGTTGGTGAGCCCGAAGGGCATCACTAACCACTCATAGAGCCCAAACTTGTTTTGGAATGCAGTCTTCCATTCGTCCCCTTCTCTAATGCATACCTGGAAGTTCCCTTGCTTAAGGTCGATTTTAGTGAAGAATTTAGATCCGTGCAACATGTCCAACATATCGTCTAGCCTAGGTATGGGGTACCTATACTTGACGGTAATTTTGTTTATGGCTCGGCAATCGGTACACATTCTCCACGTTCCATCCTTTTTGGGTACTAAAATGACTGGGACGGCAGATGAGCTTAGGCTCTCTGAGACTTGTCCACTCGCTAGGAGCTCCTCTACTCGCCTTTGGATTTCCTTGGTTTCTTCGGGGTTTGCTCGATAGGCTGGTCGATTTGGTAACACGGCTCATGGGACAAAGTCGATTTGGTGTTCTATTCCTCTAATGGGTGGTAATCCGGATGGTGGTTCGGAGGGAAATAAACTTCATACTCTTGGATAAGAGACACAACAGAGGTAGGTAAGTTTGGTGGGAGTTCTTCTAAGGAAAGGTAACACGCCTTAGGGATGATGGTGAGGACAGTTTGGTTGCTATAAAGGGCTCGTGTGACCTCTCTTTTCTTTACGAAATACCCACACTTCTTTTTGGATTCGTTGACACTTATGGGCACTACCTCTTTTCCTTTGCTCTCTTGTTTTTTGTTCTCACTTTTCATGCATTCCACGAATTTTCTCTCAGCTTCTTTTTCCTTAGGATCGGCTCTAGACTTGGACATGCGTTGGTGATCCTCGTGGACTTTGTGTGGTGGAAGTGCATGCAACTTGTACAACTTGCCATTCAATTTGAAATAATAACGATTCAAATAACCATCATATGTAACATGTCGATCAAATTGCTATGGCTTACCAAGTAAGATATGACTAGCATGCATTGGGGCGACATCACATAAAACATCATCTTTGTAACTACCAATGCTAAGAGAAATCAAAACTTGTTTACTTACGCTAACTTCACCGCAATCATTTAGCCATGAAAGCTTGTAAGGATGCGGATGATTAATCATAGGCAAATTCTGTTTTCTTACCAATTCGATACTAGCCACATTCGCACAAGAACCGGAATCAATGATCATGGTGCACACTTTACCATTTATCATACAATAAATATGGAAAATGTTTTCTCTATGTTGTTTGTGATCATCTAATTTCGGATATGCATTTAAAGCTCTACGCACAACAAGAAACTCCTTAGTGTCAAAATCATCTAATGCGCCTAGATCCTCTTCAGGTTCAATTTCATTATCATGCTCAGACTCGTTTTCATGCTCGGACTCAGACATATATTCATTTGTCTCCTCAATTAACATGATTCGTTTTGCATTAGAACACTCTTTTCCTATGTGACCACGTCCTTGACATTTATAGCATTTAATGTCTCTAAACCTGTTTGAGAGATCAGAAGAATTTCCGGTAGGAGCCTTTTGTTGGTTGCGGTCATCTCTCCTTTGTGTGGATTGCACACGATTGTCCATTCTTTGTGACGCACCTTGGTCATGTGATTGGCCTCCTGTAGGCCGTAAACTTCCCATTCCTGAAGGCTTGCTGGAAAACCTTGATGAAGATTGATTAGCACGATAATTGGAATTGAAATTGGAGGGACTACGTACCTTTAATTGGTTTTCAATCTTTTCAGCCATATGGACCATGGTTGTGAGGTCGAGATAAGGTTGAAGGTCAACCCTTTGCACAATCTCCCTGTTTAAACCATGTAAGAAACGAGTCTTGGTGGCTTCTTCAGGTTCCTGCAAGTTAGACCTTTCCAACAAAATTTCTAACTCTTTATAATACTCGTCTACACTTTTCGAACCTTGTCGTAAATTATGCAAACTCGTAAAAATAGAACTCTCATAATTGTTTGGGATAAAACGTTGTCTCATTTCAAAATTCATTTCTTCCCAAGTGGCAACTGGCGGTTGCCTCATCTTAGTTCTATTACGGCACAAATTTGTCCACCAATTTAGTGCATAACCAAAAAACTCAATAGATGCGTACCTCACTTGTTGTAATTCACTGTAATTGGTACAAGAAAAGATTAAATCCACTTTCGTTTCTCATTCTAAATATTCCTCCGCATTACTTTTACCGTAAAACGTGGGATATTTATTTTGGTTTTGAGAAAATCGTCATCTTGCGGGAAAAGGGGATTTTGGGGTCTTTGGTAACCAGGGGGAGGGTGGTCATCAAAGTCATAATCATCATGCTCAAATGGAATGTAATAATCATTATACCTTCTTGGAGCGTACCTTCTCGGTTGTGTGGGAGGAACAAACCTTCTTGTCTCGATGTGTGGTGGTCTAAGGTTGTCGTCCTCAGCTTCTTCTGGGGGATGGCGCCTTGATGGTGGCATGGGAACGGCCCTGCTTGTGCCCTGGCCATCACTTGTCTTGTAGCTCCGTTCAACGTCTTCCAAGCGATGTTTGATTACTTCGTTGTCATGCATGAGTTTCTTTAACATCTCCAACATTTGTTATTGTGTATTGTCAACAGTTTCGGCCTCCTTTGACTTGCTAGAAGTGGAATGATTGCTGCTCTCCATTTTATCTAAGGAATGAAACAAAAAGAAAAGGAAAGAAGCAAACTAACACAAAGACAAGCAAACGTTAAGGGATTAGTAAAAACAAACTATGAACACTCCGCTTTCTATTCTTTCCACTCTCTTACCACTTTGGTTCTTGGATAACCTGAAGTTAAGAAGGCTCAAAGTGATCAATAAGAAAGTGTATTGCCAATGCTTCTTCAAATCACAATGTTCTCCACTTGTTCCTTCCTTTTTGCGTTCAAGTTGCACCAATTAGTATCAAAGTAGAATCAATTGAAATGAACACAAACTTGAACTTTCTACTAAGATTCAAAGAAAATAAGCAACCAAATTTGATGTATAAGGCTGAACCAAAGATGAACTAAGGGTTGCCGTGGGCAATCTTTAGTTAATTTTGATTCTATGCACTTACTATCCACAAAATGGTTCAAGTCATGCAACAATCGAGCAACCAAGTGTTTGATTGGTTCAAGAAGATCAGAAGATGGAGAATAGGGTATAGGGGAACGGCAATGTGGGGTAAAAAGAAAATATGGTATCCAAGATTCTCAAATTGCACCAGAAAATTTCTACGTAATGCTCAAGCGTGTTGCCCTTTTTCTTTTCTCTTGTTCTTTTGTTTTTTCTTTCCTTGCTAATTCAACGTAGGCAAGGTTCAAATCTCCCTTTTTTTGTTTGATTAGGGCAGAATTTGAAATCTCACGCGTTTTGCACTTAGCACTTTTGTTTTAGGACTTAATGGTGCAATGTCTTTAAATTGGTGTTTTCAACCTTGAATTGCAAGAAACTAACCCTGGAAAGTGAGAGAAATGGAGGTTGGACAGAATTGGAATTAGGGTTTTCAAGCTAGGTTTTTTTAAACGCTTTGGGTATTTGCTGGATTGGGGTTTGGGAGTTGATTGTTTGGTGTATATGGCTATTTGTGTTTGGTAATTGATGATTGGTGTGGTCAATTTGGATATTGGTTGGTTTAGGACAGAATTTAAACAAAATTCAAATTCTAGGGTTAGAGTTTTTTTGAATGGGTTGGGGTCTTTTGATTCGGATTTTATTTGGTAAAATTAGTTTGGGGCTTTTTGTTAAGGGTGTAAATAAGGTTGTTTGGAACCAGGTTGGTGAATTTTAGGGTTGGATTGGGTGGGTGCTGGTTGGGCCGTGGGGTGTAGGGCTAGAATTAGGGTTTTGCTTGTTGTTGAAAATGGGTTATGAAGACAAGCACACGTAGGAGTACTTGACTTAAAGCATGAAATCAATCACAATGCGAATCACAAGATGCATACAATCATCACCAACTAAAAGCTTCGGTAGCAACAAGATGATTTGAAACCGAGGTAGCTTTATAGGCTCATGGTTGGGATATTTAAAAGAATGCTGAATGTAACCTAAAATGCAACAAACCCTAATTTGTTCAAGTTTGAACGACTCAAAATCAGATTGTGATGCGAAAAGGAAATAAAAGAAATGACACTTGAATGATGAAAAGCAAAAGGCAGCAACATGCAAGGACTCAAAGCAATGTTTGTTTTGGAGGTTTTTTTATGAAATGCAAGACAAGGGCGTGTAGAGTGAGGAGTAGAAGAAGGACACAACTGAACTCATAATGACTAGACTCAAACGAAAAAAGAAATGATAGATGGTGGAATAGAGTAACCTGGTCTCTAATACCAATTTGATGCGTGCAAGTCGTGGGCTCCAACGATTCCACCTTCCAAACGTTCTTCACAAAGGGTTAGGCACAAGGAAGAAGACTTCCCCTTGCTTCCTTAGTGATTAAAAACGTGTGGATTAAAATGAGCAAGACCAACACTTCAAGATGGTCGTTGATTAGGCAAACCAATATGTCCCTCCTGGATGGCACCTTTAAGCAATGGCAACACCTTCAAAATGCTCAACTTTGAAGGATCTTAACCTATGTTTTTAATGCAAAACCAATAAAACAAAGTCTCACACAAAGTGAAAGAAAATATCAAGAATTGTTATTCATCAAACTTGTTTTCCTAGGCATCCCAAAAGGGTCTATTTACAGGCTGAGATTGAGCCTTAAAATGTCTAGAACTAATTCAAAATAAGGCTAGCTAGCAATGTTTGAAAATTGAAAATTATTTGAATTCAAAGCTAAAACAAATTCTAGCTAAAATCTTAAAATCTTGCAAGACATTATCTCCATCTATTCAGCCGTGCTTGATGTCAAAATATTGTCTTGGAGGAGCTGATTTGATAAGTAGGATGAGGCTTGAAGTTCAATTCAAGAGTTGGTTGAATTTGAATTCAAGTTGAGTTTGAATTTGAGTTCACTTTGAATTTTGGCTCTTGCTTATCCTTTCCTTTCCAGCCATGTGTGATGCTTCTTTTGACCTTGGAAATCTGATTTTGATGATGATAAAATGTTTGGAATTGAATTCAAATGATGGTTGAAGTTTGAATTCAAAATTGAGTTGAATTTGAATTCAAACTTGGATTCAATTCGAATCGGCATTTATCCTTCTTTTATCCTTCATGTTGGCGTGAGACTGGCTGGAGATTAGGCTGAAAACCTTTTGAAATTTAAGTCTCCAATTGGTTGAGACTTGAATTCAAATTATGGTTGAATTTTAAATTCAAGTCTAGCTTTGAACTTAAATTCAATTTGATCATCATCCATTTGCTTCAAAATGGCCGCCCCCTTGATGTATGTTGGAGATGATTTTTGACTTCAATTTGAACAAGAGATTCCATCTTGGACACATTTGAATTTGTCTTTGTGGAGACAAACATTCTCTTCAAGACAACATTCTTTTTTTGTCTCCCTTTTTGCCAAACACGCCTATCTTGCTCATTTTGGGCCTCCATTTCATTTTGGACTTTTATGTACCTAATTTACCTACAAAGAAAAGACATAAAACAAAGATCACAAGGAACAAGATAATAAAACACACACGCATATGCATCAATGTTCAAAGAGTGGGTTCAATGAAGTGAACCCATGGAACCTTAGGTTCATCTTGAACATGCTTATACAAGAAGGTGACAACTTGATAACAAAGTTCTCTTGCCCTCCTTCTTGTCATAGGGCCCTTGACCTCTTGATGGAGCCCTTGATCCTCATCAAGAAATGCATGACACGTTTTATGACTTGACACGTTTTTGCATGAAACCTGCCTTATATAGTTCATATATAATGTTGTCGTACTAACGAGCCATTAAGCTTTAAAGCTTACATCAAATGGCAAACATTTATTTTGTTTGAACTATTTTCAGGTGCCACCATTAATGAACTAAACTAGTTCATTAAGTGAAGTACTTAGTTAAATGAACTAAGTAGTTCATTAAATGGTGATATATTTGGAGAAGGCACAAAGACAACAAATTGAAGAATGGAAAGTCTTCTTTCCTCTCATTATACACGCCTATATATATATATATATATATATATATATATATTTTCAGATTTTTTTAAAAAGGCACTATACACATATATTCCAACGTACTACCGACACGTTATATATTTTACGAACGTACGTTAACGTCACACCACTATATTTATCCCATGTTTATGAGTATATTTAGGTCTTATATCATATGATATAAGTCATGATGATGTGAAAATTATTACGACACGTTAAAAGGTTCTAAACCAAAAATTGTCGTATCGGGTGAATACCGAAACTTTGTCAACGTGTCACGTACTTGCCATATATAGATGATCAGCCCCTACACTTCAAAAATGGCCACAAATTTTGTGGCTTACATGGTATATACAGCCACAAAATCATTTTATGTTGGCACACGCAAATCACCCCCAATTAAGGCCAAATTGTGGAGATTTCAAATTCAACATTTTTGTCACATGAAGGCGCCACTTTAATCAGACATGAGTGCTGAATATTAAAGTTTAATTTATGTATATTATGTGTAACATAATATATATAACATGTGCAAAAAGTTGGAATTTAATCGGAGAAAAATCGGGTAATTGACAAACGTCGAAAATTCGGTTTTCTACGAACACGACACATGGAACATTTTTGACATGACATATAACATGTATCTACACAATTTTTACATACTCTATACATTCTAAAGTGTTCTATAAAAAAATCAATTAAAGGCTGATTGGAATATACCATGCGTGTATAATTATTGTGCACTATTTTATAAAGTTTACAAAAATAAAATTCAGCACATGTACAATCTATCATCACACGCCTAGATCACCTTGTTGGAGCATATGTGGAGCTTTGTTGGCATCTTGATTGGCCAAAAATGAAGTATACAAGGTTGGTGACATAAAGAAAGAAGCTACACAAGGTAACATTTCAAACTATGTCACATTTGTAACACATGCTGAAAATTTCAGCATGTATGCATTAAGGCTGTCCGAATTTTCACTATTGATTGTGCCATATTTACTTCTTTGAATTAAATGGATTAAATGAAAGATAAAATGGAAATGTTCTAAAGATGTTATGGAAATAATATGGTGATATTTAAAATATCACACATGCTGAAAATTTCAGTATGTGTGGAATGTATATGGGCGGCTTTATGGTCTCCATGATGACCAATTTGATTCCCAAATTAGTAGAGATTTTTATGTACTAAATGATGATTGATTTCTTCTTTATTTTTAAGGGATAAATCTACTACATACATGTCAATAATTTGAACTTGTCTTGGATATCACACATGCTGAAAATTTCAGCATGTGGAGAATAATGTTGGCCGATTTTTATGATGATAATGGAGATATTGTGTCTTGCAAATTATGTGGAATTAATATGAGACTTATGGCAACATTTTAATGGCTAATTGGCACATGTTTTAAGTGAAATTTTGTCAGATTTATCTAGTCATCAAGTGACGATAACTTTCATCCAATCAATGAGTGCCAAGTAAGCAAGGGCTTAATGATCATCCAATGAGGAGTTGCCAAGTAAGCGAGTGAATGTCACAATGATACAAGATATTCTTCCAAGGACTTAAAAGATAATTTTCAAGAGGAAGAAAAGGCATAGGGAGCAGCACCAATGTTGATAAAAAGAGAAGAAGGAGAACAAACAAAAGACAAGACAAGGCTTACAATTTCCAAGAGCAAAAACGTTGCAACCATCTTCTTCTTCTACATCTCTTCCTTTCTTCTATCTTAAAACCTATTGTATTCATATTCATACATCTTGAATAGGCTTCATCTATACCATCATATACTCTACATTGTTGTAAAAGATTGATCAATGTGTGATCAATCTTGCATTCGCTAGGTGGTGGTGTTCGTGATCGTTGTAATCACTTACAAGGTTTGTAAAGGTTTGGAGTTGGTGTGTAACTCCATCAACCCTGTGTGGTAAGGTGTTTTTTGTGTTTTGTGATTAGTGATAACCGAGGAAGGTATCCTCGAAGACTGGAGTAGGTTGATTTAACCGAACCAGTATAAAATTCCTTGTGTTCTTTACTTTTCAGCACTTACTTTCAGTTTCCAGCACAGTGTATCATTTTCATGATGTTCTTAAAAATAGTAAACGAACTTCAAAAATCATGAAACTTTCAAGAAACATAGACACATGTCTTAAGGCTCATTTGGCGCAAGTTTCAACCGTTTTGGACAAGTATAAGTCATCCAAACATCAAAAGTTCTGAGACTAGTGCAGTCTGATGTTGAGGCTTGCAAAAGGTTGAGACTTTAAACGTATTTGACTAACTTTCCAAAAGAATTTTTTAAAACTGTTTCAACCCAATTAAATACACATAATGAGGGGTTAATCATTAAATTTTCAAAGCATTTGGAGTCACGGTTTAATTGGAATTAATTTTTCAAATCAAACTACCGTTTCTGGCAGATTTGCGCAATCTGACCACCAACGATTTTTAAAGGGGTTAAAGGTTGAATTTTAATCTGAAATTTTTAGAAGATACTCAAAACATCTGAGACTAAGATCTCTCCAAATTTCAGAATTTTTGAAGACCTGTAACCTAGTTTTCAAAACGTTTCAAAACAGGTCCTGAAAACAGAAACTGTTTTCAGAAGTTGGGTTTTTGGTCTAAAACAATTTTAAAAACCATATTTTCCGCACCCAGTATTCAACCCCCCTTCTAGTGGTTCCTTGCAAATCCTACAAATAACATCTCGTAAGGGGGCTTTATTTAATGGAGCATTTAGTTGGACAAAATCTGTCACTTGATGTAAAGATTGTTGTCCCTGAGCGTTTGGCAATCTTATTTCCAAACTTCCAACATTCTGAAATGTTGATGTAATTCTTCGCCTTTATTTCTTTGACAAGGTTAATTATATCATTTCTCAAATATTGCTTTTTATAGGCCATAATTGTCCGTCTTTATCACTAGCTGTTAGATTAACTCTAAGAACCCAGAAAATTAAGCTAAATGCAAGGGGTACTTTTGGTAATTTCAGTAGCCAACTGGACTTGGTGGAAATAATACAACAACAACATTACCCATTGACTTAGAGGCTCCCGCTTATGGCGGGGTATGAGAGGTCGGATGTACGCAATCAAACCCATGTATCAGAAACACACAGAGGTTGTTTCCCGATGACCCATAATGAAAACAAGACAATAAGATATGACGAACGGAAATAATAAAATATGGTAAAAGAAAGGATTTGCTCAAAGGACCAAACAAGACAATGGGTTCACTACTCAAATGTCTCATTCATTTTGAGAAACTTAGTCATGAATGTTTGGTATCAGAAACAAGTTACAAACGGTGAACAAGTTATAAACCTTGAACGTCATAGGAACGACAGTAAATAAGATGGACTCAAGTACGCACTCTTCT
Organism: Eustoma russellianum; assembly: GCA_036186865.1. NCBI lineage: Eukaryota > Viridiplantae > Streptophyta > Magnoliopsida > Gentianales > Gentianaceae > Eustoma > Eustoma russellianum. The sequence goes on along the minus strand of AP025074.1, from coordinate 14,154,856 downwards.
TTGACTTTGAAATATGATGAAATAAAGCAAAATGACTTACTAAATTGGCTGTGCTTCTTATATTGTGAAGTAGTAGTTTGATCGACATAGCTTAGACGCATCATTATGGGTCATCGGGAAACAACCTCTGTCTGTTTCTAATGCATGAGTATGATTGTATATATCCGGTCCTCCATACCCTGCCATAGGCTGAAGACTCTAAGGCAATTGAGTAATGTTGTTGTTGTCGTCGTCGTCTTAGAACGACATAAAGGGATAAATAAAACATTATACTTATAGGTATATATGATATTAGATGTCTACTTTACATTAGCTGTATGTTATTTGTGTGCGTGTCCCCCCAACACACACATATATACATACATACATACATATACACACACACATACATACACATGAAAATAGGATAATACATTAGTTTATGATTAGTCCATAGAATACTGAAAAATACACTCTGCCTTTGATAAATACACACTCTTATTTGATTAATGCTTAAAAATGAATCATCAATGGTGTAAAAAGAACAAGTTAATACACACACATATACATACACACCCCCTTATATATATATATATTATATATATACATATACATACATATACATATACATACATATACATATACATACATATACATATACATATATATATATATATGTATGTATGTATGTATTGTATGTATGTATGAATGTATGCATGTATGTATGCAGATGATTTGTTTTATGTGGGGTCAAATCTTTTCTTGAAACATTATGAGGATGCCTTAGGCCAAAAGGTTAATTATGGTAAAAGCAGTTTCATTTCTTCTACCAACACATCTTTGCAGCGCAGGCACCACTTTGCAGATATTCTTGGTATACGTGCGTCATGTTTGCCATTCCGTTATTTGGGCTCTTTCTTACATAAAGGCATTAGCCGTGCACGTTAATGTACATCATTAATGGAGCACATTGACACACGGCTTCATGGTTGGCATAATAAATTGTTGTCACTAGCGGGTAGACTGGTATTATTACGGTATGTTATTTCCTCCCTCTGCATGTTATTGTAGCAGGCGGATTGCCACAATCGGTTATTAAGATCATCTAACGTAAGATGGCCAATTTCTATTGGGGGCCATAGTGGCACTGGGTTGCATGGTCCACTATTCAGACACCTTGCGCTGAAGGTGGTTTGGTCCTTCGAGATCTCCGCACTCTTCAAGAAGCTTATTTTTGTCGCATATGGTGGAACTGTCATCAGAATAATACACTCTGGAGTGCGTACCTTCATGCAAAATATGGACACCGCGGTGACTACCATCCCCGTATTATGGACTCACCCGTTTGGAAGATTGTTTGTCGCTCTCATCTTTTTTGTTCCTCTCACAGTCGGCAGCATGGTACGCAGCTGCGTTGGACTAAAAGGGCATCGGGGGAATTTTTCTTACGCTCAGCATATGATCTTTGTCGTATATCACATCCCACTCTTCTTTCGGCACAATTTATTTGGCACAATCATCACCGACCAACAGTCCGACATTTTCTTTCGTGTCTGTATCATAGGGCATTACCTTTTGAGGATTACATTGGGCAATTCACGGCATTTATGCCCACGCAGTGCCCTTTCTGCAAGGTAGCTTTAGCATGTATAGATCATGTCTTTTTGCATTGTCCGTGCACTCAGCCTGTTTGGCGTATTTTCTCAGACATCATGCATGGTAATCTGCATGCCTCTACGTGTTTATGGCCTTATATATTATCTTGGTGGTTTCGTGCTTCATCAAGTAATCTATTAGGGGCTCTTTGGATTGTGATTACAGGTATCATAGTCTATAATATATGGCGGTCATACGCTTCATTAGTATATGGTGATGCCATCCGATATACTACCGACTCACTTATTGCTATTATACGTTCTGATATTTATTTGTGGGGCAAAACGCTTGATGGGACAAAGCTTGTATCTAGTTTCGGCCCGATACAACATCTGAATTCGCTACCTCTTCTTCGTCTGAAAAGGCCCATAGTTGTCCGGTGTTTAGTTCTCCCTTCGGGTCGAATGAAGCTTAATGTCGATGCCGCGGTTGGGCGTACTTATGCTGCAGGTGGGGCTATCCTGCAAGACAGTTTTGGCGTATGTGTTGCGGCAATATCATTCAGATTATCATCATGCCCTCCTTTCATTGCAGAAATGCAGGTGGCATTATTTGGATTGCTATACTTTTTACCACTACATCGCCATATTATTCTGGAGACCGATTGTCACCAGTTGCCTCAATTACTTTATTGGCACAGTGCTGCTGATGAGGATTATCATCTTCGCATGCTTCTGTGCTTGTAGCTGCAGACACAATATGACATTCAACATGTTTATTGGAAGGCCAATATGGCAGCACATTATTTAACACAGCTTGGGTTGATGACTCCTATGACGGGTTATTATACACAGCACACGCTTCCACCATTGGTTCGTAGTTGCGTAATCCTTGATATTACTACTGCCAACCTTCGGCTTGCATGAGCGGCATCTTACTCAAGCTGTCTCTGTTTGTCTTCCATATGGATTGGCTATACTCTGCACATTCTGCCTGCACTCTGTGGAGTGCAGGCAACTTCGGTATGATCTACTGCTATTGGATAATCATGCTTTTCATTAGCTATTGGATTACATTGATTTCTAATAGTTACGTTTTTGCTTTTACATGGATGATCACGGGCGATGTTGGGGATTTCCGTAATGGCTGGCACGGATTGATTGCGTTGGAGCTGCCATATCTTTATGTACTAAATGTTTTAAATGTGGTAAATATGTACTCTTTTTCCTTCGTGCTAGATTTTATCCACAAGAGTGGTTTTGCTTGCCAAGATTTTAATGAGGCATATCATACCACATTTGAACATCCCCCTACACCTATCGCATATTACGGAGCTACATTTTCTGGCCTCTCAGTAGTTACATACGACTTTGTTAGGACCTTATTTGTATCAAGGGTATTCCTCCGCCATAAGTGAGGGTTTTTTTCCTTAAATAAAATATGGAGACATGGGCTCCTTCATTTAAAAAAAATATATGCACACACATACACACACACACACATATATATATATATGTGTGTGTGTGTATCTATATTTATATGTATTTATGTATCTATGTATTTATATGTATGCATATCTATACATATGTATGTATGTATGAATGTGTATATATATGTATATACACATACACACACACACATATATATATATGTATGTATATAGTTCATACATATAGCGTATATATATACAGTGTATTTATATATATATATATGTGTGTATACATACACATATATACATATACATATACACATATATTTATATACATACACACACACCCCCCGGCGAAAACGGGATCATCAGCCGCAAACGCAATCCGGCGGCGTTAGCCGCCGCCGCCACCTCTGTCACTTTACTGCATTGATCATCCATTCAGCTGTCTTCGATTCCCTCACTCCGTTATTTTGAAAATTGATCAGTCAATTGATCTGCATTGTTCCATTTCCTCGATCGTTCACCAATATGGATAATCCGCCGCAATCGTTTGCGGCAGTTGTCGCAGGCACCACTTCCGCCGAAAAGAATCTTTCTTGGATTCGGAAATTGATGCCCTTGCTGCACCTTTCAAATATGCTTTGGTTGGTACATTCTGGTATGGTAGACCCCCATTGAAGGTTATACGAGAAGTTTTTGAGAAAATTGGATTTCATCATGATCTCCGGATTACCCTAATTGATCAAACTCATATACTGCTAAAATTCCAAAATGAGACTGATTACTTGCATTGCTTTTATCGTCGATCCTGGCATATCTCGGGATGCCACATGCGTATTACAAAATGGACAGTGGACTTTGATCCAGCCACTGATGTACCTATTGTTCCTGTATGGATTGCATTGCCTGGTTTACCTATTCATCTCCATCGTAAAGAGGCACTCTTTGAGATAGTTCGACCGATTGGTTCCCCCCTCAAACTTGATGTTGCCACTTCAGATGGCTTAAGACCGTCAGTTGCTAGGGTTTGTGTGGAAGTTGATGTTTCGCAAGAATTGCCAAAAAAAAATATATTTGCAGGCAAAGAATCGTTTTATCCTGCAGGCTGTTGAATATGAGGACTTGCCGTTATTTTGTACATCATGCAGACGATTAGGCCATGTAGAAGACTCATGCCCACCACAAAAATCATCAAATGTGCCTCCCCCTCCGCCTCCCCCACCACCACGCCGCCCACTGTAGCGTTGGACACCCGTGAAGAAAAAACCATCGGTGACGCCTATCATATCTCCAGTGGATCAACCAATGACTGCTCCAGTATCACAACCCCCTTGTGATTTATCGGCCGCCCCAGTAAATGTTGAGGTTGAACTAGAACCTGACACCAATACATTGCAGGATGTTTCAGATGCTTGTGATATAGGCCATTCTTCGGATAATGATCTTCCCACCGAAGAACCCCCCTCTGACAATCTAACAATCCCGGATGAGGTTGTCCGTCGTATTAGTCTCATGGCCACAACAGCGGACACAGATATTCTTATTTCACGGTTGCAGGACACAACGGACTCATCAGAATTTATTCCTGTTGTTCCACGTCGGAAACGTCGGTCTCGAAAGGATCTTCCTCCGTTGCCTCCATCTACTGTTCTCACACGCAGTGCGTCTCATGCGATTCAGGGAAGTAACACTACTCTTTCTCAATGAATATTATGATATGGAATATAAGGGGCATGCGTGCCTCCCTCCCTAGAATGCATCAATTAATTCGTGATCATCGTTTAAATTTACTTGCTTTGATAGAGCCAAAACACTCGTCTAGCAATATTAATCGCTATGCTTTAGATTTTGGTTTTGCGAATTCTTTTTCATCGCAATCAGAACGTATTGGTTCTTCTGGCGGGACTCAGACTTTCAGTTGATCTCGACACAGGATGATGATCAAGTGATACACTTTACTCTAGTTTTTTGGCCAATGCAGTATTCGTTGGTACTATCTGTAGTTTATGGCAAACATACGCTCTTGCTACGCCGTGCATTATGGGATTCTTTATGTACATTCTCAGAAACATCTACACTGCCTTGGATTGTTGGGGGAGATTTTAATACATTTCGGTCCTTGTCTGATCATGAAGGCCGATCACAACCATCGCTTTCAGCATTACAGGATTTTAATGACTGTATTGAATCGTGTTTTTTTATGTCACCGCAATTCCATGGGCCTAAGTTCACATGGACAGATGGTAGAGGATTGGGACCGGAACAAACTGGTTTTCTTCCAGGCTCTGACATTTCGACATAGGTTCTTCTGGCTTGAGAAATGATACACATGATGGATAGGGGCGGTTCACAGGTATGTTTAAAGCTTGATATGATGAAAGCATTTGATAGAGTCAGTTGGGAATATTTGGAGAAATTACTGTGCTCTTTTGGCTTCTCTGACTTTTTCATTCGCATTATCCTTAACCACTTGCGGGCTACAACATTAGCAGTTCTAATTAATGGTCAGCCTTCTTCAACATTTCGGCCACATAGAGGTGTGAAACAAGGAGATCCTTTATCTCCATTGCTGTTTATTTTATCTTCAGAGGGATTCGGCAGAGGACTAAAAGCATTAACAGCAGCTGGACAACTGCAACCTTTCCGTTTAGGGCGCATTCCATTTACAATAACACATTTGGCATATGCGGATGACTTATTAATCTTTCTACGTGGTACACAGAATAACCTTAGACGGTTTCATGCCTTCCTCACTCACTACGAAACTGCATCTGGGCAAAAAGTCAATTTCCAAAAAAGCAGTATAATTCCATCTGCTAATATACCTTCCCGACAGCGACGGCAGTTAGAGGACATTATCAACATGAAATGTACTTCTTTACCTTTCAAATACCTTGGCTCCTACTTGCATAAGGGAATTTCCCGTGCCAGATACTGTGTTTCTTTGTTGCAACATATTGATGACAAACTTCATGGATGGCACTCCCGATTACTTTCATCTGCTGGACGTTTAGTTTTGGTACGCTCTGTTATAGCAGCATTGCCATTACACATTCTTGCATCTGGTGGCCTGCCTAAATCTGTAATTAAGATCATACATCGGAAAATGGCGTCATTTTATTGGGGCCGAAGATACCACTGGGTATCTTGGAGTGCTATCTGCGCACCTCAGGAGGAAGGTGGATTGGGGATTCGGAACCTCAACACGTTACAACAAGCTTATCATTGTCGTATTTGGTGGTCATATCAGCATGATTCCACACTTTGAAGCAGATATATGCACGCAAGATATGGACAACGTGGGGATTACTTACCTCGTTTACCGGATTCTCCAATCTGGAAGCTTATTTGCCGTATACAACCCTTCTGTATATCACAGTCTGCTGGCCAAGGAATGCATCTTACATGGTTACACACACCAACAGGGGAATTTTCATTGCGTAGTGCGTATGATGCTTGCCGTACATCTCATCCACACATCCTCTCGGCAAAGTTCATTTGGTATAAACAGCATTCACCAGTTATTCAAATCTTCTTATGGAGACTTTTCCATTCTGCGCTTCCATTCGAGGATTATATTGGCAGGTTTATTACTTCGCAACCAACTCAATGTCCATTCTGTAAGGGTGAGTCCGCTACAATAGATCATGTTTTTATGCATTGCTCACATGTGCGTTCATTATGGATTTATTATGCTGGGGAATTACACTGTCCTCTACCATCATCCTTGCAACTGCGCCAATATATACTTGCTTGGTGGTATCGGTCATCATTTTCGTCTCTCTTTGGGGTTTTCAAAATAATCATTCCAGCAATTATATTGTACAATATTTGGCGTGGATATGCATCGTTAGTTTACGGAGAGCAAAGAAATATTACAATGGCATCCCTTCAGGCCTCCGTTAGATATGACATTACTATTTGGTGCAAGAAAATATCAGGCACAAAACTAGCGGCTGATCCTAGACGTTATTTCTCTTGGCTTCCATCGCTGACACCTCCACGGCCTTCTCTGATTCGCTGGCTATATCCACCCTCAGGCAGATTGAAATTGAATACAGATGCGGCAGTTGGCAGACAATATGCTGCAGGGGGCGCGATATTGCGGGACCACATGGGCTCTTGTGTGGGAGCAGTTTCGTTTAGGCTACCCTCAACTACACCACTAAACGCGGAGATTCAGGCCGCATTATTCGGTCTTCTATATTTTCTTCCCCTACATCGTAACATCACATTGGAATCAGATTGTGCCCAAATGATCTCTCGGTTGACCCGCCCTCAGACGGTTTATGGCAACTATTATCTCCAGCTACTTCACACGCTTATTCATCTTCACCCTCTTGATTATCATCACATCTACTAGGAGGCTAATATGGCGGCTCATTATTTGTCTCAACACGCAATGCTGGACCCCATCACACACTATTATTCATCGCAGACTCTTCCATCGTTAGTGCGATCTGCTATCTTGTTAGATCTTTCTTCAGTCCAATTGCGTGTTGTTTGATAACCCAAAGTCTTCCACATAGATTGGCGTTTCAAGCATCTCCCTGCCTGTATCCTACGGGATTCAGGCAGGCCTGGTATGTATTGTTATCCTTTGGCCTGTCCTTTATACTGTTTCCTGGTGTTGCATATCTGCCTATTAATGCTTAATTTCACATGGATGGAATTATATATATTGGTGGCGCGATTTTTCCATCCGGCACTAGCGGACACAGCGGCACATCTACCACAGCTTCATAACATAATATCGTCGCCTTGGCAACAACTTTGCCAGGGCGACATCGGTATGTGTTTGACATCTCTATTTAACTATCTTTGGACTCTTTATATCACCGGTATAACTTCTCTCTGGATTTCTTATGAGGTATGGCATTTCCCGGACAAGACAAGCTCAAGCAACGACTTCCACGGCTTCAACTGGCAAACTCGGCCCACATCATCATCAACAAAAGGCGCACATTTGTACTCAAATTCAGATTCGCTACATATCAATGACAGTCGTATAAATATGTATGCTTTTTCCTTCGCCAGGGTTTTATCCACAAGGGTGGTTTTACCTGGCAAGGTTTTAATGCGGCATATCATATACGACTGGAGATATGATATTCTTATTTCGTTATTTCATTTATTCACATACTCTGATGATTGTAACAAGGTTTTCCTCCGCCATAAGTGAGGCCAATCATTAATAAAATTGCTGTTATATATAAAAAAAATACACACACACACACATATATATACCTGTGTGTATGTATATGTATATGTGTGTATATACACACACGCAGATAGACACACACATATATATACTATATACATATGCAGGCGCGCACACACACATACACACATAATATATTTTTTTATAAAAGGAGCATTGTATCCTTAAATGTATTAATAAGGCCTCACTTATGGCAGATGAATACCATTGTTACAAAGAAAGTCATGACATAACAAAATGAATGAAGATAATGGACGGAAAATGTAAATACATTGATGGCAACAATAGTAAAAATAATGTTCAAAAGGTGTATAATATGCCTCATTAAAACCTTGGCAGGCAAAACCACCCTTGTGGATAAAATCCTACACGAAGGAAAAGGAGTACATAGTTAAACCTTTTGAAACATTTACTGAGTCTTGTATGTGCCTACCAAGTGCGTATACTCGGGTGGAGGTGCCATGGTCATCCTTCGGGGTGTCCAAAAACATACATGCAAAGCCAAACAAAAAATAGTAAGCATCGCGTACCAAGCAAAGGCTAACATTGTGGAAGATCGATAAAAAAAATCATACCTAGTCTGTCTGCATCCCACAGAATGCAGGCATGGCATAGGATAAAGGGTCAATCCCTATGGAAGACTGTTCGAGACGTAAGCATATAATTACCCATGTCGGAGATGCCCAGTGGTGACATCCAGCATAATGCAACTGCGAACCAAAGATGGAAGAGTGGATGAAGTAAAATAAGACGCCAATAGTGTGTGTAATCCATGCTGTGCCAAATAATGTGCCGCCTCATGGAATGTGTGCTGTATCATAATTCCACTCTGCGTGGACAAAGTGTGAAGCATACGAAAATGGAACTAGGCCGGAGTATGTGTATGCTGTATTAGTGCACGAGTCAACTGTATGCAATCAGTTTCTAAAATAATGTCCCGATATAAAGGCAAGAAATATAGCAGCGCAAAGACCGCATCCTGTATCTCAGCCAGAAATAAAGTGGTTGCCGGCAGGTGAAAAGATAACGTGCTCACACATGCACCTGTGTGATCGCGTAAGATAGCTCCGCCAACAGCAAATGATCTTCCCACTGCAACATCTGTATTCAAATTTAATCTACCTGTAGGAGGAACAATCCATCTCACAACTTGTATCCATTTGATGCGAAGAGGTGGAAGGATACCCAAGGTCTGAACAGACTGATAGCCCGAAGCAAGTTTAGTATGATCTATTGTCTTAGCCCATAAATAAATGTCTAACTGAATACTGCCCTAAGGGAGGCCGTTGTGCAAGAGGCTATATCTCCATATATGATTGAAGCATAAACACGCCAAACATTGTAAATGATAATACCAGGAATGACTATGCGTAAAACACCGACAAGTGTGGACGAAGAACCGCAAAAGAACCAAGACAACAAGTAAGACCATAGGTGCTGAACCATCTGATTTGGACCATCCACCGCTGCAGAATAAAAATTCCAGAGAGGCCGGATAAGAGAACAATGCAGGAAAATGTGATCTACCTCCGCCGATGCAATCTTACAAAAGGGACATATAGTGGGACGAGAGATTGTATATTGTCTAATATAATCCTCCAGTGGAAGATCACGATGATAGAGGCGCCATAGAAAATTGGAAATAACTGGAAGATGACGCTTATGCCAAATAAACTGAGCTGATAATGTTGTTGGACGACTATCGCGGCACAAATCATATGCTGATCCTAGAGTAAACTCCCCCAATTGAGTAGATTTCCATAGCATATGAGTTCCATCATATTCAGAATATGCTTCAAAAAAATTATGAGCCCGACAAATAAGTTTCCAAATAGGAGAGTCTGGTAATCGAGGGTGATAATCTCCCCTAATCCCATATTTAGCATGCATAAACTTACACAAGGGAGTGTGATCCTGCAGATAATGCCATCAGATTCAATAAAAATATGCATCTTGTAAGGCTCGAAGATCACGAATACCCAAACCTTCCACCAAACAAGGCATCCGAATTTTTGACCATGAAACCTATTGTCGCCTCTGGCCCCAATAAAAACGAGACATTTTCTATTTTATAATTTTAAGCACTGACTTTGGCAGGCCACCAGCTGCCATAATATGTAGTGGAAGGGAAGAAATAACATACCGTAGTAAGATCAGCCTTCCTGCCTGTGATAGTAATTTATTATGCCATCCATATAGGCGTGTGTTGATATGTTCTAGAAGCGTCGTACAATGACCAGCCCGATTAACTCCTTTATGCAACATAGATCCAAGATAAAGGAAAGGTAGATGAGTTGGAAGCATACCCAGGATATCCAAAAAAACTGATTGACGCTGCACTAAGATATTTGTGGATGGAATAAATCGACTCTTATTATAATTAACCTTTTGTCCCGAGGCCTGCTCATATGAAGATAAAAAGGCTTGAAATCTCCGTAAAGTATGTGTTGTGCCCCGAAGAAAGATAAGTAAATTGTCTGCATATGCAAGATGTGTGACATGAAAAGGCATATGTCCTACACGAAAAGGTTGCAATGAATTTGATGCCACCAAAGCTTTTATGCCTCGACTAAAACCTTCCAAAGATAAAATGAAAAATAATGGGTAGAGTGGATCACCTTGCTTCACACCACAATAAGGCCAAAAATAGGCAGAGGGATTACCATTAATCAAGATAGATAAGTGCGTGCTGCTCAAATGATTCAATATGATCCGGATAAAAAAACCAGAGAAGCCAAATTTCGAAAGTAGCAATTCCAAATATTTGCAACTGACACGACCAAAAGCCTTCATAATATCCAACTTAAGACATAGCTGACTGCCTCCCTTGTCTAACAGATGTATGAGTTCCCTGGCTAACAAGACTTGTGATGAAATATCATAGCCTTTCAAGAATTTAGTTTGTTCAGGTGAGATTAATTTAAAGAGCAATGTACTCAACCGTGTTGCGATTATACAAGTACATACCTTGCTAATAAAGTTGGTCAAACATATGGGTCTGAAATCGCTGAAAGTGTGCGGCGACTGCACTTTCGGAAGAAGTGTTATCAACGCGCCTGCCATGATTGAAGGTTGTGGCACACCAAGGAAAAATTCCTGCACTACGATGATCACATCCGTATGTATGATAGGCCAACGAGAGCGAAAGAAATTACCATGATAGCCATCTGGCCCTGCAGCAGTCTACGGATCAAGATGCCAAACAGCGTCCTTTATCTCCATCGCTTGCGGTATTTGAGTCATGAAGAGATTGTCATCAGATGATACTAGTTTTGGTATATATTGCAAAATATTCGCATAGTCTTCCGTTGCCTCCTTCGCAAATAAAGATGTATAAAAAGAAACTGTGTCGTTTTGAATAATTTCCTAGGTATCACATAGCAGCCCCTCCGATGTATATGTTTGTTGAATGCGCAAATGTGAACGTTGACCCTTAACAATAGAATGAAAATATTGTGTATTGGCATCCCCATCTTGAAGCCATCTAACTCTAGCTTCTTGCTTCCAATATTGAAACTCGTATTACGTAGCCTGAATATATTCTGCCTCCGCCCGATGATAACACGTGCAGGTGGCATCCGTCGGATTCTGATCCCATACAGCTTCAGCCCGTCGAACTTCGGCGTCAGCATGTTCCACCTGACTAAAGAGGTTCTCAAATATATTCTTATTCCAGATTTGTATGTCCTTCGTCAGATGAGATAACTTGTTGTAAAAACCATGCATACCACCCGTTGTTGGATATGACTGCCATGCATCCGCGACATACGAGTGAAAGCCTGGATGAGTAACCCAAGCATCTAGAAAACGAAAAGGACAACGCCCAGTGTCTCGTGTCTTACCACATATGAGTAATAAAGGAATATGATCAGACGAAATACGTGGTAAATGCGTAAGACATAAATCATCAAACACATCCTGAAACACAGAATTGAAAAAGACCCAATCAAGTCATCGTTTAACCAAGCCTAAGTCACGTCCGTCGCTCTAAGTATACCGAGGGCCGTGAAAGGAAGGGCTCATCAACGCACAGTCCTCAATACAATTATTGAAATCCTGTAAAGAAGATAATGAGGGCTGAGAGCGACCGCGATGATCATCCAGAGAACGAAATGTATTAAACTCACAGCATATCAACCACGGGGTGGTTATCTGTACTGAATAGACCCTTAAAGACTCTCACAACTGGCGGCGAAGAAGAACAGTACCGAGCATAAACAACAAAGCAAGTAAATATCAAGTTTAACGAGATATAACAGAACTGAAGATGAAGGACTTGATCTTCATCCTGAGCAGACAATAGCCGAAAGATGTGAGGGTGCCAATAGATCCATAACTTTCCTGACGTAGACGCATGTGAAGTAGAGAAACCCAGATCCAATCCATATTGGGTAATGCTATCTGGAGGGTGCTTTGGCTCGATTAGAGCCAAAATGCTTAATTTATGCACATGTACCAAATGATTTAATCGAGCAAAAGAGGTTCTTATACCTCTTATATTCAATGTCTTGATATTCATTGAGAAAAATTAGAATCACTCCCTTGTGAAGAACGAACAGCACTACGAGTGAGAATCGTTGAGGGCTGCAGTGGAGGCAGCTCCTTGTGAGTTCTACGGCGGCGGTGAGAGACCACTGGAATAAATCCTTCCGCATCCGAAGGTTCTATAATATGAGATAACAGAATCTCCTCTGATGGAGACGGTGGCAACAAATTGATTTTGCGTGTAATATCATCTGAAACCAGGGCCAGATTAGGAGGAAGATCAACCATATGCAACTCTGTATCCGATGAATGACCCATATCTCCAACGTTTGTATATGCTTGAATAGGGGGGTATTCAGCATCTGAACCCAATCTAGAGATATCCTGCACATAACTTGGTGCTGGCAATGGCACCGCAGGAGGAGTGGAAGCCGCTGCCTTAGGGGTGGCGGATTGCATCAAAATAATAGGTGGTACATCCACTGCATCAATGTTACGACGTGAGTCTTTTTTTATTTGGTGTCCACCGTGTCAGTGGACGCTGCATAGGGGTCGGTGGAGGGGATGACTTTTCGCAATCTCCTATTGCATGGCCTAGACGGCGACAAGTTGTACAGAATAAAGGCAAATCTTCATAGACTGCTTGTTGCAGAATCATTTTTTGCTTAGCCCGCAGATAATTTTTCTTAGGCAGTTCTTGTGATACATCAACTTCAACACAAACTCGAGCCACTGAAGGACGTAAACCATCTGACGTAGCAATATCCAACTTTATTGGAGTCTCAATCGGCCGGACAATCTCAAATAGGGCTTCTTTATGATGAAGATGAATGGGGAGGCCAGGGAAAGCCACCCAAACCAGAACAATGGGCACATCAGCAACGGGATCAAAATCTACAGTCTATTTTGTAACCCTCACGTGACATCCAGAAATACTCCAGGAACGACGATAAAAACAGCATAGGTAATGAGGCTCATGGCGGAAATTCAGAATAACATGGGATTGATCAATCAAAGTTATACGCAGATCATTGCAAAATCCAATACGTTCAAACACATCACGAATAACTTTCAACGTCTGTACCAAAAAGTACCCACCAGTGAAAAACGATACGGAACATCTAATGCATCAATTTCTTCATATGAGAATGAGATCATAGGAATACCTTTATATCGTGAAACTGTTTTGGGTGAGATTGCCACCGTTGTGGCATTCGCTACTATCGCGGTGAAAGACGAAGCAGGTGCGATCAGGGCTGAAGTTGGTGCTTTATCCATTGCTGCGATCGCTAATGAGGGACGGAGGGAATGCAGATGAAATTGAAATTGCGTAGAAGGAGGCATGCTCCAAATAGCAGTAAAAGAAAATGGAAAAAATCCCTCAGAGTAGACAAACAGAATCAACAAAATAGGAAATCGTAGAAAGCAGACAAACAGAATGACGGTCGCGATTTAACATTGCGCTGCCACCTTCGTTGAAGACGACGATCGCCAGAGCAAGAAAAGAGCCATTAAGGTTTACACACACACATATATATATGCATGTATATATATAATTCTGCCTAATCCTATTCCCTTCTTTCCTTTTATATTTCTGTTCTTTATTTATCTTCTTGGGGAGATTAGTCACCCCCATATTTTAATATTTATTTACTTGTTTTTTTCTTTTGCTTTTTATCTGTTATTGTTAATATTCTTTTGTTATTATGTCATGTTTCTGTCGGTAGCTTTTAATCCTGTTTGTGCTAGTGATGTGTGCGTGTGTATATATAGTTAAAATATTTTTCAAAATCACAGTCAAATCAATCAGAGACAGTTGCAGTCAATCATTATAATTAACTATCATTCAGGATATTCTAGGGTTGATGTACATAATTGTATTTCCAATATTTCCAATAGACATAAATTTAATATGAAAACTATGAATGAAATACGAAGACTTTCTTCCACCAAATTGTTTATCACGGTCCATACCATCCTTAGCCTCTTGAAAGGATTCAATTGGTCCAAAATCTCAATCAACACAAACAAAAAACAACCACTCAAACTCAACAACAGAGACCAAAAACAGCCAACAAAACTAAAAAAACTCAAACACGTCAAACCCAGAAAATAGCCTCACCGAATTCACACCAGGCGAATATGTACCTGCGAATCAAACCAAAGAACCATTTCAAATCCACACGAAACACCAGAGATCAAAACTAACATATGGACCAGTAACTTTCCTTATTAATTCATCACACAACTTGCAAATTTACTCTGCAACAAACTCAGCACACAATCCCTTCCAACAAACTCTGAAAACTTATCCATTGGAATCAAGCTCAACGACAAAAATTACTCACTTTGGGCAACCTTGATTCAAAATGCCATTGGAGATAGGGAAGGAGCACCCGCCTCACAGGGGTTCCTTCACCTCCTACCAACTGAACCTGCCTATATATGGTGAGAGCAAAATGATCAATGGATATTCACTTGGTTAATTCAGAATATCGAATCAATCTTGGTGAATAAAGTATCTAGATCTCCAACAGCAAATGCTCTATGGTATAGACTGACCATCACATATGGGTCCGGTCCTGACTCAGTACAAGTCTTTGATTTACATAAACGAGCTAATTCAATCTGACAGGCGTTAGACTCAATTGAAGATTTCTGGAATAAGCTCCAAGGAATTTGGATGACAATAGACGCAAATAACCCCAACCCAATGCAGGATCATGACAATATCAACATTTACCATCAAAAAATCCAAGAACATAGATTGTTCCAACTGGTAGTGACTATTGATGAAAAATTTGAGACTGTAAAAAAGGTTTTACTGAAAAGGGAACCGCTGCTCTCGGTTAAGATGGTGTACGCTGCCATCAGGAGAGAGGAAGCAAGGATGATGATACTAAAATCAAGTCCCTTAGTCAAGTGAGAGACATTATCATGGGGTAGCTTCGGTCTAGCCACGAGAAACACAACAAACTAGGGCAGAGGACTATCGAATCAGATGACAGGACAACAGCAGACACATGCAACCAATCAGAAAATAGGGCATCACTCGTTGTTGGAGACAAAAAACACTCGGGAGACATGTTTTCAACTGGTGGGCTACCCAAATTGGTGGGAAAGCAAACCACTATGAAGCTGTATGGAGCAGGAGAGGGAGCCTAAGCTATGGGCAACCCCAAGGCTGTCTACAATGGCAACAGCGCAGGGGAAGGTGATGGAAACTAAGGGAGAGAGAAGATGCGGGGGAACGATGAGGGACAGGAAGCTTCCACGAGAGGAGGTAAAGGGGTTGGAGCTTTGTTTCCCAACCCCAATCAATTTAAATCCCTTTATTCTGAAGTTATTTCATATATACCCCTAGTTTTTCTGAAAATTCAAAATACACCCCTAGAACTTTCTGACATTACAGATGCACTCTCAAAAATTTCTAAAATCCCAAACACACCTCAAAAAGCCCCTCAAATCATACATTCATTCCCCTTGAATTCTAAAATTATAGAAATGACTTCAGGCCCTATAGATCATGAGAAGCTCATCATACCAATTCCACTTCCTATACTTATCCCGAGAAGAAATCTGAGTGGATTTCTGAGTGTGGTGTTAGAATATGAAATGTTTTGATGAAGTTAAAAGATGTTTTAAAAGAGTTAAAAAGAAATTTCACACTTGGAATTTGAAGCACAATGAGAAAAACTCAATGTGAGACATCGATCTCTTACATGGATCGATCGATATATACATCAGTCTCTCAAGGAGAGACATTGATTGATCTATGTTGGAAGGTTCAAAGTTGAAACCTTACCGTCCAACATCGACCTGTAAATTTGGGAGACATCGATCGATCGATGTGACATCGGTCTCTAAGGTTAGAGACATCGATCGATGTAATGAAGGTTCAAAGTTGAAACCTTACTAGAGGACATCGACCTTTCAATGTCTGAGACATCGATTGATCGATGTATGCATCAGTCTCTCAGGAGACACATCGATCGGTCGATGTACATAAGGATTAAAATTGAAACCTTACTGAAGATCGATCTCTCAGCTATGAGACGTAGCTCGATCGATGTGCATAATAGTCTCTCAAGGAAGAGACATCGATTGATCGATGTATGGCAGGTTCGAAACTGGACCTTATTGGAGGACATCGATCTCTCAGTGCAAACATATCGATCGATCAATGTCATCCAGAATGCAAATTTTTACGATCGTTGTAACAAAATCCACAGGAGATTCATAGTGTTTTTTCTTTCTAATCTTGCTCAAATTTCTTGTGGACTTTTTCCTAACATTAACCATGCTTCTTTGACTATTATATCCATGTCTAAGATTCTCTAGGGTGACTTTGGAGGATCAAATCAATCCATAGGGTGGCTAAATGCTATTTGCACATTGTCAAGACTTGAGAATGACTTGAAGACTTGAGGGAGGCTTCAAAACTGTGGCTCACACCTCCTATAAATTGAAGAAGCTCAGATGAGGGCAATACATACTTTCATCCTCTTCAAGCTTCATATTTCATTGTTATATATTTCTCTCATTTGTGCAGAAGTGCTTAAGGCATGTTAAGCTCTTTTTGTTTGTTCTTCATTGTTGTAATTTGAGAGATTGTGAGACTAACACAAGAGGAACCATACATAGTTGATCTCTTGCTTGTGTTTAGACTAGTGAGAAAGTGTAATCCCCATTACTTCTTTAAACCCATTGCAAGAAAGTTCTTTGAGTGAACTTTGTTAAAGTTGTGAGGTAGCAAGAATTTGTTCTTGCTTATAGCTGAAGTTGTTGTAGTTGCACAAAGTTGTTTGTGCAAGAAGTTGTTGTTGTGGTTGCTTACACTAAGTTTTTAGTGTAAGTATTGTTGTTGTTGTTGTTCTTATTAAGAGTAATAAGATGTGTAGTTGTTGAAAATCCACTTTGGAAACAAAGTGGTAGTGGAGTAAAATCATTTATGATTCGAACCACTATATATCGGGTGTATTCATTCATTGTCTCTCATCTCCCATTCTTTACATTGATTTTGATTTTCATTTGAGTTGAAGATAGTCAAAAACAAGAAAATTCTGCAAAATCATCCAACACTCTATTCACCCCCTCTAGAGTGATTGTTACTGACTTAACAATTGGTATCAAAGTCTATCCTTGATTTCTTGGCTAATCCTTGTAAGTAGCAAGGTTAAAAATCATGGCAATGACAACCTCTTCATCCTACACCTCAGCTTCCAGACCAACTGCATTATTCTCAGCCTCAAACTAAAGCACCTATGTTTGATACCCAAAATTATTCTTTATGGAAGTTTCGAATGATAAATCATTTGAAAGGCTGCAGATTTGATATATGGAGAGCTGTTGTCAAAGGAATTGAAGTTCCTACAATTACCAACTCAAAAGGAGAGTCAATGTTCAAAGATGAGGATGACGACGCTAATGAAGAGAAGATAAACTTCGCCATAAACGGAAAAGTATTCAATATTCTCTCAAGTGCTTTAACCACCACTGAGCTTATAAGACTCAAGGTCTTGAAACAACCCATAAAGCATGGAAAAGGATGGAAATGATACACGAAGGGACTGAACAAGTAAGAATGGCCAAAAGACATACACTCATGAAGGAATATGAAATGCTCGTTATGAAAAGTGGCCAAAAGGTTGAGGAGACAATCGACCGATTCACTCAAATAGTGAATCAACTCTCCATGGTTGACAAAAAAAATCTCAAATAAAGATCTTGTATCAAAACTCCTCAACTCTTTGCCAAGAGAATGGCACCCAGAGTCACCGCCATCACCGAATCTAAAAATCACAAGACCCTTACCCTTGATGAGCTATTCGATAATCTAGTCACTCATGAAATTCTTATTGATGAGCAAAATAGGATGAATCTTATTAAGCCCAAACATGCATCACACAAAGGATTAGTTGGTAGGGTCCGATGAATCGGAGGAGGAAGTTGTTCTTCTAGTTAGGATACTAAAAGAGTGGATATAAGAAATAAGGCTCAAGCAAGAAGGTTTTTCAAGAAACCACCCAAGGAAAAAGAAGCAAGTCAAAATTGCTATAGGCGTGGTCGACCCGGTCATTTCATTGCCAATTGTCATGTCAAGGAGCCACAAAAGCAAGAAAAGAAAGCTTTTCCTCAAAAGAAGAAAGCTTTAAATGTGGAGGTAACTACATGGGATGATATTTTTTCTAAATCGAAAGGAAAGACAATGATGTTGGACTTGTTGCAATAGTTGAAAATCTAAAGACACAACATACTTGTGTCATGGCAATTGAAAATGACCTTGAGGTAAACTCTAACTCTTCTAATTTACAAGATGGAATAGGGGATTGACAAGATGATTTTGAAAAACCGAATTTGAAATATAAACACTTGAAGAAAGAATTTAAAAAGTGCATACTAGAAATTAAGAGCTTGCATGATAAGAATATTTTAATTTACCAAGAACATGACATCATACTTACCATGCACAAAGCCGTAGCTCTAGAAAATATGGAGATTAGGAAGGAATGTGATAAATTAAGAATAGATTTACAAAAACAAAAACTAACCGATGGTAAAATTAATTTAGACAAATTGCTTGGAAACCAAATGATAGGAAATGATAAATCCAGTTTAGGATTTAAATCTTTATATTCCTCTTTTGAGCCCAAGTTATTAAAGAAAAAGACAAATAATAGAAGAACTCAAAATGACTCATCATCTCATAAACACAAAAACGTACAACTAAGGAATGTGCCCACTTGTTTTCATTGTAACAAGATAGGACATGTAAAAAGTGTATATAGAGCTAGATTTGGAAATATGTATCTTTGGAAGCCTAAGGGTCGATAAGCTAACCCGAAAGGACCCAACCTTCCAAGAGTACCAATATATAAATCTCTTGGTTTTGTAGTCTCTCAAAATAAATAGAGTAGCCAAAGAAGAAGGAATCAAATGACTTATAGACAGTGAATGTTCCATGCACATGACCGAAGACAAGACTTTATTCACCAAGCTCAAGCTCCAAGATAGTGGAACGGTGCATTTTGGAAATGAGAGAAGCCAAAATCCTTGGACATGGAGAAATTGGTAACTCTTCTTTCATTATTAATAATGTATTATATGTAAAAGGGCTTAAGTATAATTTGATAAGTGTTAGCCAACTATGTGATGCTAATTTTCAAGTTGAATTTGTGAAAAGAAAATGCACCGTGAAAAAGAATGATCAAATTGTTTTTGAGGCTATAAGGAAAATTGATGTTTATAAATTTAGCACACATGATTTGATATCACAAAAAAGTTTCATGTCTAGTTGCCGAAAATGGTTTGACACAGTTATGGCATAGACGACTTGGACATATTAATTTCAAAAATTTCAAAGAGATTTGTAAAAAATGAAAAGATCCAAGGTCTTCCAAAACTAAATTTTGAAAACCATGGCTTATGTGACACTTATCAAAAGGTAAAGGTTGTCAAAGCAAGCTTCAAGCGCAAAAGTGAAATATCCACCACCAAACCCCTACAATTGCTTCATATGGATTTGTATGGGGATATTGGTACGGTAAGTCTAGGTGGAAAACATTACACTTTTATAGTGGTAGATGACTTCTCTAGGTATACTTGAGTCATGTTCTTAGCCAAAAAGAATGATGCATGCCAAGAGTTTATAAAACTTTATAGAAGATTAGAAAACTAAAAAGAAGACACCATCAAGGAAATTAGAAGTGATAAAGGTGGTGAGTTTGATGGTGAGTTACAAAAATTTTGTGTATCCAAGGGGTATGGACACAATTTCTTCGCTTCTAAAACTCCTCAACAAAATGGTGTTAGAGAAAGGAAGAATAGAACACTTCAAGAAATGAGCATAGCCATGCAAAACAAATTTGAGCTACCTAAGCATTTTTGGACTGAAGCTGTAAATACCGCTTGTCATGTAATAAATAGAGTTTATTTGAGACCATCTCTCAAAAAGACTCCTTATGAGCTTTGGAAAGGAAGAGTACCCAACATTGGTTATTTCAAGGTATTTGGTCGTAAGTATTTTATACTTAACACAAAAGATAACTTAAATAAACTTGATTTCAAAGCAGATGAAGGAATTTTTATAGGTTATGCTCAAAATAGCAAGGCATTAAGGGTATATAATAAAAGGAATATGAAAGTTGAAGAATCAATTCATGTTAAGTTTAGTGAATTCTTTGATAATGAACCAAGTATAAATGATGATGATGATGATGAAAGAATTGAAGTGGGTCGTATAGAGAAGTTTGAGAATCTAAAAGGTAATATCATTATCGATCTTAGGATTGATTCACTTGAAAATGAACCTAAGATAGTAAAATAAGAAGAAGTGAGAGATGACACTTCAAATTTATCGAAATCATATTAACTAGAAGAAAATTTAATGAAAATGCTTTCATTTCATAAGTTAAGCCTAAGAATATAAAAGAGGTTAAAAATGACGAAGATTGGATAGTAGCCATGTATGAAGAGCTAAATCAATTTGAAAGAAGTGATGTTTGGAAATTAGTGGCTAAACCTATTGATCATCCTATAATTGGCACTAAATGGGTATTTAGAAATAGAATGTATGATAAAGGAAACATAACTAGAAATAAAGCTAGGTTAGTAGCTCAAGGATATAGACAAGAAGAGGGTATAGACTATGATGAAAATTTCGACCCTATGCCTAGATTAGAAGCCATTAGGATGCTACAAGCATACGCATGTCATAAGGATTTCAAGCTACATCAAATGGATGTGACATATGCCTTCTTGAATGGAATAATACAAGAATAAGTGTATGTAGCTCAACCACCAGGGTTTGAAAATCATGATTACCCTAATCATGTATTCAAACTCAAAAAGGCTCTTTATGGACTTAAACAAGCTCCTAGGACATGGTATAAGAAGAGATTAAGTAACTTTCTCCTTCTCCTTGAAAATGGTTAAAGTTGACACTACGTTATTTATTAAAGAACAAGGAAATCATTAATTATTTGTTCAAATCTATGTTGTTGATATTATATTTGGTGCTACTAATGATTCTCTTTGTGAGCATTTTGCTAAGTTGATGGAATGAGAATTTGAAATGAGCATGATGGGTGAACTCAATTACTTCCTTGGACTTCAAATAAAGCAGACTTAAGATGGAGTATACATATCTCAAACGAAGTATACCAAGGATCTACTCAAGAAATACAAGTTTGAAGATGGAAGGAGTGTGAGCACACCAATGAGCACAAGTACAAAGCTTGACAAAGATGAAAAAGAAAAGCCGATTGAGGTAACCAAATATAGGGGCATGATTGGTAGTCTACTTATTTAACCGCTAGTAGATTGGACATGATGTGTGTTTATGTGCTAGATTTCAAAGTATACCTAAGGAATCACATCTAGTTGCCATAAAACATATCTTTAGGTATTTGAAAGGTACTTTGAACTTTGGACTATTTTATCCCAAAAATAGGTGTTTTGACTTAAGAGGGTATAATGACTCCGACTATCTCATAAAATTTTGTTGTTACAAAAAACACACGTCAATTCCTTAGAGATTGCTAGAACCAAGAAACAAAATAATGTGTCATTTTCAACAGTAGAATTCAAATATGTATCGGCCGCTTCATGTTGTGCCCAACTACTTTGTTTGATAAACACCTTGAATGATTATAATGTCAAATTTGACAAAGTACCTATCTTATGTGATAACGCTTCAGCCATAAGTATAGCACAAAACCCTGTACACCATAGTAGAACTAAGCATATTGAAGTTAGACATCACTTTATAAGGGATTATGTTCAAAAAGGATTAGTATGTGTTAAATTTATTCCAACAAATGATCAACTAGCTGATATTTTTGTCAAATCCCTTCCTACTGAGACATCCAAATTAATTAGAACAAGATTAGGAATGATAAAAGATGCTTAAGAGGTCAAGATGACAAAAAGTCAGAAAACATCATACATTGATTGATTGATGTAGCTGTTTGATAGACTGAAGTACATTAGTCTCTCACATCAATCGATCGATGTGGACTTCAGTCTCCTACATCAATCCATCGATTTCAGCGGGCGCATAAACTATAAAAGCTACAAAAACCGAAAATTTCTTCATTCCAACTCTTCCAAAATGTGATAACCTCACTCCCAAGATCGCCCTACCCTAAAATTCGCCTCTTTTACTCCAAATTCTTGCAACAGACTTCAATTTCTCTTCTATCTGCTTGTATTCTAGATCAATTTCTTCATCTCCTTCAAGCTTCTTGAATATTTTCTTCCCTAAAAACATAACCTTCTAAAAATGTCTTGAAGAAGAAAAAATACTTCCAAAAGGCCAAGAACCTCTCATGAGGAAGAAGAAGGACAACCACAACAACTTCAACAAGTCCCAAGCGGTCCAAGAACAAAGGGGCAAAAGAAAAAGGGGGACACCTCAAAGAGAACTGATTTTTACCAGGCAAATGCTTTGGCTGAGGTGAGGGGGAGGCTAGACCTCAAAAATTTTCCATGGCTCAAGTCCAGAGAGTACGACAAAGCTTTAAATGAACCTAGTGGTCTACTTAATTTCTCCTACATATCATTTAGGGCACAAGAATTGTTTGATGAATGGGTATCCAAAAAGAGGTCTATGGTTCCTTTGAAGGTACTCAAAATTCAAGATATTTTGAGTAATGATGAGTTGAGCCTCATTATCAATTGGTTGGATGACCAAAAATGGAGGCCAATTTGGGATATTTCAGAAATGGATTATATGTCTACCCGTTACACTTGTATGTTTTATGCCAAGCTATGGGTAGATTACTTAAATAGACTCCCATTTTCCCTCAATTCAGTTATTGATGATCAAATTATTGAGTTTAATGTGAAAAAGATAAATGAGCTCATTGGTGTCATGACGAAGGTTTGGATGATTTTGATGCTTGGAAATGGGAAATTACAAGTATAAAGTGACTGAAGATGAGGTTAAGACTTTTCTCGGTTTATATCCCACGAAAAACACCAACGATATGCCTTTGGTTTATCGTGTGTTACTTGCCATTGTCACCTTCTGTGACAATGGTAAGTCGGCCAAGCTACCGAGCAACTTAGATTTTTATACTGCCTACCGCATTGCCACGAGGGAGCCACTAAATTTCAAGGAGATATTTTTTGTAAATGTGTTGGAGGCCGTTACAAAAAAGAGCAAGACACTTTCCTATAGCATTCTCATTTACCGATTTCTCAAAAAGTCGAATTTGGTTTTGTGTGGGGCGGATGAAAAGAAAATTTCGTAGGATCTGCAAGGCACCACTAGAGGGGGGGTTGTATAGTGGGTGTGGAAAATGTGGTTTTTAAAATTTTTAAAACCACAAACCCAACTTCTAAAAACAGTTTCTGTTTTCAGGACCAGTTTTAAAACGTTTTTAAAACTAGGTTTTAGGTCTTCAAAAATTCTGAAATTTGGAGAGAACTTAGCCTGAGATGTTATGAGTATCTCCTAAAAATTTCAGATTTAAATTCAACCTCTAACCCCTTGAAAATTCGTTGGTAGTCAGATTGCACAAATCTGCCAGAAACGGTAGACTGATTTGAAAAATTTATTCCTATTTTTGTATAACTCTAAATGCTCTGAAAATTTAAAGACTAACCCCTTATAAGTTGTATTTAAATGGGTTGAAACAGTTTTGAAAAATTCTTTTGGGAATTTAGTCAAATACGATCAAAGTCTCAACCTTTGCAAGCCTGAAAATCAGACTGCACTAGTCTCAGAACATTAGGCGTTTGGATGACTTATACTTATCCAAAAGGGTTGAAACTTGCTCCAAAAGAACCCTAAGACGTGTGGCTATGCTTTTTGAAAGTTTCGTGATTTTTGAAATTCGTTTACTATTTTTACGAACGTGATTAAAAACAGTAAACAGTACTGAAACAGAAAATCAGTGATGAAAGTAAATGACACCAAGAATTTTATACTGTTTCAGTTATCAACAACCTACTCCAGTCTTTGAGAAACACCTTCCTCGGTTTACACTAATCACACAACACAAATACACCTTACCACATAGTTAATGGAGTTACACACCAACTCCAACCCTTTACAAACCTTGTATGATGAATACAATACACACGAACACCACCACCTTGCAAGATTGAAGATTGATCACACCTTGATCAATCTTTTACAAAGATAAAGAATGTGTGGTGGTCTAAGATAAGCCTATTCAAGAATATGAATATAAGTTCAATAGGCTTTTAGGAAGAAGAAAGAAAAAGAGTGTAGAAGAAGAAGACTAGAACACTTTTGATCTTTGAATTTGCAACTCTTGTTCTTGTTTTTGTTTTGTTCTAATTCCTTCCTTTTTATCACATAGGCCGCCCCCTTGAATTGCTCTTCCCCTGTTGAAAATTATCTTCTAAGTCCTTGGAGAGTATATGACATCATTGTGACATGTCTTTGCTTACTTGGCATGTTCTCATTGGATGATCATTATGCTCTTGCTTAGTTGACACTCATTGATTGGTTGGATGTTGTCATCACTTGATGACTAGACAAATCTGAGAATAACACTTAAAACATGTACCAAAATCATCATAAAATAGTTACCATAACTTCCAAGATTGTCACATAAAGTTAGCAAAACAATTTTCTCCAAGAAAGGTATGCAAAAAGTGCCCATTATGATGCTTTACATGCTGAAATTTCAGCATGTGAAATATTTGTATTCTTTTCAAAATGTTGCCAAATTTGCTTTGATTTATTTCTTTAAAATGAAGAAGAAATCAATCACCATTTAGTACACAACATTTTCATCAATTTTGGAATAAAACTTAGTCACCTATAAGACCTTAAAATCGGCCAACATCTATCACACACATGGCATATTCCAATCAGCCCTTCATTTAATTTTCTAGAACACTTTAAGATGTATGACATATGTAAAAAGTGTCTAGATACGTGCCGTATGATGTGCCAAAAATGTTCCATGTGTTGTGTACGTAGAAAACCGAATTTTCAATGTTTATCGATTACCCGATTTTTCTCTAATTCAATTCCAAATTTTTGTACATGTTATATATATTATGTTACACATAATATACATAATATAAACTTTAATTTTCAGCACTTGGCTGGTCTAAAGTAGCGCCATTTACATGTGACAAAATTGAAATTGGAATCTCCACAATTTGGCCTTAATGTGGAGTGATTTGTGTGTGCCAACATGGAATGATTTTATGGCTTGAAATAACATCATAGCCACGAAAATAATAATGATTTTTGAGGTGTAGGGGCTGGCCATCTATTTATGGCAAGTACGTGACACGTTGGCGAAGTTTCGGTATTCGCCCGATACGACAATTTTTGGTTTATAACCTTTTAACGTGTCGTATTTATTTTGTCATCACCATGACTTATATCGTACGATATAAGACCTGAATATACTCATAATATGAGTTAAGTATGATGGTATGACGTTAACGTACGTACGTAAAATATATAACGTGTTGGTAGTACGTTGGAATATGTGTGTATGTGCCTTTTTCAAAAAATTTGAATATATATATATACACACATAAATGGCGTGTATATTTGATGAGAGGAGGAGGAGGAGACTTTCCTTTCTTAATCTTGTTGCCTTTGTGCCTTGTCCAAATGTTGCTTCCTTTAATGAACTACTTAGTTTAATTAACTACGTACTTTACTTAATGAACTAGTTTAGTTCATTAATGGTGGCACCTGAAAATAGTTCAAACACAACAAATGTGTGCCATTTGACGTAAGCTTTAACGCTTCATGGCTCGTTAGTACGGCAACAATATATATGAACTACATAAGGCAAGTTTTATGCAATATGTCATGCACATTTATATCATGCACGTTTTTATGCAATATGTCATGCGCGTTTAAATCATGTATTTTGAAATCACTCAAACCCCTTTATCTCTACAATCTCCCCCTTTTGATGATTTTCAAAATAACCTACTTTCATGATTTAAATCCTATCGCTCCCCCTTCAATCATGCATAAATTCTGAATTCCAAATCCGTTCCCCTTTGATTTATGCAAATCGATACCTCTCTCCCCCTTAAATCATGCTTTTTCTCCCCCTTTATTTTGGAAATTCAATCAAAAGCGCATGTAAAGATGAAAGAAAATCATGCATTTTGAATGATCTCAAAGGTGCGTTCTTAAGGGTTATTTATTCAACCCTTTGAAAATGTCCCTTTTGATACCCAAATTTGGGTGACCCTTCTAGGTATTCCAAAAGGTGAGAAAGATGATGGAAGCAAAAAATAATATACTTTAGGTGCAACTGCATCTGGCCTTTGGCCAAGAACTCCTTTATACGCATTGTATGTAGGACGTTTTTGATATGTCCTTGTGTTAGTGTGCGTAGTTTGTGATCTAGATGGATGAAATGCATGTCGTGTATGCATCACTTGTTTCTTCTCATATCTATATGGTACGAAATTGTATTTCTTATGATATGAAGAAGAAGTATGACGAGATGTCGGAAAGGGGGTCTTTGCGTCATCTTAGACGCCGTTTTTGGTTTTGGAGTGTCTGCTTTCTTAGACACTACAGACTTGATTGGTTTGATGGATACTTCATTTGTTTCAATGTATCCTAAACCCGTTTTATCACTATCATGCTTTTGTGAAGAAATAATGTGATCTAGCATGTTTGTTCCCGTATCAAATTTCTTCACCATTTTCTCTAAATTCGCATTCCTTGATTTCAAGTTTGAAATCTCGGATTTCGTTTCATTATTGTGCGTAGTCAATGATGAGACCTTTGATTTTAATGCATTAATGATGCGTGACGACTCTTCTTTTGAATCGTTTAATTGAGAAACAAGGTTCGTGTTAGAAGATTCTAACAACTTCTTGTCTTCAATTAATCATTTCTTTTCTTTTGCAAGAGTCTTTGACAACTTATGCAATTCTAAATATTGACTAAATAAATCATCATAAGAACATTCACAATCAGAATCAGAGTCGGAAGATACCTCATTTGATGCTTTAGATGTAAAGCATACTTGTGCCTTGTGTTCTTCCGTATTATCAGTCTCAGAGTCGGATGTGTCACTCCAAGTGGAGGCTTTGAAAGCTCTTCTCCTTTGCTTAGGTTCTGAGGCGAGTCTATTCTTGTTCCGATCCTTGTCAGGGTATTTGTTTGTTTGCTTTTCTTTATTAGGGCAGTCATATGATAGATGTCCAAGTTTGCCGCATTCATAGCACTTTATTTCCTTATTTTTATTTTCATGATCCTTAGATGAGGTAGACTTATATTTAATCGATTTTCTCAAGATTTTTCTTAATCTTTTAGCCATCGTGATTAAGTCCTCATCATCTGAATCTATATCACTATCATCTACGACGTATTCATTTGATTTAAATGCTATAGCCCTATCATTATTAGAAATAGACTCAGAATGTCTTAAAGCGAGTTTGTTTTCATATACCTTAAGTGATCCAATTAGTTCTTCCATCTTAATCGATTTAGTCTCTTTGCTCTCTTCTATGGCAGTTACTTTAGAGTCCCGCTCGGATGGAAGGCTTCGCAAGACCTTTTGTACCTTTTCCTGCATATAAATGCTTTGCCAAGAGACTCAAGAGAATTGTAGATGTTAGTCAAGCGAAGATCCATATCAACGATAGATTCATTAGGCAATAATTTAAATGACTCGAGTGTGGACATAAGCATGTTGATCTTGGACTCTTTTACTTTACTAATGCCTTCATGTTTCATTTCAAGTGTTCTCCATATTTCTTGTGCACTAGAACAATTTGAAACATAGCTTGATTCACTTTTACTTAGTCCATTTAAAAGTAACTGCATAGCCCTAGCGTTCATGCTTAGTCTCTTTTTATCATCACTAGTGTACTCTTGCCTAGGCTTAACGACCTCTAATGTGACTCCATCTACAGTGGATAACTTTGACTGAACAAATGGATCATCTTCTATAATTGACCAAAGATCAGTATCAATTGCCATAAAGAAAAGTTTCATTCTTACCTTCCATTGAACAAAAGACTCACCGTCAAAGAGAGGAGGTCTTATGGTTGACATTTCTTCTTGCACGGTGTTATAGCTAGTGGATGCCATCTCACGTAGATCGTTGGATCCTTTTGTTGTGAGTGTTCATGCGCTCTGATACCAACTGTAGGATCTGCAAGGCATCACTAGAAGGGGAGGGGGGTTGAATAGTGGGTGCGGAAAATGTGGTTTTTAAAATTGTTTAAAACCACAAACCCAACTTCTGAAAACAGTTTCTGTTTTCAGGACCAGTTTTAAAACGTTTTTAAAACTAGGTTGTAGGTCTTCGAAAATTCTGAAATTTTGAGATAACTTATCCTCAGATGTTATGAGTATCTCCTAAACATTTCAGATTTAAATTCAACCTCTAACCCCTTGAAAATTCGTTGGTGGTCAAATTACGCAAATCTGCCAGAAACGGTAGACTGATTTGAAAAATTTATTCCTATTTGTTTATAACTCCATATACTATGAAAATTTAAAGTCTAACCCCTTATAAGTTGTATTTAAAAGGGTTGAAACAGTTTTGAAAAATTCTTTCGGCAAGTTAGTCAAATACGATCAAAGTCTCAACCTTTGCAAGCCTGAAAATCAGACTGCACTAGTCTCAGAACTTTAGACGTTTGGATGACTTATACTTATCCAAAAGGGTTGAAACTTGCGCTAAAAGAACCCTAAGACGTGTGGCTATGTGTTCTGAAAGTTTCGTGATTTTTGAAATTCGTTTACTATTTTTACGAACATGATTAAAAATAGTAAACAGTACTGAAACAGAAAATCAGTGCTGAAAGTAAATGACACCAAGAATTTTATACTGGTTCGGTTATCAACAACCTACTCCAGTCTTTGAGGAACACCTTCCTTGGTTCACACTAATCACACAACACAAATACACCTTACCACAGGGTTGATGGAGTTACACACCAACTCCAACCATTTACAAACCTTGTATGATGAATACAATACGCACGAACACCACCACGTTGCAAGATTGAAGATTGATCACACCTTGATCAATCTTTTACAAAGATAAAGAATGTGTGGTGGTCTAAGATAAGCCTATTCAAGAATATGAATATAAGTACAATAGGCTTTTAGGAAGAAGAAAGAAAAAGAGTGTAGAAGAAGAAGACTAGAACACTTTTGATCTTTGAATTTGCAACTCTTGTTCTTGTTTTTGTTTTGTTCTAATTCCTTCCTTTTTATCACATAGGCCGCCCCCTTGAATTGCTCTTCCCCTGTTGAAAATTATCTTCTAAGTCCTTGGAGAGTATATGGCATCATTGTGACATGTCTTTGCTTACTTGGCATGTTCTCATTGGATGATCATTATGCTCTTGCTTACTTGACACTCATTGATTGGTTGGATGTTGTCATCACTTGATGACTAGACAAATCTGAGAATAACACTTAAAACATGTGCCAAAATCATTATAAAATAGTTACCATAACTTCCAAGATTGTCACATAAAGTTAGCAAAACAATTTTCTCCAAGAAAGGTATGCAAAAATCGCCCATTATGATGCTTTACATGCTGAAATTTCAGCATGTGAAACATTTGTATTCTTTTCAAAATGTTGCCAAATTTGCTTTGATTTATTTCTTTAAAATGAAGAAGAAATCAATCACCATTTAGTACACAACATTTTCATCAATTTTGGAATAAAAATTAGTCACCTATAAGACCTTAAAATCGGCCAACATCTATCACACACATGGCATATTCCAATCAGCCCTTAATTTAATTTTCTAGAACACTTTAAGATGTATGACATATGTAAAAAGTGTCTAGATACGTGTCGTATGATGTACCAAAAATGTTCCATGTGTCGTGTATGTAGAAAACCGAATTTTCGATGTTTATTGATTACCCGATTTTTCTCTAATTCAATTCCAAATTTTTGCACATGTTATATATATTATGTTACACATAATATACATAATATAAACTTTAATTTTCAGCACTTGGCTGGTCTAAAGTGACGCCATTTACATGTGACAAAATTGAAATTGGAATCTCCACAATTTGGCCTTAATGTGGGGTGATTTGTGTGTGCCAACATGGAATGATTTTATTGCTTGAAATAACATCATATCCACGAAAATAATAATGGTTTTTGAGGTGTAGGGTCTGGCCATCTATTTATGGCAAGTACGTGACACGTTGGCGAAGTTTCGATATTCGCCCGATACGACAAATTTTGGTTTAGTACCTTTTAACATGTTGTATTTAATTTGTCATCACCATGACTTATATCGTACGATATAAGACCTGAATATACTCATAAATATGAGTTAAGTATGATGGTATGACGTTAACGTACGTACGTAAAATATATAACGTGTCGGTAGTACGTTGGAATATGTGTGTATGTGCCTTTTCAAAAAATTTGAAAAAATATATATGTACACATAAATGGCGTGTATATTTGATGAGAGGAGGAGGAGGAGACTTTCCTTTCTTAATCTTGTTGCCTTTGTGCCTTGTCCAAATGTTGCTTCCTTTAATGAACTACTTAGTTTAATTAACTACGTACTTCACTTAATGAACTAGTTTAGTTCATTAATGGTGGCACCTGAAAATAGTTCAAACACAACAAATGTTTGCCATTTGACGTAAGCTTTAACGCTTCATGGCTCGTTAGTACGGCAACAATATATATGAACTATATAAGGCAAGTTTTATGCAATATGTCATGCACACTTATATCATGCACATTTTTATGCAATATGTCATGCACGTTTAAATCATGTATTTTGAAATCACTCAAACCTCTTTATCTCTACAAATTTCTAATAAGGACTACTATACCAAGACTAACATCCAAAACAAATTCATAAGTTCCGAAAAAAGCGGTACATGAACCTGAAGAAGAAGAAGTCACAAACATCTCTGCATGAGAAACAGTCTCCACCACACATCCTACCGAACCCCAACCTTAACCCAACTCTACCTCTCACATTGATAAAGGAAAGCCTCCAATGGGGGAAGATACTAGCTTAGAGCATAAGTTTAATAGTGAGGCTGAGATTGAGGAGCTTAATAAGTACTTACATCAATGGGGAGAACAACTCACTGAAGAACAAATTTGGACGGATACTCTTGAGGCTGAAAATGTCAACCTCAAAAAGCAGATTACAACACTTGAGAGACCGAGCTCAACATACAAAATACCAAGTACCAAAAGCTCAAGTCAAAACTCAAAGTGGTCATCACCAGATTATGTTTTTCATCCGACGAAGAGTAGTTCGAGTTCCCTTCCCAATCCATCCCTCTTAAGCTAGTTAGACGTTTATTTTTTTTTGTAATGAACTTCTTTTGCTTATCTTTAATACATAGTTTGATGTTTTCAAAAGGGGGAGAAGTTGTTCATATTAGTATTTGAGTATGCTTACTTCATTGTTCATATTGGGGTTTGGGTATGCTTGCCTAACATGGTTGCTTGATGGATATGCATGTGATAGCTATGGCATGCTTGTTGAGAGACGTCGATCTCTCACGTGGATCAATTGACCTACGTCAGCCCCTCACATGGATCGATCCACGTCTCACAGAATCAAAAACAAAAGTTACCGTGAGACATCGATCTCTGAAGTAGAGATACTTACCAAAAAGGGCAAAATTAGTATTTTGAGTTTTATAGGAAAATGACATGGTGGAAATAATTCAAGGACCCATTCATATCCTATTTTTCATCACAAAGGTGTTATTGTATCTATTTCTGACCATCAGGGTCATTTCTATAGTTTTCTCTCACCAGGGATATTTTGGTCATTTTACCCCTGAGGGCAATTTTGGTATTTTTACTCAAGGAATCCATTGAGTATATTATCATCTTTATTCTGAATCTCATTTATGATTATGTTGAAGATTATTTGGTGGTTTTCTATCACTTCTCTTATTTGAGGATATTATCAACAATAGCTTAATATGTGATGAGTTGTGATGTCAGATTCTATTTCTTTCTTGAAGACCTTCTTCTATATGTTATTGGAGGATATTAATCATCATTTTGCAGAGAATTTAAAGGTGTTAAAGGTGTGAAAATGATAACAACATGCAAGAAGAAAAGTGAGAATTTTGGTGTTATAAGTTAACATAATCTTGTCAACTATTATTTGTTGATTTCTTCTTCAAAAATCTAAGTTGATATTCGTATATACAAGCCTCCAAACGTGTATTTACAGGTGGAAATGACGGTGTACTCATTTTATGGCTTGATGACAAGTGGACCAATCAAAAAGAAGCTAGTTGGCAAAATTGACAACTTGGAAATTCCATTTTTGAAACCAACGGCTAGTAGGTTGGTTTTGGAGCTGATTTTTGTTTGAAATGTTCAACCATTACACGCCTATTATTTTGCCAAGAAGTTGAGGGGATAGTGAAGGAGTTATACCTTCTTATCCTACTATATTATCTTCACATTTTATTTACTATTTTGAGGTGGAAAAATCGGCCAAATGATATTCCAAGGTGGACCAATTATGTTGTTTCATTTTGCCAAGTATACAAGGTGATTAGGTGGCCAACCAATGATGTGAAGACATTTAAGCATTGATGATGAAGATGGTGACACATTGGAGTTCTTATCTCCAAGGCTCATTTCACCCTATAAATAGAAGGCAAAGGTGGAGAAGAAGAACACACACTTGAAAGCAAAAGTCGAAGTTCATTGTCTTGCTATATTCTTCTCTTCATTCTTGTTTCATTCTTTGTATCCAAGGTGTTCTTGAGATATTTGTTGTAGAGCTACAAGCCTCTTGTATTTCATTTATAAGATTGGTTAGCCAAATCTATAAGGTTATACCAATAGGTGGTAGAGGTGTTGCAACCAAGAGTTGCATAGAGGTGTTCATCCAAGTCTTGAATAGGATTGGTGTTTAACCCAAGGATCAAGCTTGGCTCTTGTTGTAATTTGGTTCATACCATAGTGAAATCTAAGGAAAGTTATTCCTTGGGACTGGAGTAAGTCATATTGACCGAACCAGGATAAATTCTCGGTGTTCTTGTCTTCCTTCTACATTTCTGCATTCTTTCCGTTTCTCACTGCAGTTTTAATCCAAATTCACACATTTTGAAAAAATAGCAAAACACTTTCGAAATTTGTAATTTTTGGTGGACTTATACGTCAGACTGTTAGCTTTCATTTGCAACAAGAATCACTTGATTTGAGCAAGGGAAAGTTATTCTTTCAGTCGTTGTAATATAACTTCTCTAATCTGGCTGCAATCTGACCAGTTTTGAGAAACCCTGAATTCTGTTCTAATCAAGAATTATATAAGGTCGGGGCCTTTTAGAAACACAAACTAGACATCCTAATGAGTGTTTTGACATAAAGACCAATCTTTTTGGTTGATTATTCAAAGAGAAACACGTTTTCCAAAATCAGCAACATTCTGTTCAATTCTGTTTATATTGACCATCTAAATCTTTTTATTTTCTTTAAGATACAAACGATCTTATTTTTATCTGATTTTTAGACAGAGTCTAGTAAAGACATTGAAGTTAATATCTACAAAGTTTCATAATTTTTGGAGTTGTGTACACAGATGTTTGAATTTTTCAAAAATGGATTCTGAATCTGAGATGGTCTCAGATTCTGTTTTCAAAGGGGATTTTAATCAAGGGTAGTAGTGTAATTTCTGTTAACCACTATTCACCTCCCTTCTAGTGGTGTTTATTGCAGGTGCACGGTCCAACAATTTGTATTAGAGAGAGGTCTACACCACTCAAAGTAGCAAGATTCAACACTATACGAAAGAGAAGAAACAACAATTCAAAGTAGCCTGCTAATCTCAAATCAAAGATACATACAATGGCTATTGTTTCTCACAAAGGTGAGTTGGAAGGTATTGTTGTGAAATAACTTTGGATAATTTTTGAAGTCATGATTTTAAGTGGTAAACACTTAAAAATATCATACATGGAGTTATATGTGATTAAAAGTTGAAAAAGTTGACATCGATCTCTCAGGTTGTTGCACTTCGATCGATCGATGTACTTCGATCCCTCACATGAATCGATCTATGTGAGGCAGTGAAAGTTCATGACCTTACGGTGAGACATCGATCTCTAAACCTGAGACAGATCGATCGATGTACATCGAACCCTCACTTTGATTTATCGATGTAGGTCAGAGACAAGTTCTGAAACTTACGGTGAGACATCGATCTCTCAACCTGAGCCACTTCGGTCGATCGATTCCTAGGGTTTTTAGAAATAATTTTCTAAAATGTGATAAAGTTGTTGTTTTCATTTGTACATGATTTATACATGTTCATAATGAGAATATTATGTGTTTTTGGTGATTTTAAATGTATTGTGACTAATGTGCCTTGGAAGTTTCTACAACTTACCGAAAAGGGCAAAATTGGTATTTTGAGTTTTTGTAGGAACATGGTATGGTGGAAATACTTCAAGGATATATTCTTATCTTATTCATCATGATAAAGGTGTTATAATATTCATTTCTGACCATCGGGGTCATTTGTGGAGTTTTCTCTCACCAGGGGCATTTTGGTCATTTCACCCCTGAGGGTATTTTTGGTATTTTCACTCAAAGAATCTCTTGAGCATATTATTATCTTCATTCTGGAGTTGAGTTATTATCTTGAATATTATTTGGTGGTTCTTTATCTTATTTTCTCAAATGATGATATTATTGACTATAGCAGGATATGTGACGAGTTGTGATGTCACATTCTATTTCTTTCTTGAAGAATCTCTTATATATGTTATGGAAGCATATTTATCATCATATTTAAAAGAGTATAAATGTGTTCAAGGTGTGCAAATGATCACAACATACAAGAAGAAATAGTTGGAATTTTGGTGTTACATGTTGACATAATCTTGTCAATTATTATTTGGTGATTTCTTCTTCAAAAATCTGAGTTGATATGCATATATGCAAGACTCCAAACGTGTAAAACAGGTGCAAATGATGTGTAATTCATTTTATGAGTTGGTGACAAGTGGACCAACCAAATGCCAACTTGGATTATTTGAAATAGAAGCCAACGGCTACTAGGCTGATTTTGGAGCTGTTTTGGTGTTTGAATTCTTCAACTCTCACATGCCTATTTTCAAGCCAAAAGTTGAGGTATTTTGGTGGCATTATCCTCTCTTATTATCTTCATTTAGCAAAGGATAATCAAGACTATTTTTAGTGGAAATTTCGGCCAACATTATTGTGCCAAGGTGGACCAATCATTTTGCTTTATGTTGCCAAGTGTACAAGGCCAACCAATGATGTGAAGACATTTGGACTTGATGATGAAGATGGTGACACATGTGCATTCTTATCTCCAAGGCTCAATTCAAACTATAAATAGGAGGCAATGGTGAAGAAGATGAAACACACTTGAAGCTCATTAGAAAGCATTCGTTGATTTGTCTAGCTATCATCTTCTTGTTGTTGTTCTTGTTCCATTCTTTGTAGCAAAGGTGTTCTTGTTGTGTTTTTTGATCTACAAGCCTCTTGAGCTTCATTTGTAAGATTGATTAGCCAATTCTATAAGGCTACATCAATAGGTGGTAGAGGTGTTGCAATTAAGTGTTGCATAGAAGGTATTCATTCAAGTCTTGAACAAGATTGGTGTATAACCCAAGGACCAAGCTTGGTTCTTGTTGTAAGGTGATTCATATCATAGTGAAATCCAAGGAAAGGTGTTCCTTGGGACTGGAGTAGGTCACATTGACCGAACGATGATAAATTATCGGTGTTCTTGTCTTGTTTCTACCTTTCTGTTTTCTGCCCGTTTTTTGCAGTTTTCACACAACTTCTCGCGATTTAAAAAAAATAGCTAAACACTTTCAAAATTCGTGATTTTTGGTGGACTTATACTTAGGACTGTTAGATTTCATTTGCAACAATAATCTCTTGATTTGAGCAAGGGAAAGTTAGTCTTTCAGTCTTTGCAAGATAATTGCTCCAATCTGGCTGCAATCTGACCAGTTTTTGAAAAACTTGAATTTTGTATTAATCAAGAACCGTTTAAGGTCAGGCCTTTTGGAAACATCAACTAACATCCTAGAGAGTGTTTTGATATAAGGATCAATCTTTTTTGTTGAGTATTCAAAGAGAAATGCGTTTTTCAAAAGCAGCAACATTCTGTCCAATTCTGTCCAGATTGATCATCTGAATCTTTTTATTTGTTTGAAGGGCCAAACAATCTTATTTTTGTCTGATTTTTGGAAAGAGTCTTGTTCACACATTGAAGTTACAATCTGGAAATTTTCATAATTTTTGGAGTTGTGTACAAAGATTTTTGAATTTTTCAAAAACGGGTTTTGAATCTGAGGTAGTCTCAGATTCTGTTTTCTAAGGGGTTTTTAATTAAGGGTAGTAGTGTAATTTCCGCTAACCACTATTCACTCCCCCATCTAGTGGTGCTTATTGCAGGTGCACGGTCCAACAATTGGTATCAGAACGAGGTCTACACCACTCAAAGAAGCAAGATTTAACACCGTACAAACAACACAAGGCCAAGAAAAAATAGTTCAAAATATCCTGCTAGTCTCAGAACAAAGGTATTTACAATGTCAATAGTTTCTCACAAAGGTGAGTTGGAAGGTATGTCCACACAACGTCCTCCTCTTTTCGATTGTAATAATTTTGTTCATTGGAAACTAAGGATGAGGCTATTCTTAATGGCTATAGACATCGATTTATAGTCTATAGTTGAAGATGGGCCGTACATTCCAATGAAAGTTGTACAGGTTAGTGGAGTCACTCAAGAAGTTGAAAAATATAAAAGTGAATGGTTATCGGAAGATAAAAAGAAAATGTCCATGAATGCTAAAGCTATGCAATTACTTTTGAATGGACTTACGACTTCTGAAGCAGGATATGTTTCAAATTGCACAAGCGCACACGACATGTGGAAATCACTTTTATTAAAGCATGAAGGTACAAGCGCTGTAAAAGAATCAAAAATAAACATGCTTATGAATGAATTAGAATCTTTCAGAATGTTGCCGAACGAATCCATAACATCTATGGATTTGAGAATTACTAATATTTTCAATGCCTTTGAAGCTTTAGGAAAATCATTCACCAACAACGACAATGTGCAAAAGGTGTTGCGAAGCCTTCCTGCTGAATAGGATCCAAAGGTTACGGCGATTAAAGAAACCAAATTGATCACAAAAATAGACGAATTGATAGGCTCATTAAGAGTATATGAGGTAAAACTAAACCAACGGAAGTCCGAGCCATCTAAATCATCCGGTAAGTCAATAGCTTTCAAAACTACTGAAACACATACAAATAATGATGATAGTAATAGTGATACTGAATTAGACGGTGACTTGATATTGATAGCTAAAAAACTTAGAAAGTTTTTCAAACGTCCTAATAGGAATAGACAACGTTCTTCTTCTTCTTCTTCTTTTTCTCAACCTAAGAAAAATAACTCTAGCAACAACAAATGGTATAATAAGGAGTTAACGTGCTACAAATACGGTCAAAAAGGACATATCTCATATGATTGCCCAACAAAGAAAAATAATAATAACAAAATAATAAACAAACCAAGGACAAGGAGGCACAACCGACTAAGGCAAAGGACTCCAAGTCAAAGAAAGGCAAACGAGCAATGAAGGTGAGCACATGGAGCGACTCATCCGACTCAGAATCTGATACTGAGGAAGCTCAAGTCTGCTTCGTATCTAACGAGGTAAGTTCTTCTTCTGATGATGATTCTGATAGTGACATGACATTTGATGAAATGTATGAAGAGTTTTTAAGACTACATGCTCACTGTAAGAGGCTCTCTAAAGAAAAGAAGAAACTAATTGAAGAAAATGACAAGTTGAAGACGTCCAACTTGGAGTTTTCCGATCAATTAGAATCTTTTAAACAATAGTATACTAATACTCTTGATTCTTTAGAGAATAAAATCGAATCATATAGGAAAAATGAACATACATTAAAAATTGAAAATAATATGTTAAAGTCTAAGTTAGAAAGTTGTGAAAATGAGATAGTACAACTTAAGTCTTCTAAAATAAACTTAGAAAAAATGTTAGAACAATTTAAATCGGGTGCTAATATATTAGATACACTAATATCATCACAAAAGTATGGAAATGACAAAACCGGGTTAGGCTATAAAGAAGAAAATATAAAAGTAGATAAAAAGACTAAGTTTGTCTCGTCTAGTACAAAGTTTCCATATAATACAACAAAATCAACTTTGCCTGCTACATCCTCTTCTACACCTTCTTCTACTTATATCAAGGCAAAAATACAACACGCACCCACAAATATACACACGTATAAACGTACATTTAGGCAAAACTTTTTATCTAGACAACCCAGAAATTATGCCTACATGTATACAAATGCAACTAGACCTAATAAAATGCATCCAACTTATTATGAACCTAAGTATAGGCAACACTCATATAAGTCTTACAAAAATGCATATGAACATACTTACATAGCGCCATTCAAGAAACAAAATTACATGCCTTATACACACTATCAAAATCGGCTAAGAAATAGTACTTATCAACCAAGATATAACATGTATGACAATGTAACATCTTTTTGGAATGGTCAAGCGTAAGTTAATCATTTATTTTCAACTAATGTCAAAAATGTGCCTAGAAGGTATGCCCAAGTTTAGATACCTAAGGGATATTTAAACAAGGGTGGTGCTCCTAACACTCAAGGACCCAAATAATGGGTACCTAAAACTTTGTCTTCATTGTAGGAAAAATGCAAGGAATGCAAGAAGGAGACAAAGTCAAAGAATCTAAAAACTAAATGGTTTTAGATAGTGGATGTTCAAGGCATATGACGGGCAACCCCAAAATATTCATCGAGTTAGAACACATCAAGAATGGAGGAAAGGTAACATTCGGTGACAACAACAAAGGACAAGTTGTTGGAAAAGGAACAATTGGGGACCCTAACACATTTCAAATACGAAATGTGTTGTTAGTAAGTAATCTTTCTTATAATTTATTAAGCATTTCTCAACTTATAGATTGTGGATATAATGTTTCTTTTCTTTCAAATTCTTGTGATATAATAAATGAAAAAGGAGAATTAGTATTAAAAGGAAATAGAGATGGTAATATTTATACTCTTACCTTAGATAACATGTTAAATACTAAGATTAAGTGTTTAATATCACATGACTTAGATGTGAATTTATGGCATAGAAGATTAGGCCATATAGGAATTTCAACCATTAAGAAATTATCCAAAAAGAATTTAATTAGAGGAATGCCTAAGTTAGACTTAGATAATTTTCAAATGTGTGAAACATGTATTAAAGAAAAACACATTAAAGAAACATTAAAACTGAAACATATAGTGAGTACTAGTCATGTACAAGAATTGCTTCACTTAGACTTATTTGGTCCAAGTAGGACAAGAAGTCTAGGTGGACACTACTATGTGTGTATCATAGTAGATGATTACTCATGCTACACATGGACATTGTTCTTAACACACAAAGACGATGCTCCATTAACAATCGAAACTCTTACTAAGCCACTTGAAAATATATACGAAGAAAATGTTAAACGAATTAGAAGTGATAGAGGTGAAGAATTTAAAAACAAAAATATAATCAACTTTTGTGAACTACATGGAATTAAACACGAATTCTCACCACCTAGAACACCACAACTCAATGGAGTTGTTGAACGTAAAAATAGAACAATTCAAGAAGTTGCTAGAACA
The DNA here is from genome assembly GCA_036186865.1 of Eustoma russellianum. Taxonomy (NCBI): domain Eukaryota; kingdom Viridiplantae; phylum Streptophyta; class Magnoliopsida; order Gentianales; family Gentianaceae; genus Eustoma; species Eustoma russellianum. The sequence goes on along the minus strand of AP025074.1, from coordinate 14,114,440 downwards.
ATGCTATGTGAAAATAAATTACCTAAACATTTATGGGCTGAAGTTGTTAGTTGTGCATGCTATATTATAAATAGGCTTTCTATTAGAAGAAATTGAATAAAACACCTTATGAATTATTAAACAATAGACAACCTAAAGTAGATTATCTTAAGGTTTTTGGTTTTAAATGTTTTGTGTTGAACACTAAGGATAATTTAGACAAATTTGAACAAAAGTCTATTGAATGCATATTTGTTGGTTATTCAACTAATTCAAGAGCATATAGGTGTTATAATCCTGCATCTAGAAAAATAATATAATCTATACATGTGAAATTCAATGAAAATACATGCTTTGAATTTAGTCATAAAACTTAACATAAACATGAGAATAATGTTGAAAATATGTTTGATGATGTTGATATATTGCTTGAGCCTGTACTTGATCATCTAGAACCAACTCCCCCTGAACAAGATATGCATGAACCCTTAGATGAAATAAATGAAGAGATTTTGCAATTGAAAGATAATACAACTAACTTACAAGATGATTCAATTGTATATGACAATGTTCACACTAATGAAACATTTGAACAAGATGAGGGTGAACCTAGTCAATCTAGGAATTGGTGGCATCCTAAAGAATTAATCATTAAGGATCCAAGTGTTGGGGTTAGAACACGTATAAATATAATTCAACCTGAAGGACATAACTTAATCTCATACTTAGAACCTAAGAATGTAAAGGAAGCCTTAGGTGATATATATTGGATAGATGCCATGCATGAGGAATTGAATCAATTCACCATGAACAACGTGTGGGACTTAGTACCTAAACTTGAAGACAAGTCTATAATAGGAACTAAATGGGTCTTTAGGAATAAAATGGATGAACAAGGAAACATCACACAAAATAAGGCTAGACTAGTCGCACAAGGCTATAATCAACAAGAAGAAATAGATTATGAAGCAACCTTTGCACCCATTGCACGACCAAAAGCAATTAGATTGTTACTTGCTATTGCAAGTCTAAGCAACATCAAACTCTTTCAAATAGATGTCTTGAATGAATACATCCAAGAAGAGGTGTTTGTAAAACAACCCCTTGGATTCGAATATCCAAAGAATCCTAACCATGTTTACAAGCTTAAGAAAGCTTTATATGGTTTGAAAAAAGCTCCAAGAGCTTGGTATGATAGATTTGTAAACTTTCTTATTGCAAATAATTATCAAACGGGAACCATAGACAACACATTATTCCTAAGAAAAAAAGATAATGATTTATTAATAGTTCAAATATACGTAGATGATATAATTTTTGGTTCAACCAACCCTACCTTAGTAAAAGACTTTGAAGAGTGTATGAAGTCAGAGTTTGAAATGTCAATGGTAGGAGAGTTGAATTATTTCTTAGGACTCCAAATCAAACAAACCCCTCAAGGAATTCACATTAGCCAACTTAAGTATGTCAATGATATGATTAAGAAGTTTAGCGTTGAAGATTTGAAACCAACACCTACACCCATGAGTGCTAGCACCAAACTAGATAAGGATGAAAATGGTAAACATTTTGATGACACACTATATAGGTCTATGATTGGATCACTATTGTACTTAACTACATCAAGACCTAACATTATGTTTAATGTGTGTATGTGTGCTAGGTTTTAATCCTGTCCTAAGGTATCACATTACAATGCAGTAAAAAGATCTTTAGATATCTTAAACACACACCTCACTTAGGACTTTGGTATGATAGAAATGCTAAGTTGGAATTATATGCATATAGTGATGCTGATTATGAAGGTTGCAAATTAGATAGAAAATCCACTAGCGGTACGTGTCAATTCATAGGAACCAACTTGATCTCTTGGTTTTCTAAAAAGCAAGCTAGTGTAGTCTTTCTACCACTGAAGCCGAGTATGGCTTAAACAACAACTTAGTGATTTTGGTATCAAAATGAATAAGATTCCAATTTTCTGCGATAGCACAAGTGCGATCAATCTTTCTCGGAATCCGGTACTTCATTCTAAGGCCAAACACATTGAGGTACGATTCCATTTCCTTCGAGATCATGTTTGAAATGTAGATATAACCATAGATCATGTAAGAATTGATCACCAAATGCTGACATCTTCACCAAACCCCTTAATCAAGCCAATTTTGAAAACTTACGAGCCAAGTTAGGTATGATGACTTACGATACCATTGCATAGTTCTATCTTTTGCATGATTTGCAAAATAAAAGGGGAGATAGAATAAGAACATGATTTTAGTTAGTAAGTCATGATTTGGTTGAATAATATGCTAAGTTTCAATTGATATAAGGTTTGGAGCATAGGTTAAGGGGGAGAGTATAATTTGAGGGGGAGCATATGAATACATGAGAATTGATGAAAACAATTGGTAATTAGTTGGTAATTGGGTTTTTTAAAAAAATTGGTATAAATTTGGTGAAACAAATTTGTGAGGTATTTGGTAGATTTATGATAAAAAAAATTGGCAAAGAGTTGTGACATTAAAATCATGTTAGGTTATTTTGAAAATCATCCAAAAGGGGGACAATGTTGTGAAATATGTTTGGATAATTTTCAAAGTCATGATTTTAAGTGGTAAATACTTAAAAATATCATACATGGAGTTATATGTGATTAAAAGCTGAAAAAGTTGAAAAATTTGACATCGATCTCTCAGGTTGTTGCACTTCGATCCCTCACATCGATCGATCTATGTAAGGCAGTGAAAGTTCAAGACCTTAAAGTGAGACATCGACCTCTAAACCTGAGACACATCGATCGATCGATTGATATACATCGAACCCTCACTTCGATCGATCGATGTAGGTCAGAGACAAACTCTGAAACTTACGGTGGGACATCGATCTCTCAACATGAGCCACTTCGATTCATCGATGTCTATGGTTTTTAAAAATAATTTTCTAAAATGTGATAAAGTGGTTGTTTTCATTTGTACATGATTTATACATGTTCATAATGTGAATATTATGTATTTTTGGTGATTTTAAATGTATTGTGACTAATGTCCTGGGAGTTTCTACAACTTACCAAAAAGGACAAAATTGGTATTTTGAGTTTTTGTAGGAACATGGTATGGTGGAAATACTTCAAGGACATATTCTTATCTTATTCATCATGATAAAGGTGTTATAATATTCATTTCTGACCATCGGGGTCATTTGTGGAGTTTTCTCTCACCAGGGGCATTTTGATCATTTCACCCCTGAGGGTATTTTTGGTATTTTCACTCAAGGAATCTCTTGAGCATATTATTATCTTCATTCTAGAGTTGAATTATTATTTTGAAGATTATTTGGTGGTTCTTTATCTTATTTTCTCAAATGATTATATTATTGGCTATAGCAGGATATGTGACGAGTTCTGAAGTCACATTCTATTTCTTTCTTGAAGAACCTCTTATATATGTTATAGGAGCATATTTATCATCATATTTCAGAGAGTATAAAGGTGTTCAAGGTGTGCAAATGATCAGAACATACAAGAAGAAATAGTTTGAATTTTGGTGTTACATGTTGACATAACCTTGTCAATTATTATTTGGTGATTTCTTCTTCAAAAATCTGAGTTGATATACATATATGCCAGCCTCCAAACATGTATAAACAGGTGTAGATGATGTTAATTCATTTTATGAATTGGTGACAAGTGGACCAACCAAAAAGGAGCTAGTTAGCAAAATTGCCAACTTGGATTATTTGAAATAGTAGCCAACGGCTACTAGGCTGATTTTGGAGCTATTTTGGTGTTTGAATTCTTCAACTCTCACATGCCTATTTTCAAGCCAAGAAGTTGAGGTACTTTGGTGGCATTATCCTCTCTTACTATCTTCATTTAGCAAAGGATAATCAAGACTATTTTTAGTGGAAATTTCGGCCAACATTATTGTGCCAAGGTGGACCAATCATTTTGCTTTATGTTGCCAAGTGTACAAGGCCAACCAATGATGTGAAGACATTTGGACTTGATGATGAAGATGGTGACACATGTGCATTCTTATCTCCAAGGCTCAATTCAAACTATAAATAGGAGGCAATGGTGAAGAAGATGAAACACACTTGAAGCTCATTAGAAAGCATTCGTTGATTTGTCTAGCTATCATCTTCTTGTTGTTGTTCTTGTTCCATTCTTTGTAGCAAAGGTGTTCTTGTTGTGTTTTTTGATCTACAAGCCTCTTGAGCTTCATTTGTAAGATTGATTAGCCAATTCTATAAGGCTACATCAATAGGTGGTAGAGGTGTTGCAATTAAGTGTTGCATAGAAGGTATTCATTCAAGTCTTGAACAAGATTGGTGTATAACCCAAGGACCAAGCTTGGTTCTTGTTGTAAGGTGATTCATATCATAGTGAAATCCAAGGAAAGGTGTTCCTTGGGACTGGAGTAGGTCACATTGACCGAACGATGATAAATTTTCGGTGTTCTTGTCTTGTTTCTACCTTTCTGTTTTCTGCCCGTTTTTTGCAGTTTTCACACAACTTCTCGCGATTTAAAAAAAATAGCTAAACACTTTCAAAATTCGTGATTTTTGGTGGACTTATACTTAGGACTGCTAGATTTCATTTGCAACAATAATCTCTTGATTTGAGCAAGGGAAAGTTAGTCTTTCAGTCTTTGCAAGATAATTGCTCCAATCTGGCTGCAATCTGACCAGTTTTTGAAAAACTTGAATTTTGTATTAATCAAGAACCGTTTAAGGTCAGGCCTTTTGGAAACATCAACTAACATCCTAGAGAGTGTTTTGATATAAGGATCAATCTTTTTTGTTGAGTATTCAAAGAGAAATGCGTTTTTCAAAAGCAGCAACATTCTGTCCAATTCTGTCCAGATTGATCATCTGAATCTTTTTATTTGTTTGAAGGGCCAAACAATCTTATTTTTGTCTGATTTTTGGAAAGAGTCTTGTTCACACATTGAAGTTACAATCTGGAAATTTTCATAATTTTTGGAGTTGTGTACAAAGATTTTTGAATTTTTCAAAAACGGATTCTGAATCTGAAGTAGTCTCAGATTCTGTTTTCAAAGGGTTTTTTAAATAAGGGTAGTAGTGTAACTTCCGCTAACCACTATTCACCCCCCTTTAGTGGTGCGGTCCAACAGGTATGTCTACACAACGTCCTCCTCTTTTCGATGGAAATAATTTCGTTCATTGGAAACTTAGAATGAGGCTATTCTTAATGGCTTTAGACATCGATTTATGGTCTATAGTTGAAGATGGGCCCTGCATTCCAATGGAAATTGTACAAGTTAGTGGAGTCACACAAGAAGTGGAAAAGTATAAAAGTGAATGGTCTTTTGAAGATAAAAAAGAAAATGTCCATGAATGCTAAGGCTATGCAATTACTGTCAAACAGACTAACGACTTCTGAAGCATGATATGTTTTAAATTGCACAAGTGCACACAATATGTGGAAATCTTTAGAATTAAAACATGAAGGTACTATCGGTGTAAAAGAGTCAAAAATAAACATGCTTATGTCTAAACTTGAATCTTTCAAAATGTTGCCGGACGAATTCATAACATCTATGGATTTGAGTATTACTAACATTTTCAATGCCCTTGAAGCTTTAGGAAAATCATTTACCAACAACGAGAAGGTTCAAAAGGTGCTGTGAAGCCTTCCTGCTGAATGAGATCCTAAAGTCATGGCAATTGAGGAAACAAAATCAATCACTAAAATGGATGAATTGATCGGTTCACATCGAGTTTACGAGGTAAAACTGAACCAACGAAAGTCCGAATCATCTAAATCATCTGGTAAGTCTATTGCTTTTAAATCAACTGACTCACATACAAATAATGATGACAGTAATAGTGATAATGAATTAGACGATGATCTAATATTAATAGCTAGAAAACTTAGAAAGTTTTTCAAACGACCAAATAGAAATAGAAAACAATCTTCTTCTACTTCTTCTCAACCTAAGAAAAACTCTAATAACAAGTGGTATAATAAAGAGCTAAAATGCTACGAATGGGGTAAAAAAGGACATATTTCATATGATTGCCCAAGAAAGAAAAATAATAATAACAACAACAATAATAAACAAGTTAAGAACAAGGAGGCACAAAAGACTAAGACAAAGGAGTCCAAGTCAAGAAGAGACAAACGAACAATGAAGGCGAGCACATGGAGCGACTCGTCTGACTGAGAATCCGACACTGAGGAAGCTCAAGTCTGCTTCGTATCCAACGAGATAAGTTCTTCATATGATGAAGATTCTGATATTGAAATGTCATTTGATGAGATGTATGCAGAATTTCTAAAGATACATGCTCACTTTAAAAGGCTCTCTAAAGAAAAGAAGAAACTAATTGAAGAAAATGACAAGTTGAAAACGTCCAACTTGGAATTTTCCGATCAATTAGAATCTTTCTACTAATACTCTTGATTCTTTAGAGATTAAAATTGAATCATATAGGAAAAATGAACAAACATTACAAACGGAAAATAGTATGTTGAAATCTAAGTTAGAAAGTTGTGAAAATGAGATAGTGCAATTTAAATCTTCTAAACTAAACTTAGGTTAAATGTTAGAACAATTTAAATCTGGCAGAACATGCTTGACACACTAATATCATCACAAAAATATGGAAATGATAAAAAAGACTTAGGGTATATAGACGAAAATGGCAAGTTAGGCAAAAAGACTAACTTTGTATCATCTAAGTCTAAGTGTATAATACAACAAAATCAACTTTTCCTGCTACACCTTCTTCTACTCCTCCTGCATATTCCAAGGTAAAAATGCAACATGCACCCATAAAAGCACACACAAAACGTCCAACTAGGTAAAACTTTGCATCTAGACAACCTAGAAATTATGTCTATATGTATACAAACGTGACTAGACATAATGAAATGCAACCAACTTATTATAATCCATATAGACATAATTACAGGCAACATTCATACAAGACTTATAGAAATATATATGAACACACATGCGTAGCACCATATAAGAAACAAAATCATATGCCTTATACACACTATCAAAATTGACCACTTTATAATAATTATCAACCAAGGTATAACATGTGTAACCATGCATCATCTTTTAAATGGAATGGACAAGTACATGAAAATCCTTTGTATTATTCAACTTACAATAATGTCAAATATGCGTTCAGAAGGTACATCCAAGTTTGGATACCCAAAGGGTATATAAACAAGAGTGGTGCCCCTAACATTCAAGGACCCAAGTAAAGAGTACCTAAAACTTTGTCTCCATTGTAGGAAAATCACAAGGAATGCAAGAAGGAGGCAAAGTCAAAGAAGCTAGTTCAAGGCATATGACGGACAACCCCAAACTATTCACCAAGTTGGAACATATTGAGAATGGAGGAAAGGTGACATTTGGTGACAACAACAAAGGAAAAGTTGTTGGAAAAGGAAGAATCGGGGACCCTAACACATTTCAAATACGAAATATGTTGTTAGTAAGAAATCTTTCTTACAATTTATTAAGCATCTTGCAACTTATAGATTTCGGTTATTGTGTTTCTTTTCCCCTGATTCCTGTGATATAACAAATGAAAAAGGAGAAATTGTATTAAAAAGAAATAGAGATGGTAACATTTCCACACTATCACTAAATGACATGATAGATGCTAAGGTTAAGTGTTTATATCACATGACTTAGATATAAATTTATGGCATAGACGACTAGGCCATATAGGAATTTCATCTAATGAAAAGTTATCTAAGAAGAACTTAATTAGAGGCATGCCTAAGTTAGACTTTGATAATTTTCAAATGTGTGAAACGTTTATTGAAGGAAAACATATTAAAGATGTAGGACCTGCAAGGCACCACTATAAAGGGGGGGGGTGAATAGTGGGTGCGGAAAATTTGGTTTTTAAAATGTTTTGATCCGAAAACCCAACTTCTGAAAATAGTTTCTGTTTTCACGTCCTGTTTTGCAACGTTTGAAAAACTAAGTTACAGGCCTTCAAAAATTCTGAAATTTGGAGAGACTTTAGTCTCAGATGTTGTGAGTATCTCCTAAAAATTTCAGATCAAAATTCAACCTTTAACCCTTTGAAAAATTATTTGTGGTTAGATTACACAAATCTGCCAGAAACAGTAGTTTGATTTGAAAATTTTATTATGATTAATCCGTGGCTCTAAATGGTCTGAAAATTTAATGACAAACCATTTACTATATGTATTTAAATAGGTTGGGAAAATTTTCTTTGGGAAGTATGTCAAAGACGTTCAAGTGCTCAACCTTTGCAAGTCTAAAAATCAAATTGCACTAGTTTCAGAACTATTAACGTTTGAATGACTTATACTTGTCCAAAAGGGTTGAAACTTATGCCAAATGAAACTTAGGAGATGTGGCTATGTTTCTGCAAAATTTTATAATTTCTGAAATTCGTTTACTGTTTTTAAGATTTCAACAAAATAGATGCAAAGTGCAGGAAACTGAAAGTACTGTGCAGAAAAGTAAAGAACACAAGGAATTTTATACTGGTTCGGTTAAATCAACCTACTCCAGTCTTCGAGGACACGTTCCTCGGTTATCACTAAACAAAATAACACCTTACCACAAGGGTTGCTGGAGTTACACACCAACTCCAACTCTTTACAATCGAAACAAGCAATCACAATGATCACGAACACCACCACTGAGCGAATGAAGGTATGATCACACCTTGATCAAACTATTACAACAATAAGGCGTGTATGGTGGTATGAATGAAGCCTATACAATATGTTTGAATATAGATGTAGCGCCCTGCACCCCTGCCTATCCGGATACGGTGCGCCCGTAGTACTTCACTACGGAGAGTACCAGGCGTCGGTTCATAACATGTCTTGGTCCATAACAAAATATGTGGACCTTCGTGCTTACACTTTAACAAGTAAGTGAAATCGAGGCAGAATAAAAAAACTTTTAAACATACATTCCGAATATCTAACATAAAGGTTACAACCATGTTCAACATAAAGTAAAACCAGTAATCATAGTCCCCATCAGAAGTCCATCAAAACATAAGCTATCATAAAAGAATCCTTAAACTGTCATCCACTCGCCGGCTCATGGTTATGAAACTCTAGGCTCATCATCAATCCACTCTACCCCAATTTCCTGCAGACTCTGGGAGGGGAAAAATAAGGGGTGAGTGACAAAGTCACCAGCAAGTATACCATAAACAATCATGAATTAAAAGGGAAAGTACACACAAGAACCAAATCCCCAGAATTTGGACTTTTCCATCCTACCTGTCTTTCGACTCGAAAGACACAAGGATAATAAAATCATAACTTAGGTAACAACAGCAATAAGATTATTGCTTAGGTAACGAGGGCTAATAAGGTCATAACCTAAGTAACAGTACATCTGGCATTCGACTAGCATTTCATTCCCCTTCAATCAATAGCCGTAAAGACAATAAAATCATCACTTAGTCATGAAGGAAAAATAGACTCAACATCATGCTCATGATCATATGCAAATGTGTATGAATATGCAAATGTAGTACAAAATGATGCCATGAAAATCTTTTTCTTTCATTCTTTCTTTCAAATCATACTCGTCATAAAACAAGGAGTAGAGAGTGTTCAGATCTATTATATCCGGATCTAAGGCGGTCATAACATCTCTTTCAGATCTATTATATCCGGATCTGGAAACGGTCATCTCTTCATATTTATCATATCCGGATCTGAAAACGGTCATCTCTTCAGATCTATCATATCCGGATCTGAAAATGGTCATCTCTTCAGATCTATCATATCCGGATCTGAAAACGGTCATACATTCACAGGTCTATCATCTCCTGGCCTGGACGGTCATAATCGTCAATATCAGGTCTATTCTCTCCGGGCCTGAACGGTCATTATCAGGTCTATTCTCTCCGGACCTGAACGGTCATAAATCATCATAATCAAGTCTATTCTCTCCGTACCTGAACGGTCATGATCATCATCAGATCAATTAACCCTGGATCTGGAACGGGTTGTGCTGGCCAGAAATAAATGGTACCATAGGAATCTTTCTTTAAAAACTGAAAACTTCTTTTCAAAAGATCGTTCTCATCATTCTTTGGGATGAAAATCAGTCTCATAAGCTGTATGAACATGGATAATGCAATGCATGATATGCAACATGCAACTTGTGAGCAATTACATCATAACAAGCCTACGGGGACTTGTCTTTTAAGCTGGAAAATTGTCCAGCAATAACGTTCTGTTCATACAGCCTCACGTTCATCAATTCAGGCTCATTTTCATAAACTCATGCCACACATATGCATAATGGAGTCTTAGACACATGCCATAAAATTTCGTAACATTTCGAAATGTCTAAAGTCCTCAAAACACCAGATTATCATAAAAAGGGTATTGCTGAAATCAGCAGGGCAGTACCCACCTTACGTCAGTTTTATAGATCATAAAACCTTATTCAACTTGGACATCAACTGGAAAACATAGCTAACATACGAAGGGACAATTTTCAAGTGGCCAAACATCATATTCAAGCCTAAATGAGCAAAATCAAAGCCTTACAACATATGTCTTTAAGCTGTCCTGTTTTCCAGTTTTGTACCACTAACTCCAACTCAGTTTTTAACCTTTAAAATAGAGGTTTTAAGCTGGTTTCTTTACATGAACAAGTACATCTATATATTAGGTAAATACTATAAAATTTTTAAGGCAATCTAATACCCTTAAGGGGGTCATTTAATTTATTTCCCAAAGCTAGGCACATACAGAATCTTGAATGACCAGATTTACCACGAATTTCATTTTGACCAAACCACAAGTACTTTTCCCAAAATTCCAACTCACAGTTTTACTAAACACATCCAACTATCATCATACCAAAAATTAGTTCATTTTCACATTCCTAAGGTTCATTTTCGAGCGCAACAACTTGTTACTCAAAACTGTCCTGTTCCAGAAATTTCTGTATGACCACTTTTACCAAAAATTACATTAAAGATAAACCACAACTCCATTTACCAAAATTCCAACTCACAGATTTCATACACATATGAGGCTACCATAATACCAAAAATCAGCCAAATTGAACACTCCTAAGGTTCGTTTTCAGGTCACATAATACGCCACTCAAATCTGTCCAGCTCCAGTAATTTCCATCACTTCATCACTTTTATGGTTCAAGCATTTCCAATCAACTTCATTCCTTAGGATAAATTAATAACCATCAAATACACACTTTAACATAATCATTCCAAGCCTCATAACATGCTTAAAACCATAGATAAACTGTACATGAATCATCTCAAAACAGTCACAACACATTCATTAAACAAATCATTCGCTCATTCCAACACTTTTCTTTATAACAACTAGTTCTCATGTCTTATACTTAGAATCTTACACTAAGATTCATAGCTTAAAAATGGCTAGTCATTCAAGCATGCACTTCACCAATAAGTCAAGATTGGCTAGAGTATACTTGCCTCATTTAAGCTAGGAGCCTTCCTCTAGCTTGAATCTTGGATGAAATGGAGTGAAGTCTCCTTCCACTTTATCATACCCCACGGTCTTGGAGGGGAAAAAGAAGAAATATTAGCTATTATCTTAAATGAAGAATAGAGCTAATATGGAAGCTAGATTTGCTTACCAAGATGAGGCTTGAATGGAGGGTGAAATGAATCCAACCCACCAAGAAGTTGGCTTCTCTTAATAGCTTGAAGAATCTCCACCTAGTGACCACTTGAAGGTCATGTTTTTAGCAAGACAAGAAGGATACCTATCTGAGCTTCATCCTTTGAAATATAGGATTTACTTAGAAGGTTTAGTATGCACTTAACTAGATGAATTCTTGGAGCTTGGAGATGAAGATAGCCTCGACACTTCCAAGCTTCAATGGGCCGAAAGTTGGAGAGTCTAGGGGTGCAAGAAGCTTTTAGTTCTTGTCTTGATATGAGCCTTGAGGGGTGTTGGGAGTTGAAGGTGGAGATGGAGCTCCATGGATGAACTTGAAGAAATCTTCTTGGAAGAAAAGGGAGGGTTGGCCGGCAGCTTGGGGGAGACAAAAGGGGACAAATAGACTCCCATGTGTGCATATAGACCCGTGGAGAGTCCCTTGTGTCTTGAACCCCCATTTAAGACCATTCTTTTCCCATCTCTTTTAATTATTTTTCAAGACTATTTGAATGGGATATTAAAATTTCAAGGAGGGTTCTAGAACCACCCACCCCCTTAGGTGGCCGATTTTTTTGCAAAAAAGGAAATACCATGGAGTCTTCTAGATTCCTCATAGTGGCCGAATTTCTTGGGGCTTTGGGAGGTTATTATTATTAATTTTGTCACTTCACTCCTTTATTTATACTTACTTATATAACTATACTATTACTTACAATATCTAATTTATTGTGTAGGTTTTAGTCTTGCTTTTAAGAGGGCCATTTAGGTTAGCCTTCTTAAAGAAATACTCAAAGATCCTCAAAGGCCTTGTGGCCGAAACTCCATAACCTTGGAGGGGTGAACTGATCATTTCATTTGCTTCATAACGCTCACATCTTTAATTATATAGTGTCTACTTTAAGGGGATTTAATTAAAGAAGCAATAATATAATTTATTAAAATGTACTTGGAAGATCTAACATTTCATTACGCCATTTCATCATAGTTCCAAGTACAATACGGTTTGGGTTACAACATCCTCCCCCCCTTATCATAAGTTTCGTCCTCGAAACTTAAGGGTACTAATCAAAAGATGTGAGTACGATTCCCTCATGTTTTCTTCGGTTTCCCAAGTAGCTTTATCAGCAGAGTGGTGCTTCCATTGCACCTTAACCATAGGGGTAGATCGTTTTCCTAGAGCCTTTTCTCGAGCTTGGTCCACTAATTCCGGTCCTGTAAAAACTTTATCTCCAATTTCATCCCAATAAAGGGAAGATTGACACTTGCTTCCATATAGCGCTTCGTAAGAGCCATGAGATGGACGGGTTTCCTCAAATGGTCGACTACAATCCAAATAGCATCATGTCCATTCTTTGTCCATGGCAGGTCATTCATAAAATCCACAGTGACGTTGCCCCTCTTTCACTCGGAACTTAAGGGGTTGCAACAATCTTGCATGCCTTTGATGCTCCTTTCCTACCTTTAGGCAAATAAGACAGAATAAAGTGTCTACCTAATTCTCTTAGAACGACTTCGTTCAACTCATCTTAGAGGTCCCATCAAAGTTTATTCTTAATTTTCTAGAGGCGTTACCGTAACCCATCTCATATTTTAAGTAATTTCAATCTTGATACTACGTACTGATAATGGTACCCATTCCAGGTTAGCATGATCATGAAATGCTTATGATTTCCTTTTCATACAACATGCAAAACTTGGCAGAGATCATTAACTCTAGGATGTAGATCCTTAGCTCTTTGCTGAAAACATCCTTTCTGTCAACATATAACGGTCATTTTACGTACGAAACAGCATCCAACGACATCCGAAATAATTCTCATAAAGTACACATAATAATCTCTTCACAAAGTATTTGCCGCATTCATCCATCCCTTTGATCGACTTACCACGTAATAACTTTACTTTCGCAATCACTTCATAAAATCGAACTATAAGTCATGGTTTCTACTTTGAAACTTATGTCCCATTTATGGCATTTCAAATATTTCTTGTTCATCGTAAATCCTTGTTTTCTCTTTTGATATTTGAAAACATGCACGTGTCACTATTTGCTTCTTCATAAAACATTTGAAACATCACGCTATACATATGAAATGAGAATATGCCAGATTGTAACATCACTAATGGAGTGTGTTATACATTCTCAACTTATAAATTCTCGATCCAAACATCATATCTTATGGGATCCCCCATTCCGCCTCTCAAATGGCCATTGTTTTAGATCTCTCCAAAACAGTCCCGTAAAGCTTCATCATCTTACAATATTCTATGAATTCCTCCTTAAGAAATACCAACCTACAAGTTAACTAAGCAAATTACCTGACTTCCAAACAATACACCACTTGTCAATCGCTTATCTGAAGCTGGTTAAATAGATCATTGGTCCTAGGCAGAGGGTACTTATTCCCTATGGTGATCATGTTGAGTTCTTTATGATCTACGCAAAGGCGCATGCCTCCATCCCTCTCTTTACGAATAACATGGAAGCACCCCAGGGCGATACGCTAGGCGGACAAGTTTCTTCCTTAAAAGCTCACGCAATTGTTCCTTTAGTTTTCTTTCGGTTCAGCAGGCGCCCTTCAGTGAGGTGTCTTTATCGACTTAGGGAACTCTTAATTATCATCCTAAAATGGCCCGATCGCATAAAACATGATTTTCATACTCATGACTTGCTTTTCATAGCTTGCCTAACATGGCGCTTTCATATCGTGATGTCATAACGTTTTCAAATTTGGCTATAGCACTCTTGATAAGAATATTAGCACACGATATGCCGATCGATTTCCCATATAGTACATGTACCACAAAACATGTACATGTGCTAACGGTGACGTATCATGGCAGAGATCCCGAGTCCCAAACACGGCATTATACTCGGTCATACTACCATTAATAACCTCACTTACTTACTTATGGTCTTCTCATCATAACTTAAAGAAAAATATCATAATCACTTATACTTGGTTAATAGGAAGTATGACATAGGTACTTCACATTTAACTTGTGCAATTAGGCATGTCTTGGTTGTTTCTTTGTTAGCCTTATGCGGATACGGCTCCCACTTCCTACTTTGTTTCTTAGTACGCTCGTTAAGTCGTTTATTTCATCCTTCCGTTTTCTTACTATCACGTTCCGCTCTGCAGCAGTCCTCCAATAATTCGTCAAAAGTTCTTAAATACGCCCTGACTAGCCGAGTTTTGATCTGGAGGCCGAAACCGTGCACAAATATGATCACCTTAAACTTTTCATCCTCCATGATCAAAGGAACATACCGACCTAAAGTAGCAAACCGACGAGCGTGCTCTGAGACGGTGACGCCTAACCCTTGTCTTAATGAGTCAAATTCCTCAACCTTTCTCGTGATTAAGTCCTGAAGAGGAAGAACTCACAAAACTCTTCTAGAAACTCTGCCCAAGTTACGGGTCGGGGTAGTGACTGGATACAAGTCCTCCACCATTGGCTGTCCTTATCGTTCAAAAACGGCTGGATAATCTGCGCCCTTATCCTATCTGGCACTTGTATCAGCATGAAGTTACCTTCAACTTCACTTAACCATCTTTCTACCTTCTCTGAACTAGATTCCCTGCCAAACCTTGGAATACGCACTCTTACTAACTGTCGATAGTAAAGCCTACTGCTTCCTGAGGGTGATAGTGATGATGTCATTTTACTGAATTATGATGCCATCTGCACCACGGAGCGTTGGAGTCTTACTCAAGGTATAAATATTCTGATTAAGCAGCAAAACTTAATTCGTAATCCAAATAAGATCTTAAGAGCAAGCAAGCAGGCATGATTACATTCTATAAATTGCCATCAACTAGGGCTCTGTCATCAGGTACAAACCTTAATTTCCAGTCTAAGTCATCCTAGTCTAAGGTCAACTCTCATCTAAGATCATGACCTAGATCTAAAATCAATCTTAGATTTCTAAAATCATAGCTTAATTCTATATTCTGCCTGGATATAGAGCCTCAGCTCTGATACCACCTGTAGCGCCCCGCACCCCGGCCTAGCCAGATACGGTGCGCCTGCTGTACTTCACTACAGAGAGTACCAGGCGTCGGTTCATAACATGTCTTGGTCCATAACAAAATATGTGGACCTTCGTGCTTACACTTTAACAAGTAAGCGAAACCGAGGCAAAATAAAAAAACTTTTAAACATACATTCCGAATATCTAACATAAAGGTTACAACCATGTTCAACATAAAGTAAAACCAGTAATCATAGTCCCCATCAAAAGTCCAGCAAAACATAAGCTATCATAAGAGAATCCTTAAACTGTCATCCACTCGCCGGCTCACGGTTATGAAACTCTAGGCTCGTCATCAATTCACTCTACCCCAATTTCTTGCAGACTCTGGGAGGGGAAAAATAAGGGGTGAGTGAAAAATTCACCAGCAAGTATACCATAAACAATCATGAATTAAAAGGGAAAGTACACACAAGAACCAAATCCCCAGAATTTGAACTTTTCCATCATACCTGTCTTTCGACTCGAAAGCCACAAGGATAATAAAATCAAAACTTAGGTAACAACAGCAATAGGATCATAACTTAGGTAACGAGGGCTAATAAGGTCATAACCTAAGTAACAGTACATCTGGCATTTGACTAGCATTTCATTCCCCTTCAATCAATAGCCGTAAAGACAATAAAATCATCACTTAGTCATGAAGGAAAAATAGACTCAACATCATGCTCATGATCATATGCAAATGCGTATGAATATGCAAATGTAGTACAAAATGATGCCATGAAAATCTTTTTCTTTCATTCTTTCTTTCAAATCATACTCGTCATAAAATAAGGAGTAGAGAGTGTTCAGATCTATTATATCCGGATCTGAGGTAGTAATAACATCTCTTTCAGATATATTATATCCGGATCTGAAAACGGTCATCTCTTCAGATCTATCATATCCCGATCTGAAAATGGTCATCTCTTCAGATCTATCATATCCGGATCTGAAAACGGTCATACATTCACAGGTCTATCATCTCCGGGACTGGACGGTCATAATAGTCAATATCAGGTCTATTCTCTCTAGGCCTGAACGGTCATTATCAGGTCTATTCTTTCCGGACATGAACGATCATAAATCATCATAATCAGGTCTATTCTCTCCGGACCTGAACGGTCATGATCATCAATAGATCAATTAACCCTGGATCTGGAACGGGTTGTGCTGGCCAGAAATAAATGGTACCATAGGAATCTTTCTTTCAAAACTGAAAACTTCTTTTCAAAAGATCGTTCTCACAATTCTTTGGCATGAAAATCAGTCTCATAAACTGTATGAACATGGATAATGCAATGCATGATATGAAACATGCAACTCGTGAGCAATTACATCATAACAAGCCTACGGGGACTTGTCTTTTAAGCTGGAAAATTGTCCAGCAATAACGTTCTGTTCATACAGCGTCATGTTCATCAATTCAGGCTCATTTTCATAAACTCATGCCACTCATATGCATAATGGAGTCTTAGACACATGCCATAAAATTTCGTAACATTTCAAAATGTCTAAAGTCCTCAAAACACCAGATTATTATAAAAAGGGTACTGCTGAAATCAGCAGGGCAGTACCCACCTTACGTCAGATTTATAGATCATAAAACCTTATTCAACTTGGCCATCAACTGGAAAACATAGCTAACATACCAAGGGACAATTTTCATGTGGCCAAACATCATATTCAAGCCTAAATGAGCAAAATCAAAGCCTTACAACTTATGTCTTTAAGCTGTCCTGTTTTCCAGTTTTGTACCACTAACTCTAACTCAGTTGTTAACCTTTAAAATAGAGGTTTTAAGCTGGTTTATTTACATGAACAAGTACTTCTATATCTTAGTTAAATACCTTAAAAATTTCAAGGAAATCTAATACCCTTAAGGGGGTCATTTAATGTATTTCCCAAAATCTAGGCACATACTGAATCTGGAATGACCAGATTTACCACGAATTTCATTGTGACCAAACCACAAGTCTTTTTACCAAAATTCCAACTCACAGTTTTACTGAACACATCAAACTATCATCATACCAAAAATAAGTTCATTTACACATTCCTAAGGTTTATTTTCTAGCCCAACAACTTGTTACTCAAAACTGTCATGTTCCAGAAATTTCTGTATGACCACTTTTACCAAAAATTACATTAAAGATAAACCACAACTCCATTTACCAAAATTCCAACTCACAGATTTCATACACATATGAGGCTACCATAATACCAAAAATCAGCCAAATTGAACACTCCTAAGGTTCGTTTTCAGGTCACATAATACGCAACTCAAATCTGTCCAGCTCCAGTAATTTCCATCACTTCATCACTTTTATGGTTCAAGCATTTCCAATCAACTTCATTCCTTAAGATAAATTAATAACCATCAAATACACACTTTAACATAATCATTCCAAGCCTCATAACATGCTTAAAACCATAGATAAACTGTACATGAATCATCTCAAAACAATCACAACACATTCATTAAACAAATCATTCGCTCATTCCAACACTTTTCTTTATAACAACTAGTTCTCATGTCTTATACTTAGAATCTTCAACTAAGATTCATAGCTTACAAATGGCTAGTCATTCAAGCATGCACTTCACCAATAAGTCAAGATTGGCTAGAGTATACTTGCCTCATTTAAGCTAGGAGCCTTCCTCTAGCTTGAATCTTGGATGAAATGGAGTGAAGTCTCCTTCCACTTTATCATACCCCACGGTCTTGGAGGGGAAAAAGAAGAAATATTAGCTATTATCTTAAATGAAGAATTGAGCTAATATGGAAGCTAGATTTGCTTACCAAGATGAGGCTTGAATGGAGGGTGAAATGAATCCAACCCACCAAGAAGTTGGCTTCTCTTAATAGCTTGAAGGATCTCCACCTAGTGACCACTTGAAGGTCACGTTTTTAGCAAGACAAGAAGGATACCTATATGAGCTTCATCCTTTGAAATATAGGATTTACTTAGAAGGTTTAGTATGCACTTACCTAGATGAGTTCTTGGAGCTTGGAGATGAAGATAGCCTCGACACTCCCAAGCTTCAATGGGCCGAAAGTTGGAGAGTCTAGGGGTGCAAGAAGCTTTTAGTTCTTGTCTTGATATGAGCCTTGAGGGGTGTTGGGAGTTGAAGGTGGAGATGGAGCTCCATGGATGAACTTGAAGAAATCTTCTTGGAAGAAAAGGGAGGGTTGGCCGGCAGCTTGGGGGAGACAAAAGGGGACAAATAGACTCCCATGTGTGCATATAGACCCGTGGAGAGTCCCTTGTGTCTTGAACCCCCATTTAAGACCATTCTTTTCCCATCTCTTTTAATTATTTTTCAAGACTATTTGAATGGGATATTAAAATTTTAAGGAGGGTTCTAGAACTACCCACCCCCTTAGGTGGCCGATTTTTTTGCAAAAAAGGAAATACCATGGAGTCTTCTAAATTCCACATAGTGGCCGAATTTCTTGGGGCTTTGGGAGGTTATTATTTTTTTTGTCACTTCACTCCTTTATTTATACTTACTTACATAACTATACTATTACTTACAATATCTAATTTATTGTGTAGGTTTTTAGGACCATTTAGGTTAGCCTTCTTAAAAAAAATACTCAAAGATACTCAAAGGCCTTGTGGCCGAAACTCCATAACCTTGGAGGGGTGAGCTGATCATTTCATTCGCTTCATAACGCTTACCTCTTTAATTATATAGTGTCTACCTTAAGGGGTTTTAATTAAAGAAGCAATCATATAACTTATTAAAATGTACTTGGAAGATCTAACATTTCATTACGCCATTTCATCATAGTTCTAAGTACAGTACGGTTTTGGGGTACAACAATTGATACAATAGGCTTGAGAGAGAAAGAGAAGAAAGAAATGTAGAAGAAGAGAGTTGAGAGTCTTTTTCCACTTTAGAAATTGTGAGACTTATCTTGCATTTTTGTTTGCTCTTCTTCTCCTTTTTATTTGAGGTTGGCCGCCCACTCTAGGGCTTCTCTTCACCTTGAAAATTCTCTTTTAAGTTCTTGGAAGAATGCCTTGTATAGATGTGACATCAATTTGCTTACTTGGCACAACTTGATTGGATGATTGTCTTGGTCTTGCTTACTTGACACTCCTTGATTGGATGAAATTTGTCATCACTTGATGACTGTAAAAATCTGAGAATAACACTTAAAACATGTGACAAAATAGTAGTAATAACCTTACCAATTATCATACAATTAATCCCACTTAATTTACAAAATAAATTGGTCTCCATTTACTCCAAAAATTCGGCCAACCATATGCAACACATGCTGAAATTTTCGGCATGTGCAATAATCTCAAGATGTTCAAATTATCGCCATATTATTACACATCAATCACTTGAAAATGGAGAAGACAATTTGTCACTATTATGACTCAAAATTTCGGCCACCCTTAATGTCTCACATGCTGAATTTTCAGCATGTGTTACATTTGTAACATAGTTTGAAATATTACCTTGTGTAGCTCCCTCCATTAAGTCACTAACCTTGTGTAGTCCATTTTTCACCAATCAAGATGCCAACTAAGATCCACATAGACTCCACCAATCAGCATTAGGCGTGTGAATTGAGCTTGAACATGTGCTGAATTTATTTTTGTAAACTTTATAAAATAGTGCACAATAATTATACACATTGGTATACTCCAATCAGCCCTAATTTGAATATTCTAGAACACTTTAGTATGTATTGAATATGTAAAAATTTTCTAGATACATGTTACATGTCATGCCAAAAAGGTTCCATGTGTTGTGTTCGTAGAAAACTGAATTTTCGACTTTTGTCGATTACGCGATTTTTCTCCGATTAAATTCCAAATTTTTGCACATGTTATATATATTATGTCACACATTATATACATAAAGTAACTTTAATATTCAGCTCTAATGGCTGATCAAAGTGGCGCCTATATGTGACAAAAACTTGAATTTAGAATCTCCACAATTTGGTCTTAATTGGGGGTGATGTATGTGTGCCAACATGGAATAATTTTATGTCTGAATATACCATGTAAGCCACAAAAATTGTGGCCATTTTTGAAGTGTGGGGGCTGGCCATATATATATGGAAAATACATGACACGTTGGCGAAGTTTCATTAGTCACCCGATACAACAATTTTTGGTTTAGAACCATGTAACGTGTCATAATAATTTTTTCATCACCATGACTTATATCATATGATATAAGACCTGAATATACTCATAAATATGAAGTAAGTATAGTGGTGTGACGTTGACGTACGTTCGTAATATATATAACGTGTCGGTAGTACGTTGGAATATATGTGTATAGTGCCTTTTTAAAAAAATTGAATATATATATATGAAAAACGTGTGATTAAGAGTAGAAGGAGACTTTTCATTTCCATGTTTGTTGTCTTTATGCCTTCTCCAAATATTTATCCATTTCATGAACTACTTAGTTTATTTAACTAAGTACTTCACTTAATGTACTAGTTTAGTTCATTAATGGTAGCACCTAAAAATAGTTCAAACACAACAAATGTTTGCCATTTGATGTAAGCTTTAAAGCTTCATGGCTTGTTAGTATGACAACATTATATATAAAGTATATAAGGCAAGTTTGTTGCAAAAACGTGTCACGTCATAAAATGTGTCATGCATTTCTTTAGCACACGTTATTTAAATCATGAATTTTTGTGAATCACTCAAACCTTTTTTCTCAACAATCTCCCCCTTTTGATGATTTACAAAATAATCTTAGTACATGATTTAAATTTAATCGCTCCCCCTCCAATCGTGCACAAATTCAAATTTCGAATTTCAAATTTCGAATTTTCTCCCCCTTGATTTTTGCAATCAATCACTCTCACTCCCCCTTAAATCATACACTCTCTCCTCCTTTATTTTGGAAAGAAAATCAATAGTGCATGTAAATATGGAAAGAAATATCAAATCAGATCAGCAGAAATCATGCCTAATTTAGAGCGGAGATTTTCGTACGTGGCTTCATTTAGTGCCTTAGTGAATATGTCGGCTACTTGTGCCTCAATGCATACATGATCTATAACAATATCACCATTGTTCACGTGATCACGAAGGAAGTGATAACGTACTTCTATGTGCTTTGCCTTAGAGTGTAGCACGAGTTTCTTAGACAAGTTTATAGCACTCATACTATCACACTAGATTGGAATACGATTTACCGTGATACCAAAATCCGAAGTTGTTGTCTTAACCATAGTAATTGTGTGCAGCAAAGATTAAGTGCCATGTATTCAGCTTCGGTAGTAGATAAGGATACACTTGCTTGCTTTTAAGAAAACCATGAAATTAGTGAATTTCCTATAAATTGACAAGTGTCACTTGTGCTTTTTCTATCTATTTTACATCCACCATAATCTGTATCGGTATAAGCATGCAAGTCAAATTCACAATCTTTATCATACCAAATTCCTAAAGTGGGGGTGTGCTTAATATATCGAAATATTCTTTTCACAGCATTATAATTAGACAATTTAGGTTGGCTTTGAAAACATGCACACATACACACACTAAACATGATACCAGGTCTACTTGCAGTAAGATAAAGCAAAGAACCAATCATAGGCCTATATAAAGCATTATCAAAGTTTTTTCCATGTGCATCTTTATCTAGTTTAGTAGTGACAATCATAGGGGTGGGGGATGGTTTCAAGTTTTCAAAATTGAACTTTTCAATCATGTCATTCACATATTTAACTTGACTTATGTGTATATCTTTACTCATTTGGTTAATTTGCAAGCCAAGAAAGTAATTCAATTCACCAACCATAGACATTTCAAACTCGGATTTCATGCAAGTTTCAAATTCTTCAACAAGTTTATGAGATGTAGATCCAAAGATGATGTCATCAACATAAATTTGAATGATTAGTAAATCCGATTTATCTTGTTTCAAGAATAAGGTGCTATCTATGGTACCTCTTTGAAATCCATTTTCTAAAAGAAAAGTAGCAAAATGATCATACCAAGTCCTAGGTGCTTGTTTTAAGCCATATAGTGCCTTCTTTAATTTCTACACGTGATCGGGGTATTTCACATCTTCAAAACCGGGTGGTTGCTTCACATATACTTCTTCATGTATAAAACTATTTAAAAATGCACTTTTTACGTCCATTTGATAGAGTTTAAAACTTTTCATGCAAGCAATAGCAAGTAAAAGTCGTATGGCTTCGAAACGTGCTACGGGTGCGAATGTTTCGTCATAGTCTATTCCTTCTTCTTGATTATATCCTTGTGCTACAAGTCTCGCCTTGTTTCTAACAACTTTACCTTCTTTATTCATTTTATTTCTAAACACCCACTTTGTGCCTGTTATAGTCTTATCTTGTGGTCGTGGCACTAAATCCTACACATCATTTCTTACGAATTGATTTAGTTCATCATGCATAGCATCAATCCAAGAAGAATCACTCAAAGCATCAAAAACGTTTTTAGGTTCAATTTCGGATATCATAGCATGAAATTGGTTTATTTCATCCGGATTTATTCTTTTACGTGGTCGAACACCATGAGTAATGTCGCCTATAATGAGATTGTGTGGGTGATCCCTATGCCATCTTGGTTGATTATTCTCTAAGTTCTCATGCATTTCTAAGTGATCATGCATTTCTAGTGTGTTCAATTCATCATGCAAGCCATCATCCTCTACATCATCTAACACGGGCTTTAGTTCAAAATCATCGTCATATTCTTTATCTTTTTCAACCTCACCAAATTCATTAACCTTCACATGAATGGATTCTAAAATTTATCTAGTGATGGGATCATAACATCTATATGCTTTAGCATTCACAGAATGTCCAACAAAAATGCATTCAATTGATTTAGATTCAAACTTATCTAAATTATCTTTTGTATTCAAAACAAAGCATTTGCAACCAAACACACGAAAGTAATCAATTTTAGGCATGCGACCATTTACTATCTCATAAGGAGTTTTATTTATTTTCTTTCTAATGGTTAAACGATTAACTATATAGCATGCACAATTTACGGCTTCCGCCCACAGAAATCTAGGCAATTTATTTTCACACAACATGGTTCTAGCGATTTCTTGTAGTGTCCTATTCTTTCTTTCTACTACTCCATTTAATTGTGGAGTTCAAGATGGCAAAAACTCATGTTTAATTCCTTTTTCTTCGCAAAACACAATCATGTTCTTGTTTTTAAATTCACCGCCTCTATCGCTTCTAATCTTTTTCACATTCAAACCATATTCATTTTCAAGTTGTTTTATTAGTTTCTCAATTTTAATGGCACTATCATCTTTATTTGCAAGAAATAAAGTCCAAGTATAGTGAGAAAAATCATCAACGATTACACATGCATAATGACATCAACCGAGACTCTTAGTACGACTAGGACCAAACAAATCAATGTGTAGTAATTCTAAAAGTCTAGACGTGCTAATTTCATTTTTGGGTTTAAGTGACTCGCGTTTTTGTTTGCCTTTAATACAAGATTCACACAACTGAAAGTTGTCTAAATCAAGTTTAGGCAATCCTCGTATTAGGTTCTTTTGTTGAAGTTTTTCAAGTGTATAAATGCCAATGTGTCCTAATCGTCTATGCCACAAATTAACGTTAGGTTCATTTGATATAAAATACTTAACCTTAGCGTCTGACATGTCATCCATAGAAAGCGTAAAAATATTTCCTTCCCTTTTTCCTTTTAATCTTGTTTCTCCATTTTTATTTATTATATTGTAATATGGATGAGTAAAACACACATCAAAAGCGTTGTCAATAAACTGTGAGATGCTAAGAAGATTATAGGATAGATTACTTACCAAGAAGACGTTGGAGATTTGAAGAGTGCTTGGGCTTCCGATTGTACCTTATCCTATGATTCTTCCTTCATTGTTGTCTCCAAAGGTCACCGATCCGCTTTTTGTGACCTTCTTCAACTTTGAGAACAAGCTCAGGTCACCCGTCATGTGCCTCGAGCAACCACTGTCAAGGAACCATTTGATAGATGTGCCTTTAGATGTATGGGTTCCCTGCAATGTACAACAATGATTTAGGTACCCTTTTAATTTTGGGTCCTTAGGAGTTAGTTATTCACCTCTATGTAAAAAGTACCTTTCGGTACCCATACTTGGGTGATCCTTCTCGGTCTAGCAAATGGTAAGAGTGTAGATGAAGGAGCAACATAGTAGACATGGGGTGAGAAAGCATTAGGCCTTTGGCCAAGTATCCCCTTATGCGCATCATATGGTGTGCATTTTTGATATGTTCTAGTGTTAGTGTGCATAGTGCGTGATCTAGATGCATGGAATGAATGTCGTGTATGTATCAATGATTTCTTCTCATATCTATACGTCACATAATTATATCTTATATGATATGAAGACGAAGCATGACGAGATGAAAAGAGAGGGGGCCTAGGCGTCTTCTTAGGCGACGTATGTGTCTTAGGTGTTTCTATTTTCTTAGACAAAATGAATTTGGTTGGTTTAATTGATGTTTAGTTTTTCTCAATGTATCCTAATCCGGTTTGATCACTATCATGCTTTTGTGATAAAATGATGCGATCTAGCATGTTAGTTCCCGTGTCAAATTGTTTCATCATTTTCTCTAAATCCATATTCCTTGATTTCAAATTTGAAATCTCAGATTTTATTTCATTATTATGTGTAGTTAATGATGAGATCTCTGATTTTAATGCATTGATGATGCATGACGACTCTTCTTTTGAATCGTTTAATTGAAAAACAAGATTTGTGTTAGAAGTGTAGAGAAAAAGGGGTTTGAGTGATTACCAAATGCATGATTTAAATAACGTGTGCTAAAGAAATGCATGACACGTTTTATGACTTGACACATTTTTGCATGAAATATAATTATGTGCCGTATAAATATTAGAAGAAACAAGTGATGCATACACGACATTCATTTCATCCATCTAGATCACGCACCATGCACACCAACAAGAGGACATATCAAAAACGCACACCATATGATGCGCATAAAGGAGTTCTCGGCCAAAGGCCTCAAGTTCACTCACCACATGTCTATTACATTGCTCCTTCATCTACATTCTTACCATTTTCTAGACCGAGAAGGATCACCCAAGTATGGGTACCGAAAGGTACTTTTACTAAGAGGTGAATAACTAACTCGTAAGGACCCAAAATTAAAAGGGTACCTAAATCATTATTGTACACTGCAGGGAACCCACACATCAAAAGATACATCTATCAAATGGTTCCTTGATAGTGGTTGCTCGAGGCACATGACGGGTGACTCAAGCTTGTTCACAAAATTGAAGAAGGTCACAAAAGGTGGATCCGTGACCTTTGGAGACAACAATGAAGGCAAAATCATTGGAAAAGATACAATCGGAAGCCCAAGCACCCTTCCAATCTCCAACGTCTTTTTGGTAAGCAACTTATCCTATAATCTTCTTAGCATCTCACAATTCATTGATAACAGTTTTGATGACTATTTTACTCATCCATATTTCGATATAATAAATAAAAGTGGAGAAGTAGTATTAAAAGGAAAAAGAGAAGGAAACATTTTTACGCTTTCTATGGATGACATGTTAGACGCTAAGGTTAAGTGTTTTATATCAAATGAACCTAATGTTAATTTGTGGCATAGATGTTTAGGACACATCGGCATTTCTACACTTAAAAAGCTCCAACGAAAGAACCTAATACAATGATTGCCTAAACTTGATTTAGACAACTTTCAGTTGTTTGAATCTTGCATTAAAGGCGAACAAACACGCGAGTCACTTAAACCTAAAAATGAAATAAGCACGTCTAGAGTTTTGGAATTATTACACATTGATTTGTTTGGTCCTAGTCGCACTACGAGTCTCGGTGGACGTCATTATGCATGTGTGATTGTTGATGATTTTTCTCGTTATACTTGGACCTTGTTTCTCGCAAATAAAGATGATAGTGCCATTGAGATTCCAAAACTAATAAAACAACTTGAAAATCAATATGGTTTAAATGTCTTTTCTCAAAAAGATTAGAAACGATAAAGATTGTGAATTTAACTTGCATGCCTATACTGACGCAGATTCTGGTGGATGTAAAATAGATAGGAAAAGCACGAGTGACACTTGTCAATTTATAGGAAATTCACTTATTTCATGGTTTTCTAAAAAGCAAGCAAGCGTAGCCTTATCCACTACTGAAGATGAATACATGGCACTTAGTCTTTGTTGCACACAATTACTATGGCTAAAACAACAACTTTCTGACTTTGGGATTACGGTAAATCAGATTCCTATATATTGTGACAGTATGAGCGCCATAAACTTATGTGAGAACCCCGTTCTACATTCTAAGGCAAAGCATATAGAAGTACGCTATCACTTCCTTCGTGATCACGTAAATAATGGTGATATTGTCATAGATCACATACGCACCGTGGCACAAGTGGCTGACATCTTCACTAAGGCACTAAATCAGACCACATATGAAAATCTTCGTTCTAAATTAGGTATGATTTCTGCTGATTTGATTTGATATTTCTTTCCATCTTTACATGCACTTTTGATTGTCTTTCCAAAATAAAGGGGGAGAGAATGCATGATTTAAGGGGGAGAGAGAGATTACTTGCACAAATCAAGGGGGAAAAATTCAAAATTTGAATTTGTGCATGATTGGAGGGGGAGCGACAAAATTTAAATCATGAACTTAGGTTATTTTGAGAAAATTCGAAATTTGAAATTCAAAATTTGAATTTGTGCATCATTGGAGGGGGAGCGACAAAATTTAAATCATGAACTTAGGTTATTTTGTAAATCATCAAAAGGGGGAGATTGTAGAGAAAAGGGGGTTTGAGTGATTACAAAATGCATGATTTAAATAACGTGTGCTAAAGAAATGCATGACACGTTTTTGCATGAAACCTGACTTATATAGTTCATATATAATGTTGTCGTACTAACGAGCCATGAAGCTTTAAAGCTTACATAAAATGGCGAACATTTGTTGTGTTTGAACTATTTTCAGGTGCCACCATTAATGAACAAAAATAGTTCATTAATTGAAGTACTTAGTTAAATGAACTAAGTAGTTCATTAAATGAAGCCATATTTGGAAAAGGCACAAAGGCAACAAATTGAAGAATGGGAAGTCTTCTTCTTCCGTCTCATATCACACGCCTTATACATATATATTTATATATATTCAGATTTTTTTTAAAAGGCACTATACACATATGTTCCAACGTACTACCGACACGTTATATATTTTACAAACGTACGTTAACGTCACACCACTATATTTACCTCATATTTATGAGTATATTCAGGTCTTATATCATGTGATATAAGTCATGGTGATGACAAAATTGTTACGACATGTTACAAGGTTCTAAACCAAAAATTGTCGTATCGGGTGAATACCGAAACTTCGCCAACGTGTCAAGTACATGCCATATATAGATGGACAGCCCCTACACTTCAAAAATGGCCACAAATTTCGTGGCTTACATGGTATATACAGCCATAAAATCATTCCATGTTGGCACACACAAATCACCCCAATTAAGGCCAAATTGTGGAGATTTCAAATTCAACATTTTTAGCACATGTAAGGCGCCACTTTACTCAGCCATGAGAGATGAATATTAAAGTTTAATTTATGTATATTATGTGTAACATAATACATATATATCATGTGCAAAAAGTTGGAATTTAATCGGAGAAAAATCGGGTAATCGACAAACGTTGAAAATTCAGTTTTCTACGAACACGACACATGGAACGTTTTTGGCATGACATATAACATGTATCTAGACAGTTTTTACATACTCTATACATTCTAAAGTGTTCTAGAAAAATTAGTTAAGGGCTGATTGGAATATACCATATGTGTATAATTATTGTGTACTATTTTACAAAGTTTGCAAACATAAATTCAGCACATGTACAACCGTTGTCACACGCCACTTCAGCCTTTTTGGAGTATATGTGGAGCTTTGTTGGTATTTTGATTGGCCAAGAATGAAGTATACAAGGTTGGTGACATAAAGGACGGAGCTACAGAAGGTAATATTTCAAACTATGTCACATTTGTGACACATGCTGAAAATTCAGCATGTGTAAATAAGGGTGGCCAAAATTTACAACTTAGTTGTGCCATATTTACTTCTTTACATTGAATTTATTGATTGGAAGATAAAATGGCAATGTTTTAAAAATGTTATGGAAATAATGTGATGATAGTTTGAAATATCACACATGCTGAAAATTTCAGCATGTGTTGGAATGCACTTGGCCGATTTTTGTCTTAATATTCAGCATATTTGATTCTTCAATGTTCAAGGAATTAGTTTATACCAACATGTCAATGTTTTGAATATTGTGTGAATATCACACATGTTGAAAATTTCAGCATGTGGAAAAATGAAGATGGCCGATTTTAGCATAGTAAATGGTGATGAATTGTCTTGCAAAATTTATGGAATTTATTATGTGACTTATGTCAACATTTTTATGGCTAATTGACACATATTTTTAAGTGTTATTTTCAGATTTATCTAGTCATCAAATGATGACAACTTTCATCCGATCATCATCCAATGAGGAATTACCAAGTAAGCAAGTGAATGTCACAATGATGCAAGATATTCTTCAAAGGATTTAAAAGATAATTTCCAAGAGGAAGAAAAGGAAGGAGGGGGCGGCCACATGTTGATAAAAAGAGAAGAAGGAGAGCAAACAGAATACAAGATAAGTCTTACAATTTCCAAGAGCAAAAACGTTGCCTACCTCTTCTTTTACGCTTTCTTTCTTTCTTCTCTCTTAAAGCCTATTGTATTCATATTCATACATATTGAATAGGCTTCATATATATCACCATATACTCTATATTTTTGTAAAAGATTGATCAAGGTGTGATCAATCTTGCATCCGCTAGGTGGTGGTGTTCGTGATCGTTGTAATCACTTACAAGGTCTGTAAAGGGTTGGAGTTGGTGTGTAACTCCATCAACCCTATGTGGTAAGGTGTTGTTTGTTGTTTTGGGATTAGTGATAACCGAGGAAGGTGTCCTCGAAGACTGGAGTAGGTTGATTTAACCGAACCAGTATAAAATTCTTTGTGTTCTTTACTTTTCAGCTCTTTTTTTCAGTTTCCAGCATAGTACATCATTTGCATCACGTTTTTAAAAATAGTAAACAAACTTCAAAAATCACGAAACTTTCCAGAAACATAGTCACACGTTTTAAGGTTCATTTGGCGCAAGTTTCAACCTTTTTGAACAAGTATAAGTTATCCAAACGTCAAAAGATCTGAGACTAGTGCAGTCTGATTTTTAGGCTTTCAAAGGTTAAGAATTTGAACGTATTTGACTAACTTCCCAAAGGAATTTTTCAAACCTGTTTCAAAAGAATTCAATACACATAATAAGGGGTTTTTCATTAAATTTTCAGAGCATTTGGAGTGACGGTTTAATCGGAATTAATTTTTCAAATCAGACTACCGTTTCTGGCAGATTTGGGCAATCTGACCACTAACGATTTTTAAAGGGGTTAAAGGTTGAATTTTAATCTGAAATTTTTATGAGATACTCAAAACATCTGAGACTAAGATCTCTTCAAATTTCAGAATTTTTGAAGACCTGTAACCTAGTTTCAAAACATTTCAAAACAGGTCCTGAAAACAGAAGCTGTTTTCAAAAGTTGGGGTTTTGGTTTAAAACAATTTTAGAAACCAAATTTTTCGCGCACACTAATCAACCCCCCCTTCTAGTGGTGCCTTGCAGATCCTATAAGTGGTATAAGAGCGCAGGAACAATCACAACAAAAAGATCCAACGATCTAAGTGAGATGGCAACCACAAACTTCAAAACCGAGCAAGAAGGTATGTCTAGTCAAAGACCTCCTCTTTTTGACGGTGAGTCTTTTATTCAATGGAAGTTAAGAATGAAACTTTTCCTTATGGCTATTGATGTTGATCTATGGTCCATTATAGAAGATGTTCCATTTGTTCCGTCAAAATTATCCACTGTAGATGGAGTCACACTAGAGGTTGTTAAGCCTAAACAAGAGTATACTAGTGATGATAAAAAGAGACTGAGCATGAACGCTAGAGCCATGCAATTACTTCTAAATGGGCTAAGTAAAAGTGAATCTATCTACGTGTCTTATTGCTCTAGTGCTCAAGAAATATGGAGAATTCTTGAGATGAAACACGAAGGGACTAGTCAAGTGAAAGAGTCCAAAATTAACATGTTTATGTCCACACTTGAGTCATTTAAATTATTGTCAAATGAGTCTATCGTTGATATGGATCTACGCTTGACTAACATTTACAATTCTCTTGAGTCTCTTGGCAAAGCTTTCTCTATGCAGGAAAAGGTCCAAAAGGTATTACGAAGCCTTCCATCCGAATGGGACCCTAAAGTGACGGCTATAGAGGAGAGCAAAGAAACCAAGTCAATTAAAATGGAGGAACTAATTGGATCACTTAATGTATATGAAAAGAAACTCACTATAAGGAAATCGGAATCATCATCAAAACAAGGTAAGAATATTGCTTTTGAATCAAATGAATACGTCTCTACTTCTTCCGATCACGTAGATGATAGTGATTCTGAATCAGACAACGATGACTTAATTTTATTGGCTAAAGGCTTGAGAAAATTCATGAGAAAGTCATTTAAAAACAAACCTAAGGCTACTTCCACTAAAAGAAATAAGAATAAAGCAAATGACAAGGACGTTAAATGCTACGAATGCGGTAAACTTGGACATCTATAATATGACTGCCCTAACAAGGACAAGCAAACAAACAAACACCCTGACAAGGATCGGACCAAAAATAGACTCATTTCAGAACCTAAGCAAAGGAGAAGAGCTCTCAAGGCCTCCACTTGGAGTGACACATCTGATTCTGAGACTGATACAGCAGACGAGACTGCACAAGTATGCTTTGTATCCAAATCATCAAATGAGGTATCTTCTGACTCTGATTCTGACTCTAATTCTGACTCTGAGCCTTCATATGATGATCTTTTCAGTCAGTCTTTAGAATTGCATAAATTTACTAAGACTCTCGCAAAAGAAAAGAAGTGATTAATTGAAGACAAGAAGTTGTTAGAATCCTCTAACACAAATCTTGTTGCTCAATTAAACGATTCAAAAGAAGAGTTGGCATGCATCATAAATGCATTAAAATCATAGATCACATCATTGACATCACATAATAATGAAATGAAATCCGAGATTTCAAATTTGAAATCAAGGAATACGGATTTAGAAAAAATGATGAAGCAGTTTGATACGGGATCTAACATGCTAGATCGCATTATTTTATCACAAAAACATGATAGTGATAAAACTAGATTATGATACATTGAGACAAATAAAGCATTATCTAAACCAACCAATTTTGTTTTGTCTAAGAAAGTAGACACATCAAAGGCATACATAGCGCCTAAAGTAACACAAAGACCCCCTCTTCCCTCATCTCGTCACATCTCTTCTTCATATCATACGAAATATAATTATGTGTCATATAAATATGAGAAGAAACAAGTGATGCATACATGACATTCATTTCATCCATCTAGATCACGCACTATGCACACCAACACAAAGACATATCAAAAACGCACACCATATGATGCGCATAAAGGAGTTCTCGACCAAAGGCCCCAAGTTCACTCACCACATGTCTATTACATTGCTCCTTCATCTACATTCTTACCATTTGCTAGACCGAGAAGGATCACCCAAGTATGGGTACCGAAAGGTACTTTTACTAAGAGATGAATAACTAACTCGTCCATCCATCCATCCATCCCGACCCAGTATATCCCAACGACAACAAAAGCTATCGTTAGGGTCTGGGGAGGGTAAGTGGTAGGCAGACAATACCTCTATCCCGAGGGATAGAGAGTCTGCTTCCAGTGAGACCCCCGGCTCTATATGTACCTGTATAAATGACATAATAATAGAGATATGTTGTGCTAGTGTGTTAGTGAGGAAATTGAAGAAATTAAAATTAAAAGGACCCAAAATTAAAAGGATACCTAAATCATTATTGTACATTGCAGGGAACCCACACATCAAAAGATACATCTATCAAATGGTTCCTTGACAGTGGTTGCTCGAGGCACATGACGGGTGACCCGAGCTTGTTCACAAAATTGAAGGTCACAAAAGATGGATCGGTGACCTTTGGAGACAACAATGAAGGCAAAATCATTGGAAAAGGTACAATCAGAAGCCCAAGCACCCTTCAAATCTCCAACGTCTTTTTGGTAAGCAACTTATCCTATAATCTTCTTAGCATCTCACAATTCATTGATAACTGTTTTGATGTGTGTTTTACTCATCCATATTGCAATATAATAACTAAAAGTGGAGAAGTAGTATTAAAAGGAAAAAGGGAAGGAAACATTTTTACGCTTTCTATGGATGACATGTTAGACGCTAAGGTTAAGTGTTTTATATCAAATGAACCTAACGTTAATTTGTGGCATAGACGTTTAGGACACATCAACATTTCTACACTTGAAAATCTCCAACGAAAGAACCTAATACGAGGATTGCCTAAACTTGATTTAGACAACTTTTAGTTGTGTGAATCTTGCATTAAAGGCAAACAAACACGGGAGTCACTTAAACCTAAAAATAAAATAAGCACGTCTAGAGTTTTGGAATTATTATACATTGATTTGTTTGGTCCTAGTCGCACTACGAGTCTCGGGTGGACGTCATTATGCATGTGTGATTGTTTATGATTTTTCTCGTTATACTTAGACCTTGTTTCTTGCAAATAAAGATGATAATGCCATTGAGATTGAAAAACTAATAAAACAACTTGAAAATCAATATGGTTTAAATGTGAAAAAGATTAGAAATGATCAAGATTGTGAATTTAACTTGCATGCCTATACTGACGCATATTATGGTGGATGTAAAATAGATAGGAAAAGCACGAGTGGAACTTGTCAATTTATAGGAAATTCACTTATTTCATGGTTTTCTAAAAAGCAAGCAAGCGTAGCCTTATCCACCACTGAAGCTGAATACATGACACTTAGTCTTTGTTACACATAATTACTATGGCTAAAAGAACAACTTTCTCACTTTGGGATTACGGTAAATCAGATTCCTATACATTGTGACAGTATGAGCGCCATAAACTTATCTAAGAACCCCGTTCTACATTCTAAGGCAAAGCATATAGAAGTACGCTATCACTTCCTTCGTGATCACGTAAATAATGGTGATATTGTCATAGATCACGTACGCACCGAGACATAAGTAGTTGACATCTTCACTAAGGCACTAAATCAGGCCACATATGAAAATCTTCGTTCTAAATCAGGCATAATTTCTGCTGATTTGATTTGATATTTCTTTCCATCTTTACATGCACTTTTGATTGTCTTTCCAAAATAAAGGGGGAGAGAATGCATGATTTAAGGGAGGGAGAGAGATTAATTGCACAAATCAAGGGAGAGAAAATTCGAAATTTGAATTTGTGCATGATTGGAGGGGGAGCGACAAAATTTAAATCATGAACTTAGGTTATTTTGTAAATCATCAAAAGGAGAAGATTGTAGAGAAAAAGGGATTTGAGTGATTACAAAATGCATGATTTAAATAACGTGTGCTACAGAAATGCATGACACGTTTTATGACTTGGCACGTTTTTGCATGAAACCTGCCTTATATAGTTCATATATAATGTTGTCGTACTAACGAGCCATGAAGCTTTAAAGCTTACATCAAATGGCGGACATTTGTTGTGTTTGAACTATTTTCAGGTGCCACCATTAATGAACTAAACTTGTTCATTAAGTGAAGTACTTAGTTAAATGAACTAAGTAGTTCATTAAATGAAACCATATTTGGAAAAGGCACAAAGGCAACAAATTGAAGTATGGAAAGTCTTCTTCTTCCCTCTCATATCACACGCCTTATACATATATATTTTTATATATTCATATTTGTTTTAAAAGGCACTATACACATATGTTCCAACGTACTACCGACATGTTATATATTTTACGAACATACAGTAACGTCACACCACTATATTTACCTCATATTTATGAGCATATTCAGGTCTTATATCATATGATATAAGTTATGGCGATGACAAAATTGTTACGACATGTTACAAGGTTCTAAACCAAAAATTGTCGTATCGGATGAATACTGACACTTCGCCAACGTGTCACGTACTTGCCATATATAGATAACCAGACCCTACACTTCAAAAATGGCCACAAATTTCGTGGCTTACATGGTATATACAGCCATAAAATCATTCCATATTGGCACACACAAATCACCCCAATTAAGGCCACATTGTGGAGATTTCAAATTCAACATTTTTAGCACATATAAGGCGCCACTTTACTCAGCCATGAGAGATGAATATTAAAGTTTAATTTATGTATATTATGTGTAACATAATACATATATCATGTGCAAAAATTTGGAATTTAATCGGAGAAAAATCGGAAAAGCGACAAACGTCGAAAATTCGGTTTTCTACGAACACGACACCTGGAACGTTTTTGGCATGACATATAACATGTATCTAGACACTTTTTACATACTCTATACATTCTAAAGTGTTCTAGAAAAATTAATTAAGGGCTGGTTGGAATATACCATATGTGTATAATTATTGTGCACTATTTTACAACGTTTGCAAAAATAAATTCAGCACATGTACAACCATTGTCACACGCCACTTCAGCCTTGTTGGAGCATATGCGGAGCTTTGTTGGTATTTTGATTGGCCAAGAATGAAGTATACAAGGTTGGTGACATAAAGGACGGAGCTACACAAGGTAATATTTCAAACTATGTCACATTTGTGACACATGCTGAAAATTCAGCATGTGTAGATAAGGGTGGCCGAAATTTACAACTTAATTGTGCCATATTTACTTCTTTACATTGAATCGATTTATAGGAAGATAAAATGGCAATGTTTTAAAAATGTTATGGAAATAATGTGATGATAGTTTGAAATATCACACATGCTGAAAATTTCAACAAGTGTCGGAATGCACTTGGCCGATTTTTGTCTTAATATTCAACATATTTGATTCTTCAATGTTCGAGTAATTAATTTATACCAACATGGCAATGTTTTGAATATTGTGTGAATATCACACATGCTGAAAATTTCAGCATGTGGAAAAATGAAGATGGCCGATTTTAGCATAGTAAATGGTGATGAATTGTCTTGCAAAATTTATAGAATTTATTATGTGACTTATGGCAACATTTTTATGGCTAATTGGCACATGTTTTTAACTGTTATTTTGCAGATTTATCTAGTCATCAAACGATGACAAGTTTCATCCGATCAATGAGTGCCAAGTAAGCAAGTCTATAATGATCATCCAATGAGGAGTTGCCAAGTAAGCAAGTGAATGTCACAATGATGCAAGATATTCTTCCAAGGACTTAAAAATAATTTCCAAGAGGAAGAAAAGGAAGGAGGGTGCGGCCACATGTTGATAAAAAGAGAAGAAGGAGAGCAAACAAAATACAAGACAAGTCTTACAATTTCCAAGAGCAAAAACGTTGTCTACCTCTTCTTCTACACTTTCTTTCTTTCTTCTCTCTTAAAGCCTATTGTATTCATATTCATACATATTGAATAGGCTTCATATATACCGCCATATACTCTATATTGTTGCAAAAGATTGATCAAGGTGTGATCAATCTTGCAG
Source organism: Eustoma russellianum (assembly GCA_036186865.1). Classification (NCBI taxonomy): domain Eukaryota; kingdom Viridiplantae; phylum Streptophyta; class Magnoliopsida; order Gentianales; family Gentianaceae; genus Eustoma; species Eustoma russellianum. The sequence continues at coordinate 14,078,075 of AP025074.1, read as the reverse complement.
CGGCTAGGTGGTGGTGTTCGTGATCGTTGTAATCACTGACAAGGTTTGTAAAGGGTTGGAGTTGGTGTGTAACTCCATCAGCCCTGTGTGGTAAGGTGTTCTTTGCTGTTTTTTGATTAGTGATAACCGAGGAAGGTGTCCTCGAAGACTGGAGTAGGTTGATTTAACCAAACCAGTATAAAATTTCTTGTGTTCTTTACTTTTCAGCAATTACTTTCAGTTTCCAACACAGTACATCATTTTCATCACATTCTTAAAAATAGTAAACGAACTTCAAAAATCACGAAACTTTCCATAAACATAGCCACACGTTTTAAGGTTCATTTGGCGCACGTTTCGACCCTTTTGGACAAGTATAAGTCATCCAAACGTCAAAAGATCTGAGACTAGTGCAGTCTGATTTTCAGGCTTGCAAAGGTTGAGACTTTGAACGTATTTGACTAACTTCTCAAAGGAATTTTTCAAAACTGTTTCAACCCAATTCATTAAACATAATAAGGGGTTTTTCATTAAATTTTCAGAGCATTTGGAGTCACGGTTTAATCGGAATTAATTTTTCAAATCAGACTACCGTTTCTGGCAGATTTGCAATCTGACCGCCAACAATTTTCAAAAGAGGTTAAAGGTTGAAATTTAATCTGAAATTTTTAGGAGATACTCAGAACATCTGAGACTAAGATCTCTCCAAATTTCAGAATTTTTGAAGACCTGTAACCTAGTTTTCAAAACGTTTCAAATCAGGTCCTGAAAACAGTAACTGTTTTCAGAAGTTAGGTTTTTGGTTTAAAAAAATTTTAAAAACCAAATTTTTCGCACCCACTATTCAACCCCCCCTTCTAGTGGTGCATTGCAGATCCTACAAGAAGATTCTAACAACTTCTTATCTTCAATTAATCGTTTCTTTTCTTTTGCGAGAGTCTTGGTGAATTTGTGCAATTCTAAATATTGACTAAAAAGATCACCATATGAAGGTTCAGAATCAGAGTCAGAATCAGAAGATACCTCGTTTGATGCTTTGGATACAAAGCATACTTAGGCCGTCTCTTCTTCGGTATCGGTCTCAGAGTCGGATGTGTCACTCCAAGTGGAAGCCTTGAGAGCTCTTCTCCTTTGTTTAGGTTCTGAGACGAGTCTAGTTTTGGTCCGATCCTTGTCAATGTGTTTGTTTGTTTGTCTTTGTTAGGGCAGTCATAAGATAAATGTCTAAGTTTCCCGCATTCATAGCACTTCACGTCCTTGTTGTAGAGATAAGAGGGTTTGAGTGATTTCAAAATAAACAATTTGAATGTTTATATATATGTATAAACGTATACATATATAAATGTGTACATGTATGCATGATAACTTACCATTACTTGCCTTATTTAGCTTATATATTATGTTTCCGTACTAACGAGCCATGAAGCATTAAAGCTTACATCATATGGCAAACATTTGTTGTGTTTATACTATTTTCAGGTGCCACCATTAATGAACTATATTAGTTCATTAAGTGAAGTACTTAGTTTGATAAACTAAGTAGTTCATTAAAGGAGGATTCATTTGGAAAAGGCACAAAGGCAACAAGGCTAAGGAAGGAAAGTTTTCTCCTCCTCTCCTCATTAATATATACACACGCCTATACATATATAAATGTATATATTTTCAGATTTTTTGAAAAAGGCACATACACATGTATTCCAACGTACTACCGACACGTTATATATTCTACGTACGTACGTTAACGTCACACCACTATACTTAACTCATATTTATGAGTACATTCAGGTCTTATATCATATGATATAAGATATGGTGATGACAAATTAAATACGACACGATAAAAGGTTCTAAACCGAAATTTGTCGTATCGGGCGAATACCGAAACTTAGCCAACGTGTCACGTACTTGCCATAAATAAATGGCCAGCCCATATACATCAAAAATTGATGATAATTTCGTGATATACATGATATATTCAGCCAAAAATACTTTCCATGTTGGCACACACAAATTACTCCACATTTAGGCCAAAATGTGAAGATTCCAATTTTAATTTTGTCACATGTTAAAGGTACCACTTTAAACCAGCCAAGTGCTGAGATTTGAAGTATATATTATATATATTATGTATAACATAATATATATAACATGTGCAAAAGTTGGAATTTAAATTAGAGAAAAATCGGGTAATCGATAAATATCGAAAATTCGGTTTTCTACGCACATAACATGGAACGTTTTTCTTGAACATCACGTGACACTTATCTAGACAATTTTTACATATGATATACATCTTAAAGTGTTCTAGAAAATTAAATTAAGGGCTGATTGGAATATAACATGTGTGTATTATTAAATGTGCACTATTTTACAAAGTTAGCAAAAATAAATTTCAGCACATGTACATACACATTCCAACGTTACATACAGCTGAGATGGAGCACATGTGGAGCCTTGTTGGCATATTGATTGGTCAAGGATCAATCATACAATGTTGATGAATCAAAGAGAGAAGCTACAAAAGGTAAGTATTCAACATATATCTCTCTTATGTCACATGCTGAAAATTTCAGCATACTACACATATGGTGGCCGATTTTTTGTCATTAAGGGTGACATATTTTGTCATCTTTTATTAGAGGATTAATTGAAGATGTTATGGAAATGATTTGAATATTATGTAAGGAAATTAAGTGTGATATTCTACATATCACACATGCTGAAATTTTTCAGCATGTGTGAAGTTGTGCTGGCCGAATTCTTCACCCATTTTGTGTCCAAGTTCATTCATCAATTGATAGCAAGACTTACCATATATGGTTGATTCATTTTTATGATAAAAATTCAAAGAAAAATGGTAAATAATCTGAATTTTATTTCATAATGCACATGCTGAAAAATTCAGCATGGCAAGGTGATAATGGCCGATTTTTTGCTTTGAAAAAGGAGAGATTTCTTGTCTTGCAATTTATGATGGAATTTGTGATTTATGGTATGAATTGATGGTTGATTTTTTGGCACATTTTAAGTGATTATCTCAGATTTTCCAAGTCATCAAATGATGACAACATTGAGCCAATAAAGAGGTGCCAAGTAAGCAAAGACTAAATGATGATCCAATAGAATGATGCCAAGCAAGCAAGGCATTGTCACAATGATGTCTTACACTCTCTCAAGCACTTAAAAGGAAATTTTCAAGAGGGGAGAAGGCTCCTAGGGGACGGCTGCCACAAATTAAAAAGAGAAGAGGAGAGCAAACAAAAACAAGGCCAAGCATTGCAAAATCAAAGTGATCAAAAGCCTAGTTCTTCTTCTTCTACATTCTCTCTTTCTTTCTTTCTTCTTGTAAGCCTATTGTATTCATATTCTTTCAATCTTGAATAGGCTTGAGATAAACCACCATTCATATATCTTTGTAAAAGATTGATCAAGGTGTGATCAATCTTCATTCTAGCAAGGTGGTAGTGTTCGTGAGAATTGTACTTACAATACAAGGTTTGTAAAGGGTTGGAGTTAAGGTGTAACTCT
>AP025074.1:14061539-14074555 GCA_036186865.1 Eustoma russellianum | reverse complement strand
CTGCGTGTGTGTGATTAGTGTGAACCAAGGAAGGTGTTCCTTGAAGACTGGAGTAGGTTGTTTATAACCGAACCAGTATAAAATTCTTGGTGCCATTTACTTTCTGCATTTACTTTTCAATTACTGCACTGTTTATCCTTCTTGTATGCATTCGTAAAAATAGTAAACGATTTTCAAAAATTACGAAAATTTCCAGAAATATACTTATACGTTCTAGGGTTAATTTGGCGCAAGTTTCAACCCTTTTGGATAAGTATAAGTCAATCAAACATCAAAAGATCTAAGACTAGTGCAGTCTGATTTTCAGACTTGCAAAGGTTGAGACTTTGATAGTAGTTGACCTACTTCCCAAAAGAATTTTCTAAAACTGTTTCAACCCATTTAAATATAGTATATAAGGAGTTAGTGGTTAAATTGTCAGAGCATTTGGACGTTCACACAAATAGGAATTAATTTTTCAAAACCATCTATCGTTTCTGGCAGATTTGCACAATCTGATTACCAACGGTTTTTGAAGGGGTTAAAGGTTGAATTTTAATTTGAAATTTTTAGGGGACCCTCATAACATCTGAGGCTAAGTTCTCTCAAAATTTCATAATTTTTGGAGACCTCTAACCTGGTTTTAAAAACGTTTTAAAACTGGTCCTGAAAACAGAATCTGTTTTCAGAACTTGAATTGCTTAAGTTTAAAGAAATTTTAAAAACCATAATTTCCGCACCCACTATTCAACCCCCCTTCTAGTGGTGCCTTGCAGATCCTACACTTGTCATTTGTTTTATTTTTATTTCTTTTAGTGGAAGTAGCCTTAGGTTTGTTTTTAAATGACTTTCTCATGAATTTTCTCAAACCTTTAGCCAATAGTATTAAGTCATCATTGTATGATTCGAAATCACTATCATTTACGTGATCGGAAGAAGTAGAGACGTATTCATTTGATTTAAAAGCAATAGTCTTACCGTGTTTTGACGTTGATTCTGATTTCCTTATTGTGAGTTTGCTTTCATATACCTTTAGCGATCCGATTAGTTCCTCCATTTTTATTGATTTGGTTTATTTACTTTCCTCTATTGCTGTGACTTTAGGGTCCCATTCGGATGGAAGACTTTGTAGTACCTTTTGGACCCTTTCCTGCATAGAGAAAGCTTTTCCAAGAGACTCAAGAGAATTATAAATGTTAGTCAATCGTAGATCCATATCAACAACAGACTCATTTGGCAATAATTTGAAAGACTCAAGTGTGGACATAAGCATATTAATCTTGGACTCCTTTACTTGGCTAGTCCCTTCATGTTTCATCTCAATAATTCTCCACATCTCTTGAGCACTAGAGCAATTAGATACGTAACTAGATTCACTTTTACTTAGCCCGTTTAAGAGTAATTGCATGGCTCTAGCATTCATGCTTAGTCTCTTTTTGTCATCTACAGTATATTCTTGTTTTGATTTTACAACCTCTAGTGTGACACCATCTACAGTAGATAATTTTGAAAGAACAAATAGACCGTCTTCTATAATAGACCATAGATTAATATCAATAGCCATAAGAAAAAGTTTAATTCTTAGTTTCTATTGAATAAAGGACTCACCATAAAAAAAAAGGAGGCCTTTGACCAGACATGCCTTCTTGTTCGGCTTTGAAGCTAGTGGTTGCCATCTCACTTAGATCGTTGGATCTTCTTGTTGTGAGTGTGCCTGCGCTCGGATACCATTTGTAGTACATTCAAGGCACCACTAGAAGGGGGTAGTTGAATAGTGGGTGCGGAAAATTTGGTTTTTAAAATGTTTGTATCCAAAAACCCAACTTCTGAAAAAAGTTTCTGTTTTCAGGTCCTGTTTTGAAACGTTTGAAAAACTAGGTTACATGCCTTCAAAAATTCTGAAATTTGGAGATATTTTAGTCTCAGATGTTCTGAGTATCTACTAAAAATTTCAGATCAAAATTCAGCCTTTAACCCTTTGAAACATCGTTTGTGGTCAGATTGCGCAAATCTGCCAGAAACAGTAGTCTGATTTGAAAATTTTATTTCGGTTAATCCGTGGCTCCAAATGGTCTGAAAATTTAATGAAGAACCCCTTACTATATTTATTTAAATGGGTTGAAACAGTTTTGAAAAATTCTTTTGGAAAATATGTCAAATACGTTCAGGTTCTTAACCTTTGCAAGTCTAAAAATCATATTGCACTAGTCTCAGAACTATTAATGTTTGAATGACTTATACTTCTCCAAAAGGATTGAAACTTGCGCCAAATGAAACTTAGGAGATGTGGCTATGTTTCTGAAAAATTTTATAATTTTTGAAATTCGTTTACTGTTTTTATGATTGCGACGAAATAGATGCAAAGTGCAGGAAATTGAAAGTACTTTGCAGAAAAGTAAAGAACACAAGGAATTTTATACTGGTTCGGTTAAATCAACCTACTCCAGTCTTTGAAGACACCTACCTCGGTTATCACTAGACAAAATAACACCTTACCACAAGGTTTGCTGGAGTTACACACCAACTCCAACCTTTTACAAATCGAAACAAGCAATCACAATGATCACGAACACCACCACCGAGCGGATGAAGGTATGATCACACCTTGATCAACCTTTAACAACAATAAGACGTGTATGGTGGTATGAATGAAGCCTATACAATATGTTTGAATATAGATACAATAGGCTTGAGAGAGAAAGACAAGAAAGAAATGTAGAAGAAGAGAGTAGAGAGTCTTTTTGCACTTTACAAATTGTGAGACTTGTCTTGCATTTTTGTTTGCTCTTCTTCTCCTTTTTATTTGAGATTGGCCGCCCACTCTAAGGCTTCTCTTCACCTTGGAAATTCTCTTTTAAGTCCTTGGAAGATGCCTTGCATAGATGTGACATCAATTTGCTTACTTGGCACAACTTGATTGGATGATTGTCTTGGCCTTGCTTACTTGGCACTCCTTGATTGGAAGAGATTTGTCATCACTTGATGACTGTAAAAATCTGAGAATAACACTTAAAACATGTGCCAAAATAGTAGTAATAACCTCACCAATTATCATACAATTAATCCCACTTAATTTGCAAAATAAATTGGTCTCCATTTACTCCAAAAATTCGGCCAACCATATGCAACACATGCTGAAATTTTCAGCATGTGCAATAATCTCAAGATTTTCAAATTATTGCCATATTATTACACATCAATCCCTTGAAAATGGAGAAGAAAATTTGTCACAATTATGACTCAAAATTTCAGCCACCCTTAATGTCTCACATGCTGAATTTTCAGCATGTGTTACATTTGTAACATACTTTGAAATATTACCTTGTGTAGCTCCTCCATTAAGTCACTAACCTTGTGTAGTCCATTCTTCACCAATCAAGATGCCAACTAATCTCCACATAGACTCCCACCAAGCATCATTAGGCGTGTGAAGTGAGCTTGAACATGTGCTGAAATTTATTTTTGTAAACTTTATAAAATAGTGCACAATAATTATACACATTGGTATATTCCAATCATCCCTAATTTAAATATTCTAGAACACTTTAGTATGTATTGAATATGTAAAAAGTGTCTAGATACATGTTACATGTCATGCCAAAAACGTTACATGTGTTGTGTTCGTAGAAAACCGAATTTTCGATTTATGTCGATTACACGATTTTTCTCCGATTAAATTCTAAATTTTTGTACATGTTATATATATTATGTCACACATAATATACATAAAATAACTTTAATATTTTGCTTTAATGGCTGATCAAAGTGGCGCCTACATGTGACAAAAACTTGAATTTGGAATCCCCACAATTTGGCCTTAATTAGGGGTGATTTGTGTGTGCCAACATGTAATGATTTTATGGTTGAATATACCATGTAAGCCACGAAATTTGTGGCCATTTTTGAATTGTAGGGGCTGGCCATATATATGGCAAGTACGTGACACGTTAGTGAAGTTTCGGTAGTCACCCGATATGACATTTTTGGTTTAGAACCTTGTAATGTGTCGTAATAATTTTGTCATCACCCTGACTTATATCATATGATATAAGACCTGAATATACTCATAAATATTAGGTAAATATATTGGTGTGACGTTGACGTACGTTCGTAATATATATAACGTGTCGGTAGTACGTTGGAATATATGTGTATAGTGCCTTTTTAAAAAATCTGAATATATATATATATATGTGTGTGTGTGTGTGTGTGTGAAAAACGTGTGATTAAGGGTAGAAGGAGACTTTGCATTTCCACGTTTGTTGCCTTTATGCCTTCTCCAAATATTTCTCCATTTAATGAACTACTTAGTTTATTTAACTAATACTTCACTTAATGAACTAGTTTAGTTCATTAATGGTGGCACCTGAAAATAGTTCAAACACAACAAATGTTTGCCATTTGATGTAAGGTTTAAAGCTTCATGGCTTGTTAGTACGACAACATTATATATAAAGTATATAAGGGAAGTTTGTCGCAAAAACGTGTCAAGTCATAAAATGTGTCATGCATTTCTTTAGCACACGTTATTCAAATCATACATTTTCGTGAATCACTCAAACTCTTTTTCTCGACAAAAGAAACATTAAAACCAAAACATGAAGTGAGTACTAGTCATGTACTAGAATTGCTTCACTTAGACTTATTTGGTCCAAGTAGGACAAGAAGTCTCGGTGGACACTACTATGTGTGTATCATAGTAGATGATTACTCACGATACACATGGACATTGTTCTTAACACACAAAGATGATGCTCCATTGGAAATCGAAAATATTATTAAACAACTTGAGAATTTGTATGAAGAAAATATTAAAAGAATTGGGAGTGATAGATGTGGAGAATTTAAAAACAAAGATGTAGTCAAGTTTTGGGAATTACAAGGAATTAAACATGAATTCTCACCACCTAGAACACCACAACTCAATGGAGTTCTTGAATGCAAGAATATAACGATTCAAGAAATTGCAAGGACAATGTTGTGTGAAAACAAAGTACCCAAATATTTATGGGCTGAAGCTGTTAGTTGTGCATGTTATATAATAAATAGACTTTCAATTAGAAAGAAATTAAACAAAACACCTTTTGAATTATTAAACAATAGACAACCTAAGGTAGATTATTTTAGAGTTTTTGGTTGTAAGTGTTTTGTGTTGAACACTAAGGATAACCTAGACAAGTTTGAACAAAAGTCTATTGAATGCATATTTGTTGGTTATTCAAGTAACCCAAGAGCATATAGGTGCTATAATACTGCATCTAGAAAGATAATTGAATCCATGCATGTGAAATTCAATGAGAATGCATGTTTTGAAGGTAATGATAAAACTCAACATAAACAAGAAAATAATGTTGAAAATATGTTTGATGATGATGATTTATTACTTGAGTCTGTACTTGATCATCTAGAACCAACTCCCCATGAACAAGACATGCATGAACCCTTAGATGAAATAAATGAAGAGATTTTGCAATTGGAAGATAATACAACTAACTTGCAAGATGATCCAATTGTATACGATAGTGTTCACACAAATGAAACATTTGAACAAGATGAGGGTGAACCTAGTCAACCTAGGAATTGGTGGCTTATAAAAGATAAACACAAACACCCTGAAGAATTAATCATTGGGATCCAAGTGTTGGGGTTAAAACACGTACAAACATAAGTCAACCTGAAGGACATAGCTTAATCTCACACTTAGAACCTAAGAATGTTAAAGAAGCCTTAGGTGATATATCTTGGATAGATGTCATGCATGAGGAGTTGAACCAATTCACCGGGAACAACGTATGGCACTTAGTACCTAAACCCGAAAATAAATCTATCATAGGCACAAAATGGGTCTTTAGGAATAAAATGGATGAACAAGGAAACATCACACGAAATAAGGCTAGGCTAGTCGCACAAAGTTATAATCAACAAGAATGAATAGATTATGAAGAAACCTTTGCATGACTAGAAGCAATTAGATTATTACTTGCAATTGCAAGTCTAAGCAATATTAAGCTATTCCAGATGGATGTCAAGAATGCATTCTTGAATGGATACATCCAAGAAGAGGTGTTTGTCAAACAACCCCTGGGATTCGAAGATTCAAAGAATCCTAACCATGTGTACAAGCTTAAGAAAGCTTTATATGGTTTCATGCAAGCTCCACGAGCTTGGTATGATAGATTTGAAAACTTTCTTATTGCAAATAATTATCAAAGGGGGCCATGGACAATACATTATTCCTAAGAAGAAAAGATAACGACTTGTTAATAGTTCAAATCTATGTAGATGGCATAATCATTGGATCCACCAAACCTACCTTAGTAAAGGACTTCGAAGAGTGTATAAAGTCAGAGTTTGAAATGTCAATGGTAGGAGAATTGAACTATTTCTTAGGCTTCAAATAAAACAAACCCCTCAAGGAATCCACATTAGCCAACTTAATCATGTCAATGATATGATTAAGAAGTTTGGATTTGAAGAGTTGAAACCAACACCTACCCCTATGAGTGTTAGCACTAAACTACACAAAGATGAAAATGATAAACCTTTTGATGACACACTTTATAGGTCTATGATTAGATCGTTACTGTATTTAACTGCATTAAGACCTGATATAATGTTTAGTGTTTGTATGTGCGCTGGGTTTCAATCTTGTCCTAAGGTATCTCATTACAATGCAGTGAAGAAGATATTTAGATATCTTAAACACACACCTCACTTAGGACTTTGGTATGATAGAAACGCTAAGTTGGAACTGTATGCTTATAGTGATGCTGATTATGGTGGTTGCAAATTAGATATAAAATCCACTAGCGGTACATGTCAATTCATAGGAACCAACTTGATCTCTTGGTAGCTAGTGTAGCTCTTTCTACCACTGAAGCTGAGTATATAGCCTTAAGCTTATGCACTACCCAGATACTTTGGCTTAAACAACAACTTAGTGATTTTGGCATTAAAATGAATAAGATTCCAATTTTCTGCGATAGCACACGTGCGATCAATCTTTCTCAGAATCCGGTACTTCATTCTAAAGCCAAACACATTGAGGTAAGATGTCATTTTCTTCAAGACCATGTTCAAAATAGGGACATAACCATAGATCATGTAAGAACTAATCATCAAATAGCTGACATCTTCACCAAACCCCTTAATCAAGCAACTTTCAAAACTTTACGAGCCAAGTTAGGTATGATGACTTACGATACAATTGTGCAATTCTATCCTTTGATGATTTGCAAAATAAAGGGGGAGATAGAATAAGAACATGATTTTAGTTGTTAAGTTATGATTTGGATTTGAGTTGAATAATATGTTAAGTTTCAATTGGTATAAGTTTTGAGCATAGGTTAAGGGGGAGAGTATAAGTTAAGGGGGAGCACATATCGTAAAAACGTGAGATTTGTAAGTTTGTAAACACTTGGTATAGAATTGGTGAAACAATTGGTAATTGGTGAGGTTTTCAACACAATTCAATTGGTATAAAATTAGTAGATATATGATAATTAAAGAGTTGTGACATTAAAATCATGTTAAGTTGTTTTGAAAATCATCCAAAAGGGGGAGAATGTTGAGAAATATGTTTGGATAATTTTTAAGGTCATGATTTTAAGTTGTGGCTACTTAAAAATGTCACACATGGTGTTATAAATGATTAAACGTTAAAAAAAGTGAAGAAAAATGGCGTCGATCTCTTAAGCAGAGACACATGAATCGATCGATGTACATCATCCCCTAACATGGATCTATCAATATTGGACAGAATAGAACCAATCTCATTGTGAGACGTTGATCTCTCACGTGGATTGATCGACGTACGTCAGTCTCTCACATGGATCGATCCATGTCTCACAGAATCAAAAACAAAACTTACTGTGAGACATTGATCTCTAAAGCAGAGGCACTTCGATCGATCAATGTCTAGGGTTTTTAGAAATATATTTTTCTAAAATGTGATAAAATGGTTGTTTTCATTTGTACATGATTTATATATGTTGATATTATTTTTTTTGATAATTATAAATGTCTTGTGCCTAATGTGCCTTGGAAGTTTCTACAACTTACCAAAAATGGCAAAACTGGTATTTTGTGTTTTGTAGGAACATGACATGGTGGAAATAATTCAAAGACACATTCATATCCTATTTTTCATCACAAAGGTGTTATTGTATCTATTTCTGACCATCGGGGTCTTTCTGGAGTTTTCTATCATTTCTCTTATTTGATGATATTATCAACAGTAGCTGAATATGTGACGAGTTGTGATGTCGTATTCTATTTCTTTCTTGAATACCTTCTTCTATATGTTATTGGGGGATACTAATCATCATTTTGCGGAGAATTTAAAGGTTTTGAAGGTGTGAAAATGATCACAACATGCAAGAAGAAAAGTGAGAATTTTGGTGTTATAAGTTGACATAATCTTGTCAACTATTATTTGTTGATTTCTTCTTCAAAAATCTAAGTTGATATCCGTATATACAATCCTCCAAACGTGTATTTATAGGTGGAAATAATGGTGTACTCATTTTATGGCTTGATGACAAGTGGACCAATCAAAAAGAAGCTAGTTTGTGAAATTGACAACTTGGAAATTCCATTTTTTAATCCAACAACTAGTAGGTTAGTTTTGAAGCTGATTTTTGTTTGAAATGTTCAACCATTACATGCCTATTATTTTTCCAAGAAGTTGAGGGGATAGTGGAGAAGTTATACCTTCTTATCCTACTATATTATCTTCACATTTTATTTACTATTTTGAGGTGGAAAATCGGCCAAATGATATTCCAAGGTGGACCAAATATGTTGTTTCATTTTGCCAAGTGTACAAGGTGATTAGGTGGCCAACCAATGATGTGAAGACACTTAAGCATTGATGATGAAGATGGTGACACATTGGAGTTCTTATCTCCAAGGCTCATTTCACCCTACAAATAGAAGGCAAAGGTGGAGAAGAAGAACACACACTTGAAAGCAAAAGTTGAAGTTTATTGTCTTGCTATCTTCTTCTCTTCATTCTTGTTTCATTCTTTGTATCCAAGGTGTTATTGAGATATTTTTTGTAGAGCTACAAGCCTCTTGTATTTCATTTGTAAGATTGGTTAGCCAAATCTATAAGGCTATACCAATAGGTGGTAGAGGTGTTGCAACCAAGAGTTGCATAGAGGTGTTCTTCCAAGTCTTGAATAGGGTTGGTATTTAACCCAAGGATCAAGCTTGACTCTTATTGTAATTTGGTTCATACCATACTGAAATCCAAAGAAAGATGTTCTTAGGACTGGAGTAGGTCACATTGACCGAACAAGGATAAATTCTCGGTGTTCTTGTCTTGCTTCTATATTTCTGCATTCTTCCTGTTTCTCACTGCAGTTTTAACCCAACTTCACACGTTTTGAAAAAAATAGCAAAACACTTTCGAAATTCGTAATTTTTGGTGGAGTTATACTTCAGACTGTTAGATTTCATTTACAATAAGAATCACTTGACTTGAGCAAGGGAAAGTTAGTCTTTCAGTCGTAGCAAGATAATTGCTCCAATCTGGCTGCAATCTGACTAGTTTTGGGAAACCTTGAATTCTTTTCTAATCAAGAATTGTTTAAGGTCACGTCCTTTTAGAAACACAAACTAGACATTCTAAGGAATGTTTTGACATAAAGATCAATCTTTTTGGTTGATTATTCAAAGAGAAACACGTTTTCCAAAATCAGCAACATTCTGTCCAATTCTATTCATATTGACCATCTGAATCTTTTTATTTGCTTGAAGGGGCAAACGATCTTATTTTTATCTGATTTTTGGACATAGCATATTAAAGACATTGAAGTTAATATCTGCAAAGTTTCATAATTTTTGGAGTTGTGTACACTTATTTTAAAAATTTTCAAAAACGGGTTCTGAATCTGAGGTGGTCTCAAATTCTGTTTTCAAAGGGGATTTTAATCAAGGGTAGTAGTGTAATTTTTGCTAACCACTATTCACCCTCCCTCTAGTGGTGTTTATTGCAGGTGCACAGTCCAACAATGCTTGCTTGCTCGATGGCAAGTTTGCTTGATATCTTTGTTTGGTATGACATAGTAAAACTTGAAGGTATGCTTGCTTGATACGCCTACTTGCTTGTTGTAAAAATGAAAGTTTTGGCATATATGTTGAATAACTAGGGTAAATGGGAATATACCATGATGCATGGTTTTCGTTTCTATAATGGGATCATTTTATTCATATCATCAAAACAAAATATTTACATCTTGTTACAAGTGTGACAACTGCGATATCTAGGGTATATCACTTTTATCCTCTAAACACCAAGCAAGGAGAATATTTCTGGATTCTTCGTAGATTTTTCGCACTATGCTCTGACAAAACAAAATCATCATCAAATAAGCGTTTGTTCCTCAAGGTCCAAATATAATGCACCCCCTCCCGGAAAACATATATCTAATCTTCCTCCACATGTTCGTTTCCGAATGTCCCTCTTAGATTCATATCTATCTAGTTTACCACATCATCTCAAGAAAAGAATCTTGGCCATGCAATCTATTTTCACCACTTGCTTCCAATTCCTTGATGCCCATCGACAGTTTCTAAGTGCATATAGAGTATCATCAACTGTGCGTTGACAAATATTACACAACGGCGTGGGTCGAAGATGTCTTTCATAGAGTAAGGCCCTAGTTGTTAATCTTCCCAAACGAGTTTGCCATAGTAACATGCTCACCTGCTGAGGTCCCTTTGCTTTCCAAATCTTTAGCCACTTTGCTTGGACCAGTTGATCTTCTTGTGTCAGTTGTACTTTGTATGCGGATGAAATAGTGAACACTTTATTTGGTTGTCCTTGCCATGCAATGCTTGTGTTACTCTGCTGCCCTCAATTGCATTTGTATCCGATGAAGCCAGACCTTTACTGATCACCTGCATTGCCACTACAATACTTCACCATGTGTAGGATCCATCCTTACGCAGAGGATGATCACCCATCAAACTGGCATATTTCGCGCGCAGTAGACAGACCCATAGACAATTATCCTCTCTTATATATCTCCGTGCAAGTTTAGCTAGTGGTGCTTGGTTCATAAGCCTTAACTGCTTGATCCCTGTTCCACCCGCACCTTTTGGTTTACAAATCTGTGACAATGCAACAATGTGTAATTTTCGCTCATCATCGTAGTCACCCCAGAAGAAGCATCCGTTCAAACGCTCCAGTTGATGCAATGTATGACTTGGAAGTAGTACCGTTTGCATCGCATATGAGGGTACTGTGGATGTGACTGCTTGTATTAGGAGTTTCCGGGCATATTTAGAGAGAAGTCTACCCTTCCAAGAAGCTAGCTTACGTCTCACTTTCTCCACTAAGAATTCATAGGCGGTTTTGCACGTCCACGTGTGTAACAACGGCATGCCAAGATAAGCACCCAGATTCTGCGTTAGAGGGACCTCGAAATGAGTACTCAGTCTAAGGGCTAAATCTCTTTCAACATTCTTGGAGACATATGTAATGCCCTGGCCTGATACCGAACATTGGTACTAGTAGGTGTCATAGCAATTCACGTACAAGTCACCATGACGTAGAACAGATTAGCGGAAATGTCATTCAATTTACAACTCCATAACCAATGTAGAAACTACAATGCAAGATAACAGAAAGGGAATATGTACTAGGAAAATCTATTACATTCTCCTATGCAAAATAAATCAGAAAGTTTATCAACTAAGAAATAAACATAAGACTATCCTCCTCAATGTCCAGCATCCCAATAAGCCCACTCGCCGTCATCTTCTACAAAGATCATTTCATACTTGGGTTCACCTGTAAAGAGATGGAGTATCTATTCTTAGCGGAAACATCGCTAACAAGTAACCCGTCTATACCTCTTACGGGATCACACATGACGAGTCACCAGTACATAAATCAATTCCCAAAATAAGGTGCTCGGGTTAGCAAATAACATTTTTATAACAACTCATCAAAGCCAAATAAGTCACATAACTGATACACAAATACAGAACCAACACATATTGAGCAAAACATACTACATAAACAGATCATATGCAAATGACATTTCTTGCATGTCCAATCTTATGCTTCGTGTCACATGATGCATGCACTCCTTTAAAACCACACTTTAAACTAAACAAAGCTCATACGTATTCCTTCTTTCACAAACATGTCATGCATTTCGTTTCACAAACTATTCATACTTCTTCTTATCTTATTCTTTGCATAGCAGAAACTTTATACCCTGTGGGTGATCAATCCACAGCAAAACAGAACTTTATATCCCGTGTTGAAAGGTCTACGGTCCCATGATATAAATTTTACCCTATTGTTGATTCACATGTCACGCTTTTATACCCTGCCATTGCAGGCGTGACTTTTATACCCTGCGATCCACTAGTAGCCATTACCTTATTTTCTTTTACATACACGTCTCCTTTCGCAAAGCAAAACTCATGTCGGAATGCAAAATGCTTATGTCATGATGCAAAATGCTTATGTCACATTATATCAAGCTCCTACACACGCACACGCACCTTAAGTATTGAGTATAGGGTCACAAACCTCGACCGCACCTCAAGCACAACGTACTCACACCATTTCACACCCCCTTGTATTTCAAATTCACCTCGAGTTCACACTTAGCCTTACTCATTCACCCTTAACGTTTACAACTCAAGCACATCTCAAAAACACTTGTATTTATGAATAATGAAAGGAAACAAAAGATCATAATTTTACTCAATCAACAACGATAGATGCATATAGTAGAGCAATTAACATAAGCGGATCAAGATTACAAATGTGTGATCCAATTTTCTCTTTTTAGGAAAATAGGGCCTGTTGAATCAAAATCGCGTAAAGCTTATAGAAAAGTCACTTGTCTTTGAAACTAGATAATCTTACAAAGGTTTGGTGGAATTTCGAGATGGATTGGATCTAGGTCGGCTGCTCTTTCTTCTTCTTCTTCCTTTCTCTTCTTTATTTCTCTCTTTCTTTTCTCTTCTTCTTTTCTCTCCTCCTTTCTCCCAGCTGTTTCTCCCCTATT
>AP025074.1:14014857-14061529 GCA_036186865.1 Eustoma russellianum | reverse complement strand
CTCTCCTGGGGGAGTTATACTCAATTGTGTAACTCCCCCAGCATTTAATTTCGGAGGGACAGTTTTGGTATTTTGGGCCTAATTTTCTTAATTTCGGCTTTTTGACTATCTTTTCACCTACAATTCATTTAGGTAAGCCTCATAAACATATGAAATTAATAAAATTGTATTTTAAGATTTTTTAATTATTTAACTCTGGACTCAAAACATACAAGGTATAACAACATACATGTTTGATTTAGCAGTATTTACCTTTTGTCCTGATATGCTGCCGAACTCAGATAAGCACCCAGCCATGACTGGGCTTGCGACTCTGTAGCCTCACCAAAAAGGAGCGAGTCATCGGCAAAGAGTAGATGGCTAACTGCTGGTCCATTTCTTGAAACTTTTATCGATTTCCAAGCTCCAGCTTCAACCAAATTGTTGATTTTTTGCTATAAGATTTCTATACAAAGGACAAACAAATAAGACGCGAGTGGATCTCCTTGACACAATCCCTTCTTTGGTTGGAATTCTTGCAATCGACCACCATTCTATAGTATTTGCAGTTTTGCAGTGGTTGTCACAAACATTAAGATCTCAACTAGCGGTCCCTCGAATCGAGCCGCATATAAGGTCTTTGAAAGGAAAGACCAACTAACTCGATCATATGCTTTCTCTAAGTCTATCTTTACTGCCATCATCCCATTCTTTCCCGTTTTCTTGCGTATGGTATGTACAATCTCTTGAGCAATAATGATGTTATCAGTAGCTTGTCTTCTTAGGATAAAGCTACATTGGGTTTCAGTAACTAGTTTTCCAATAACTAGTTTGAGTCAATATGGAACCGCCTTTGTGATATTTTTACCACAACATTTTATAGCGCAATTGGACGGAATTGGGATACCGCCTTCGGAGAATCCACTTTCGGTATCAAGGTGACGTATGTAAGATTCATATGTTCCAGAAATTTCCTCCCTTGAAAAGCCTCTACCACAAACTTTATTGTTGACATCCTAACAATGTCCGAATTTCTTTGGAAAAAAATCAATGAAAAACTATCAGGACCTAATGTTTTGTGCACACCCATTTTGAAGATTGCGTTTTCTATTTCACCTTCGCTACCTTCCTAGTTCAAGGTTGTAAGTTGTATCACAGTAGCCTTCCTATCAATTTGAATGTCATTTGAGTATAAGTTAATGTAAAATTCTCTGACCATTCTCTTAACCTCGGTTTCATGGTCTATCCAGTTGCCTTCAGTATTTTTTAGTTTATGTACCCAATTCCTTCTCTTCGTCTTAACTATGGTTGTGTGGAATACTCGAGTATTACGTTCCCCTTGGTTAATCCATTTCAAGCGAGACTTTTGCCACCAGTACACTTCCTCTTGTCTTAGAATCATATGTAGTTCCTCTAGCAATTTCTTTTCCAAGTTAAACAAAAAATTTGATGGCTTGTCATACATTGCTTTTTTGAATCCCTTCCAGCCGTGCTAGACATCTTCTTTTCCTTTTAGTGATATGGCCGAATACATTGGCATTCCACCACTATAATTCGTCTGAACATTTCAACATTAAGGAGTGCAGATCCTTCCCGTTATCATTCCAAATTTCTATCAGAAATTCCTTGAACTTCTCATGCTCCAACCAACATGCCAAGAACTTAAATCTCTTGTCAATCTTTACTGGTGGTGTAGAAGGCACTAGGTGCAGTAGCAAATGGTGGTGATCAGAGCTGGTGCATTAGGTGTTGGAGTGTTGCCCTTGCAAACTTACTGCTCCATTTCACATTCATAAGAGTGTAATCAATTCTTTCCCAAATCTTTGCTGCTCTATGTCTACCATTTGTCCACGTATATTTAAGCCCCAAAATGGCATCACGGTCAATTCACAGAGCTTTGCATACCTTATTTAGTCTCTAATTTCCAGTAACACACCGTCCTCCTTGCTTATCTTCCTGCGATAGTACTTCCTTGAAATCTCAAGTCAAACACCACGGGCATGCAAAAACCATTTTTAGTTGAATAAGATGCTCCTATAGCTGCATTCTCGTGTCTTCAGAAAGCGACGCATATATTAAAGTGAGTATCCATTTCACTTTATCATTATTAAGCACAGCTAAATTAAGCATTTGAGTTGAGTAATTCAGTCACCAAGTTAACTTTGGTTGTATTCCAAAAACACCTAAGTTCCCCCGCAAAGCCAGCTGCCTTTACCACTATGAAGTTAGTGTAGGAAAAATTCCTTAGTATCCTCCCTCATTTTCGATTATGAACTCTTGATTAGAAGAAGATCGTTATGATGGTGTAAATATGCGAATCGAACCAATCATTGGTGAGATTGTACTACGGACACACGCATCTAACGATCTAATCCCTAGTAGTTCTGGTCCAGGGGAACCTATGGAAATCGTTTCTGATGAACGAGGAATTACTGATGCAGTTGAGGAACCATCAATACCTCAAGAACATGTACCACTAAGACGATCCTCTCGTCTTGAGTTGCATCAAATGGATGTTAAAACTGCTTTTCTAAATGGTGACATCGACTAAACCATACATGATTCAAACCACCTCGTTTTGAAGTGAGAGATAAAAAATGGTTTGTCGACTTAAGAAATCCATTTATGGACTAAAGCAGGCATCTCGATAGTGGTATTTAAGTTTGCACAAGTCATTACCTCATTCGGTTTTGAGGTAAATCAGTTGACGAGTGTGTGTACCACAAAGAACAAAAACACTACATACTGACGTATCGAAATCTGAAAAGTAGGAGATCATTGGATACACAGATTCCGATTTGTGGATGTGATAGCATGAAGTCCACCAGCAGCTACATCTTCTTGCTGGCAGGAGGTGCTATCTCATGGAAAAGTGCAAAGCAATCGCTAGTTGAATCGTCTACCATGGAAGCTGAGTATGTATCATGCTACCATGCTTCCAGTCAAGCGATATGGCTTCGCAACTTTGTCACAGAGCTGCGTATTGTAGAGACTATTCAGAGACCTTGAAAGTCTATTGTGACAATAACTCTGTGGTGCTATATTCAAACAACAACCGGAGTTCGTCTAAGTCGAAACATATAGACATTAAGTATCTGGCTGTTAAAGAGATAATTCAGAATGGTCTGATTTGCATTGAGCACATAGGCACAGATCTTATGGTGGCTGATCCCTTGACCAAAGGGGTAATACCTATGGTGTTTCACGGGCATGGCTCGTATAGTATTGGTACAGCCAAAGATATTCAGCTTTAGTGGGAGCCTATTGGTTTCATTTTGTAGTGCTCAATAAAGAACATTGTTTCAGACATTCATTATAATGTACACTACAGTTTAAGTTGTACTGCAGTTTTCAGGATTGTACATTATTTGCGACTTTCATTCTGAATTCTGTCGATCTCATTAAGTAGGACCAAGTTGGAAATTGGCATGTATGATCACATAGCATGTAATTTCCACACTACACATCCATTCTAGCATCCATGTCATTCAGTTAATGTTGGTATCATGATTCATGATTCGGGACCCACTACCCATAAGTGTGGCGACGTACTGCTTGTTTCTCTTATTGGCATTGACTGAGTGGACCGGACTAAGTTGATTACACTATTGGCCATTCAGTAAAGGAGCTCAAACAAGTAACATAAACATACATAGTCCAAGTGGGAGATTGTTGGATTTGATATGCTCATACGTGTAGCACGACACGTGTGACTTAAGTTACATATCAATGTGGACTTATGTATGTTATATATTATATGTTACTAATGTTACATAATATTTGTACGTATCCACGCGTTAAGTGATCACTTCGGTATATTAGTGGATACAGTGTAATCTGAATGGACACTAAATGTGTAGACAGTCATACGGTTACAGTCCTTGATGGTAGGACTCGTAAAGTCGAGACCGTATTATTAATGACATCTGGTCCCTGAGGGACAAGAGCCCACGAGTATTTCTCGAAGTGTTTTAAGTAAGCTATTTAATATATATAATTTATTATATATATTAAAATGGCCATTTCATATTTAAAATGAAACGTTTCATGCGGTTGCAAGTAAATTCACTTGCAACGTTTTGCAATTGACGTTTCAGTAATTCAATTCATTTTATTTTGGTGCATTTACAACGCTTGCAATCAGTAATGCAATTCATTGCATTTTGGCTACTATATATATGTGTGCAAGGTTAAGGTAAAGCAAGTGTTAAGGAAAAAGGTTGCTTTGCATCCTTGATTTGCATATTCAGAAGTTCTTTTTAATTGCTTTGCACATTTGCAAAGTTTATACTTTGCTAATACAGAACACATATATATATATTTTTATATATAAACCACTTTCGAGAGGAAAACACACTACCTATTCTCTCCATCGGAATAGTAGTGGTAGTTGTTGAAAGTTTGTTAGTGAATTCAACATCTGGTGGGTTCGTGCAATCCCTTGGAAGACACAGTTGTCACGCGTGTCAACCACTAACAACAAACAAAACAACAAACAAAAACAACACAACAACAACAAACAGCGTAACCAATGGAGCAAGGTACACTTCCGCATTTATTTACTTTGCTTTTGTGTTCTCTTAAGTGATCCTCGGATAACGAATTTACTATGTAAATTCCTACAGTATCTACCATTGCATCCTTCAAGACTGATTCTGTGTCCTCTAGTATTGGTTCGTTTGAATTTGCATAGTCCTCCATGTCACCTATTCGCATCAACATGTCTAGAGGATGTTTCTTGGTTTATTGATCCATTGGGATAGCATTTTTCTGAGTATGTATAGGGCTGATTGATGTGATCAACCCCTTCCCATGTCCAGCTGCAGGCTTTTCTTGCTGTAAATTAGTAATGTCACTCAGTTTTACTCTATCCTCCCCACTATTAACGCTGTCTCTCTCCACCCTGCATTCCCTAGTGATGTACGGCCTTTCCCCCTGGAGCTTTTGTAGTAATGTCACTCAGTTTTACTCTATCCTCCCCACCATTAATGACGTCTCTCTCCACCATGTGTTGCCTAGTGATGTACAACCTTTCCCCCTGGAGCTTTTGTTTTAAGGTCTTACTCTCAGATTATTTTTTATTGCGACACCTTTTCTTGTTTTTGATTTGCTTGCCTCCCCTACTTCATTTTTCATTGTTGAAAAGGTTGCCCCCATACCTATATTCAAGATTTGCTCCAATCCATCCCATACTTCTACAGGTTGAATCTCTGTACATCCTCATATTCTTCCACATCTAACACTTCAAATCTAGATTTAGATGTCTAGCTATCAGTCTGTTCCCTTTGTTGTTCTTTCCCCCCAAACCATGGGACTATCTTAGAGGTTTGCTGCGTGTGCTTAGGCATGCCTGCATCTCCATATTTTCCACTCTGCCTATCTCTGTGTCCGATGTTTTCTTGCCCTATTTGTGGCATGCGTCTCTTGTTAAAGGCAACCATCCAAGGTCCATAAAGATCATTTGTAGTATGGTTGTGTCCTGCAACTTCCTGTGCTCTTGATTTTGTGTCCTCCGTATGTGATGCTTGGGTGTTGGAGCCACACTCCTTCTTGCGATGGCCATATCTTTCACAATCAAAGCATATCGTATGCAGTCCTTCATACTCTACTTTGTAGTCCAAACCATTTAAATTAACAATAGAGACTAGCGGTTTAGTTAGGTCTACCTCCACACATATACAGACATACCTACCTCGCTGCAGTTTCATTATGGTCTCATCCACCTTCACCGCCTTCCTAAGTATTCCACCCACTTCCATTAGGACCTCCCATTTATAGAATTCGACTGGTAGATGTGCAAGTCGAACCCAAACCATTTTTGTGTAATTCGGGTATGTGCTGGTTGAAAATACAGGCGCCATTTCAAGACCGTCAGGTAGTGTCCCTGGATGAGCCATGGTCCATTTTAAACAACATGAACGTAGTCCTCCTGTCATACCCCGTAACATTTAAGTACGACTTTCAACAGTTAAAAGTCAACTTTAAATATAATTTCATTCAATGTATAGATTTACGAGGCTTAGTTAGAAAAAATATCAATGAAAAAAATAAGCAAAAGGGTGAAATTAAGAATTAGGCTGAAATACCCAAAATACCCCTCCCCTTAAATGATGGGGGAGTTACCAAAGGAGTATAACTCCCCATTAGTATAAGATAGCGGTTACAAGGCTAAAAGAAGAGGGTGACAATCGGCTGGAACAAGAAAGAAAGGAAGAGAAAGGAGAAAGAAAGAAGAAGAAGGAAAAGGGAAGAAGAGAGCGGCCAACCTAAGTCCAATCCATCACGAAATTCCGAAACACACTAGTAAGATTATCTAGAGACAAAGGCAAGTAATCTTTCTATATGCTTTATGCAAATTTTGGTTCCAACAGGCCCTATGTTCTTATAAACAGAAAATTCGAATCACACATTTGTAATCTTGATTTGTTTACGTTAAATGCTCTACTATATGTATTTGTTGTTATTGGTTGTGTAAAGTCATTTTCCTAGGGCCAAATTCTGATAACATCTATGTTGTGCTTAATTGTTGATAAACATGCCCTTAAAGTGACATCTTTGTTGTAAACATTATTTTGTGATAATTTTCATGTTTTCTAAAGGATGCCTTAGATGATTTGAGATGAGTTTAGGAAGATTTGAAGGTTTAGACGATGTGTGATGTAAGTTGAGCATGGGGTAGAAGATTGATGATACATAGAAGACTTAAGATTGATGAAAATTGATAGATTTAAGGATTAAACTGTGTTGTTATGTGTTGTGCTTGATAGATTCAGGGTAAGGTTGAATTTGAAGTGTTAGCATGAAAGGGGTGAAGGAGAAAGATGATCGGGAGAAGTTACTGCAGTAATTTGCAGTTTCTGGAACTGTCAGAACAATTCGAACACCTACTTTAGGCGCTCAATGTCACCTTAGGCGCCTAAAGTAGGAGTTCAATGTGTCCCACTGCATTCCATAACACTTCGAACACCTCATAAGGCGCTTCATGTCACATAAGGTGCCTTATGTATGCGTTCGATGTGTCACAGCACATTCCAGAACACTTCGAACACCTCAGAAGGTGTTCGATGTCACTTGAGGCGCTTCATGTAGGCGTTCAATGTATACCAGCACATTCCAAACCACTTCGAACGCCCAGAATATGCACTTTATGCCACATTAGGCGCCTCTTGAAGGCGTTCCAAGTGTACTAGAAGTTCCTTTTGACACATTAATCGCTCCTTGTGTGTGAGATACCTTTATTCTTTTCCTCTGTTAATAAAATACAAGGGTATTTGAGGTGTGTTTGAGTTGTAAATTTAGGCGTGAATAAGTAAGGTTAAGTATGAATTCGAAGCGAATTGGCAATACGAAAGGGCAAGAAATGACACGAATATGGTGTCTCTAAAGAAGTGTGAATGAGAAAAGCTAAGTGTGAACTTGAAGTGAACTCTTAATGCTAAAGGGCCAATCTATAAAGCTAAGTGTGAACTCGAGTGAACTCGTAATATGAAGGCACATGAAATGGTATGAGCATGGTGTGCTTAAACTTCAGGACTTTGTACCTGATATGTAAAGTGTGTGTGCATGTTTACACTTTGCATTTCGACATTATATTGTTTTGCGAAAGAACATATGTTTGTAAAAGAAGATTAAAGTTTTCGAAAGACAAGCTATGGCTGCTGGTTGATCGTAGGGTATAAAAGTCACGCCTGCAGTGGTAGGGTATAAAAACGTGACATGTGAATCAACAGCAGGGTATAAAGTATGCTATGGGGCCGTGGACCTATCAGCACGGAAAATAAAGTTATGTTATCGGGCCGTAGACCTATCAGCACGAAAAATAAAGTTTTGTTATGAGGCCGTGGACCTTTCAGCACGGGGTATAAAGTTATGTTATAGGGTCATGGACCTTTCAGCACAGGATATAAAGTTCTGTTTGCTGTGGATTAATCACACACAGGGTATAAAGTTCTGCTACGTGAAGTATATGATAAGAAGATTTGTGAGAAGTGTTTGTGAAATGACACGCATGATATGTTTATGAAAGAAGACATATGCAGTGGTTTGTGTGTGGTTTTAAAGGAGTACACGATATCCTGTGTCACGAAGTATAAGACTTGACATGCAAGTATTGACATTCACCAATGGTCTGTTTATGTAGGATGTTTTGCTAGATACTTGTTTGTTCCGCATTTGCGCATAATTTATGTGATTTATTTGGTTTTGACGAACTTTTATAAAGATGTTATTTGCTAACCCGAGCACCTTATTTTGGGCAATGATTTATATACTGGTGACTCGTCGTGTGTGGTCCCGTAAGGTGCATAGACGGGTTATTTGCTAGCGATGTTTTCGCTAAGAATAGATACCCCATCTGCTTTTCAGGTGAGCCGAAGTACGAGATGATTTTTGGTAGAAGACAACGGCGAGTGGGCTCATTGGGATTATGGTCACTAAAGTGGATAGATTACATTCCTTTTCTTTTAGTTGGAAGACTTACTGATTAATGTGTTGTATCGAAGAATATGTTATGCATACCCCTAGCTATGTTTCATTTTCCCTGTATTTTATTTGGTTACATTGATGTTAGTGAAGTTTTATATTTACGACGTTTCTGTCGATTTATCTTATGTCATGGATGACGTATGCTTGATCTGTTTTGACGCTTCGTAGTTTTCGTAGTAGACTACGGTGGGTGCACTGGCACCGATGTCCGGTATCGGGTCGGGGCGCTACAGGTGATATCAGAGACTAGGCTTCAGATCTATCTCAGAAACTTAGGTTTATGATCTTTTAGCAAATTAAGATATGATTTTCCCTTAAGTTTGATCATTAAGTATAAATGCTGATTATCTAGAGTCTAAGTATGATCTGGGTTGGGTGTGTGCGAGCGTGTATATCATTTAACTTTCTGTAATATTTTTAATTTCAGACCCCACCAATCTATTGGACGCAATTGTGTGATGCCTTTCTAAAGTATTACGTGTCCGAGACAGCAATCTTAGGCAAGAAAAGGGCGTTCGATCCGAGACAGCAATCTTAGACAAGATAAGGGCGTTCGATAGGCTAAAACAGGGTCGGATGACAGCGTCGGAGTATGCCGACCGTTTTCATGGTTTAGGTAAATTTGCTCCTGGGATTATGTCTGATAATCGCCTAAAGATGACAAAGTTGGAGCGAGGTTTGGACTCAAGAATTCAGTCAGAAATCGTAAATGCGGGGATGTGAACTTACAATGACATGCTGGATGTGTGCTTTCGCGTCGAGAGTAATTTCTACAGAGTAGCGGCAAGAGAGGCCGATGTAGGATACTCTGACAGAGGTAGGAGGCCAAGAGAGGAGATTGGAGTTGGTGGCAAGCCCGGACGTTGGGTTAAGATTCAAAAGTTACACTGGTCGGGAAATTTTCAGAGACCCCCACCACAGGATCCAGTTGTACAGCAGGCTGTAGGAGTTTTCCACAATGCAATAAGAGGCATGTTGGTGAATGTGGAAATTTGGCAGGAGTATGTTACCGATGCGGACAGGTGGGTCATCTTATTAGAGATGTTTAGAGATGAGGAAGAATGCTCTGGGAGAAGCAGCTCAGCGGCCAAGGACGAATGCCTGCGTCCATGTCATGATTGACACAGATATTTAGGAAGCCACCGACGTGGTATGAGGTACAATTTTAGTGAATAAGATATTTGACAATGTACTTTTTGATAGCGGCATGAACCACTCTTTCGTGGCAAAGGGATTCGCTAAGCGCCTTTGTGGTTCACTAGAATAGTTGAAGTTATCAGCGAGTGGTCTAGACCCACAAGTGTCACTGAAGTGTGGAGTTCTTGGGTCTAGCTAGTCATTACAAGCAGTTTGTCGAGGGATTCTCAACAATAGCAGTGCCCCTCAGTCTCCTTACTCAAAAGAAGTCCAAGTTTGAGTGAACGACAGAATGTGAGAAAAGTTTCACGGAGCTTAAGAGGAGGTTAACCACAGCTCCAGTATTGGCTCAACCCTCTGGTACTGATGGGTTTGTGATATATAGTGATGCATCAAAAAACGGTCTAGGTTGTGTTTTGATGCAACACGAACGAGACATCGCGTATGCTTCAAGGCAGCTAAAGCCTTATGAAACTATATGATGCATGATCTTAAGCCGTAGCAGTTGTGTTCGCCCTGAAGATTTGGCGGCACTTTTTATATGGGGAAAAGTGTACTATGTTTACTGAGCACAAAAGCCTAAAGTATTTGTTCTGCCAGAAGGAGCTGAACATGGGGCAGCAGTAGTGGTTGGAAATGCTAAAGGACTACGAC
This sequence comes from Eustoma russellianum, assembly GCA_036186865.1. Classification (NCBI taxonomy): domain Eukaryota; kingdom Viridiplantae; phylum Streptophyta; class Magnoliopsida; order Gentianales; family Gentianaceae; genus Eustoma; species Eustoma russellianum. Next base: position 14,051,275 of record AP025074.1, on the reverse strand, counting down.
TTGACCATTAATTACCATCCGAGAAAAGCTAATAAAGTGGCTGATGCACTAAACAGGAAGTCTAACCATGCGTAACAATCACCATTGGAGAGAGAAATGGAGGAATTTGGTCTAGATTTGATTGACTCCAAGGTGAATATTTTGACAGCATTGACCATAACACCGAGTCTAATTGAGCGGGTGGAAGAGGCTCAGAAGAATGATAAGAGTTTGGGTGATATTGCTGAGAAACTGAGGTATAGTCAGGTTGATGGATTTCAGGCTAATGATGACGGGAGACTATGGTTCAGTGGGTGACTGTGTGTTCCTGAGGTGGATGAACTCAGAAGAGAAATTTGGTAGGAGGCTCACAGTTCGAATGTTATTGATACATCCCGGTAGCAACAAGAGGTACAGAGATCTCAAACAATATTATTGGTGGTGTAGGATGAAGAGACATATTGCTGAGTTCATTGAGAGATGTCTGGTGTGTCAACAAGTTGAGACTGAACACCAACAACCTGGTGGATTAGTGATGCCATTGGAGCTTCCAGAGTAGAAATAGGAACTTATTACGATGGATTTTGTGGTTGGTTTACCGAAAGAAGTGGATATAACATGATTTTGGTGATTGTGGATCGGTCAAAAAGTCTGCATATTTTTTACCGGTCTCGAGGAAGTATCTCTCGATAAGTTGGTAAATTTAGATATGGACAACGTTGTCAGCCTACACGGTGTTCCAATGAGTATAGTGTCTGACCGGGACCAATGGTTTACTTCCAAGCTCTAGATAGTATTTTAGAGAGCCATGGGTACGGAGTTAAGGATGAGTACATCCTATCACCCTCAGACAGATAGACAGTCTTAGCAGACTATGCAGACCCTAGAAGACATGTTAAGAGCTGGTGTCCTAGATTTCAAGAGGAGTTGGGATGGAATGCTGAAGTTAATGGAGTTCTATTATAATAACAGTCACCACAGTGCAATCGATATGGCTTCCTTGGAAGCGTTGTATGGACGGAAGTGCAGATCTCCGGTTTATTGGGATGAAGTCGGCATGAGGACCATCACCGGACCTGAAATACTCGAGAAGACGTTAGAAAAGGTGAAAATCATTCGAGATAGACTCAAGACAGCTCAGGACTGCAACAAACGTTGGGTGGATTCCAAGCGAGGGCCTTTGGAGTTTAATGTAGGCGAAAAGGTCTATTTAAGAGTATCGCCTACAAAGGATGTTATGAGATTTGGAGTGTAAGGCAAGCTAAGCCCCTGTTTATTAGTCCCTATAAAATACTGGAGAAAGTAGGAGCTTTGGCATATAGGTTGACATTACCCTCCAGTATTGGCGCAAGTCCCACAACATATTTCACAAATCATAGTTAAGAAAGTACATGACGGATTCAAGCCATGTGCTCGAAGCACGACCTGTGGAAACTCAACGGCGACGTTACTTACGAAGAGATACCCGTGAAATCGTAGATCGAAAGGACCAAGTGTTGAGGAAGCGGGTGATCCCTTATGTGAAGGTCCAGTGGAGCAATCAACATGGAATGGGAAGCTACTTGGGAACTTGAAGAGCGGATGCAGGAGAAGTATCCTCAACTCTTCAACTAATGTACATAAGTTTCAAGGACGAAAATATTTGTAAGGAGGGTGGAATGTCATACCCTGTAACTTTTAAGTACGACTTTCAACAGTTAGAAGTCAACTTTAAATATAATTTCATTAAAATGTATAGGTTTACGAGGCTTAGTTAGATAAAATATAGGTGAGAAAATAAGCAAAAGGGTGAAATTAAAGAAATTAGGCTGAAATACCCAAAATACTCCTCCCCACTTAAATGATGGTGGAGTAACACAAAGGAGTATACTCCCCATTAGTATAAGACACGGGTACAGGCTAAAGGAGAGGGTGAAAAATGGCTGGAACAAGAAAGAAAGGAAGAGAAAGGAGAAAGAAGAAGAAAAGGAAGAAGGAGAAGAAGAAAGAGACGGCCAACGTAAGTCCAATCCATCATGAAATTCCGACACAACACTCGTAAGATTATCTAGAGACAAGGCAAGTAATCTTTTTATACGCTTTACGCAAATTTTGGTTCCAACAAGCCATATGTTCTTATAAAGAGAAAATTCGAATCACACATTTGTAATCTTGATTTGTTATGTTAAACGCTCTACTATATGTATTTGTTGTTATTGGTTGTGTAAAGTCATTTTTCCTTGGGCCAAATTCTGATAGCATCTATGTTGTGCCTTAATTGTTGATAAACATGCCCTTAAAGTGACATCTTTGTTGTAAACATTATTTTTGTGATAATTGTCATGTTTCTAAAGGATGCCTTAGATGATTTGAGATGAGTTGAGGAAGATTTGAAGGTTAGATGATGTGTGATGTAAGTATGAGCATGGGGTATAAGATTGATGATACATCCGGAGATATGAATGTTAGAAGGCTTAAGATTGATGCAGAACTGATAGATGTAAAAATTAAACTGTGTTGTTGTGTGTTGTGCTTGACAGATTCAGGGGGTTAAAGTTGAATTTGAAGTGTTAGCATGAAAGGGGTGAAGAAGGAAGATGATGGGGAGAAGTTACTGCAGTAATTGTAGTTTATTGGAACCGTCCAGAACACTTCGAACACCTACTTTAGGTGCTCAATGTCACATTAGGCGCCTAAAGTAGGCGTTCAATGTGTCCCAGTGCATTCCAGAACAATTCGAACACCTCATAAGGCGCTTCATGTCACATAATGCGCCTTATGTAGTTGTTTGATGTGTCACAGCATATTCCAGAACACTTCGAACACCTCAGAAGGTGTTCGATGTCACTTGAAGCGCTTCACGTAGGCGTTCGATGTATACCAGCACATTCTAGAACACTTCTAACGCCCAGAATAGGCGCTTTATGGCCACATTAGGCACCTCTTGAAGGCGTTCCAAGTATACTAGAAGTTCCTTTTGAGACATTAATCGCTCCATGTGAGTGATATACCTTTATTCTTTTCCTTTGCTAGTAAAATACAAGGGTATTCGAGGTGCGTTTGAGTTGTAAGTATTAAGCGTGAATAAGTAAGATTAAGTATGAATTCGAAGTGAATTAGCAATAAGAAAGGGCAGGAAATGACACGAATATTGTGTCTCTGAAGAAGTGTGAATGAGTAAAGCTAAGTGTGAACTTGAAGTGAATTCTTAATGTGAAAGGGCCGATCTGTAAAGCTAAGTGTGAACTCGAGTGAACTTGTAATACGAAAGCGCATGAAATGGTACGAGCATGGTATGCTTAAGGTTCAGGACTTTGTACTTGATATGTAAAGTATGTGTGCATGTTTACACGTTTGATATGATGAACATAAGCATTCTGCATCACGACATGAGCACTTTGCATTTCGACATGATATTTGTTTTGCGAAAGAACATGTGTTTGTAAAAGAAGATTAAAGTTTTCGAAAGAAAAGCTATGACTGATGGTTGATCGCAAGGCATAAAAGTCACGTCTGCAATGGCAGCGTATAAAAGCGTGACCTGTGAATCAACAGTGGGGTACAAAGTATGTTATGGGGTCGTGGACCCATCAGCACGGAAAATAAAGTTATGTTATGGGGCCGTGGACCTATCAGCACGAAAAATAAAGTTATGTTATGGGGCCGTGGACCTTTCAGCATGGGGTATAAAGTTATGTTATGGGGCCATGGACCTTTCAACACGGGATATAAAGTTCTGTTTGCTGTGGATTGATCACCCACAGGGTATAAAGTTCTGCTACGCGAAGTATATGATAAGAAGATTTGTGAAAAGTGTTTGTGAAATGACAAGCATGACATGTTTACAAAAGAAGACATATGCAGGGTTTGTGTGCGGTTTTAAAGGAGTACACGCATCATGTGTCACGAAGCATAAGACTTGACATGCAAGTATTTACATTCACAAATGGTCTGTTTATGTAGCATGTTTTGCTAGATACCTGTTTGTTTTGCATTTGCGCATCATTTATGTGATTTATTTGGTTTTGACGAACTGTCATAAAGATGTTATTTGCTAACCCGAGCACCTTATTTTGGGTAATGATTTATATACTGGTGACTCGTCGTGTGTGGTCCCGTAAGGTGTATGGACGGGTTACTTGCTAGCGATGTTTTCGCTAAGAATAGATACTCCATCTGCTTTTCAGGTGAGCCGAAGAACAAGATGATTTTTGGTAGAAGACAACGGCGAGTGGGACTCATTAGGATGATGGTCACTAAAGTGGACTGATACGTTCCTTTCTTTTAGTTGGAAAGACTTACTGGTTAATGTGTTGTATCGAAGAATATGTTAGACATACCCCTAGCTAGGTTTCATTTCCGCTGTATTTTATTTGGTTACATTGATGTTAGTGAAGTTTTAAATTTACGACGTTTCCGTTGATTTATCTTACGTCATGGATGGCGTATGCTTGATCCGCTTTGATGCTTCGTAGTTCTCGTAGCAGACTACAACGATGCACTGGTAACGATTGTCCATTATCGGGCTGGGGCGCTACACCTCCCTACTGTAAAAAACGTAAATGTAGTAGCCTTCATCCAAGTCAATGATTTCGCAGCCCCTTGGCAACCCCCATAACGACTTTAATCTCTGCTCCAGAATGCGGAAGGAGACAGACCTCAAAAGTTTCACAATAAGAGCACGCCCCCATGGTTTTCTAGTTCCTTACACACTTCATGCGGAATCACAACTCCGACTCTGCCTGCTTTCTCATTTAGGACATCCCCTTCAGATTGCATAATCTCATCTGGTCCAACAACACAATCCTCATCTTCATCGTCACTTATGTACACAATCTTCTCCTCTGGGTCACCTCTGAGCGCCTCAATAAAGCTTCTACCATTCCAAGTTACTGGGGATGATTAAGTGCTATTGTGTTGAGTAACAAGATCTCCATTTTCTTGGCGTTTGAATTTCTTGATACTCCTATGCAGTTGATTCGTTTCCTCCACACCCTTCCACATAGATTCAGTTTGCATCCTCGATGTCAACGGACTAATGATCGCCGATGACAGAAGCACCGGAGACGATGACCATGAGAAAATTCAGAAAGTAACCATCTTGTAACCGTCGATATCGCACGGCAAATACGGAGCACTTCACTAAAATTTTCTTTTTTCCAAAGCATGCATTTATAACCATGGAAAAGATAGACTATACTGTACCTACGAGGCTTCCATCTGTTGGTGGTTGAAAATTTATGCATTCACCCCATGATGCATGGTTTAGTTGAGAGGGAGTATGAAAAGTTCTTTTTTTTCTTTCATCTCACCTATTGATTTAAGGAAAATTATTTTTTGAAAGAGAGTTTTGGATATGTTAACATGTTTTATGTATTTAAGAGAGCATAAAATACATTGACTAAGAGGAGATATAAAATTTCAAGTTTTGAAACTCTTTAGAGTCATGATAATCTTTCCTCTATCGTTTTAATTTTATCTCCAATTGAATTCCATGATACTCAAATCAATTCATAAATCAAAATATACTGTTAAGAGAGGTTAAAGTCATGACAATCTTCTCTTTGTTGTTTTAATTTTATCTCCGGTTGAATTGCACGGTTGAGATCAAGAGAGGCAGAAAGTGAGGCAAAATATGAGGCCTCCAATCACGCGATGATACGTATAAAAGAAAGGAAGATGTTTAAATTTTTTTGTTTTTAAAAAAGAGTTGGTTGTATACGTGGCAGCGCGTGATTGGATGCCTCATATTTTACCTCACTTTCTGCCTCTCCTAATCCGAACCCTGAATTGCATGGCACCCAAAACGATTCACGAATCAAAATATACCGTTAAGAGAGGTTAAACTTTTTCGATTTGTATGTGTTATCCATAAACCTTCAAATTAGAGTCATGCTAATTTTTTTCTATACCGTTTCAATTTTATCAGCGGTTGAACGGCATGACACCCAAATTAATTCAAGACTCAAAACGTCCAGACAAGGAGATGCTGTATACAAGGAGCACAAAAGCTGCTTCTTCTTCTTTTGTTTTTTTTTTGGGGCGGGGGGGGGGGGGGGGGGCAAACGAGACAAAAATAAACAAGATAAAATAATGAATAATATGATTAATTTTCAGTTTTCTTTCTTTGTTTATTTTTGGTTCCGTTGCAAATCTCAAAATACGAGAGGCAAAACAAAAATTTGTAAATACAAGCTAATTTGTTTCGTGATGCAAACAAATAAGAAATCAAATCGAATATAGTGACATATGTTAATCATCAAATTGAGATTTTAATGTAATCAATGATGTATATTTATTAAATTGAACATTGAATATCACCTTGAAATGGCTGAAGCATGGAGATGTAGGTAGATAATTACATCATGAAGGGATTAATTTACATAATGTTCATTCCTCTTCATACACCTGCACAATATTTTCTTTGAAACAATGGACACAGAAAATAACACATGAACTATGTTCTGCTCCATTGCGAACCATGTCCCCTCTATAAACGAAATGGACACAGAACTAAATGATGAATTCAGGTATGATCCAATGAGTAGAAAGAAAAGTTGATTCTCTAATTTACCTTTTCTTTTTTTTATTTTACCACACGCACATGTGGGACGGGAATATGATTCGAACTCTGATTGATACCAAGAAGTGCAATGACTTCTACTTCTAGGTCGAATCCGAATCCTAAATCTCCAATTTACTTGAGCCTGATCTTCATTGGGTTATTGTGAATCAAGTTCATCAAGCCATAGCGCGTTTATTTGCTCAAGGCTTAGGCCCTTGGTCTCTGGCATCAGCTTCGCAACGAACAGAATGGTCAATGCAGCAAAAACTCCAAAGGTGAAAAATGCTCCTGGATGACAGGAAATACAATACTTAAGCATATTGACTTTGCAAACCTCGTCATGGGTTCGAGACACGGAAACAACCTCTTGCATAAAAAAGTGCATAGCACGACTACATACATCAGATCGCAGAACGATCCGACCTCTTTCTGAAAGCATCATGCCATGACTACATATCAACTTTTCAGATATTGTCTTACGGATAATGTCAATGTCCCATAACTTGAGTCTGAGAATGCTACTTTATCATGATATGACTACAACAACAACACTACCTTATTGTGTTAGAGGCTCTCAATTATGGCGGGGTATGGAAGGATACGCAACCATGTCCATGTGTTAGAAACACACATAGGTTGTTTACCGATGATCTATAATGAAAATTGCGTCAAGCTGTGTCTATTTCACAATATAAGAAGCGCAGCTTATTTAGTGAGTCATTTTGCTTTATTCCATCAAATTCCAAAATCAAAGAAGAATGTGTACTTTGCTCTATTGAAAATGAAAATTTTATCATGACATGACTACAGTAGCTAAAAGGTCTGGACATTTCAGAGAGCTTCAAGAATCATACTAAACAGAAGCTAAAAGAAGTGACTAGGGAAACAAGAAGTACCTGCAGAGCTCCAGCTGAACAGAAAATTGAAGGCATATGCAATGATCAATGAGCTGAAACAGTATCCCAGAGAAGCCATACTTCCCGCATATCCCTTAATTTTAATGGGAAAGAGCTGCAACGAGAATCATATACATTTCAGACTGGCCCTTGTCTTAATCAACAACAATAACAATATTATCCCATTGTCTTAGAAGCTCTCCCTATAATGGAATATAGGAGGGTTGAATGTATGCAACCATATCTATGTGTTAGAAATACACAGAGGTTGTTTTCCGATGACCCATAATCAAAATTGTGTCAAGCTGTATCGATCAATTGCTACTTCACAATATCAGAAGCGCAGCTAATTTGGTGAGTCATTTTGCTTTATTCTATGATATTCCTTAATGAAGAAAGAGCGTGTCCTTGTGTTAATCGTGATGGTGTTATGCATATCTTATAATTTTTTTTACTACACATGGAAAACTGGTAAATTAAAGGATTTTGCACACCTCTGCCATGATCACAAATGGTAGACCGATTGCCATGGCATAGAATGCGAAGCTGATCTGTAAAGTAATAACAACCCAAAGCAACTAAACCGCATTAGACTTTAGATGTTAACCATAAGAGACTCTCGTCTATAGTGGGGTATGCGAAGTTGTGACAATAGGCAAATTATATGTGTCATCCCTAACCCCTCCAAAAAACTAGAGTGATGCACTTAAAACAAGCCCTTTTGAGTGCTTACCATCATGCTGATTAGCACAATTGTAGGAGTGTAATTCTTCAACAGTCCTAAATCCTGTAAATGTAAGGCATCAATAAACAAGAAAATTCCACAAGAAACAAAAAGGAAATAAGAGGAACTTAGAGCAAGAGATATTTCCCATACATAACCTGCAATAAGAATGCGACTCCAGCAAGAATTGCTCCCAGACAAGCTCCAGATAAATCTACCTATATAGGATATTGCCATGATATCACAAGTTGCTTGCTAGGTATGGAAAAGTTATCATACTAAACAACAACAACAACGTCACTCCATTGGCTTAGAGGCTTCCGCCTATGGTGGGATATCGGAGGTCGGATGTACGCAACTATACCCATGTGTTAGAAACACACAGAAGTTGTTTCCTGATGACCCATAATGAAAATTGCGTCAAGTTGTGTCGATCAACTGCTACTTTACAATATAAGAAGCGCAACCAATTTAGTAAATCATTTTGTTTTATTCTATTATATTCCAAAGTCAAAGAAGAGTGTGTCCTTAGTTCCAATGGAAATGGAAAGAAAAGTTATCATACTAAGCAGTAACCAAATAGATACAAAGTCTCTAACCATTAGGAGCGGTCTTCGTCCAAATCTGTCCATAGCAAGAATACCTATTATAGAGAATGGAATCTGTACAAGAAAGAAATTATTATCAGCATCTAACAACAACATTACTCCATTGACTTAAACGCTCCCGCCTATGATGGGGTGTGGAGAATGGGATGTACGCAACCACAAACATGTGTTAGAAACACACAGCGGTTTTTTCCTGATCACCCATAACGAAAATTGCGTCTAGCTGTGTCGATCAAATGTTACTTCATAGTATAAGAAGCGCAGCTAATTTAGTGAGTCATTTTGCTTTAATCCATCATAAAACAAGTGATTAGGGCTGTTCAACGAATCGAACAGTTTGCGAACTGTTCGAGTTCGGTTCGTGTTTGGTTCGTATTCGTTCGGTAATTGTATGTACACGAGCTGAATTCGAACAGCTGTTTGGGTTCGTTTACTAAGACGAGCCGAATTGTTCGTGAACTATTTGGCTCGTTTAAACAGTATAGTGTTATCGAGCCGAACTCGAACCAATTTTAAAGTTCGTTGAGATAAACGAACCGAGCCGAACAATTCGTTTAGCTAAACGAATCCGAATTCAAAAACCTAGTATTCGGTTTGGCTCGGTTCGTTAACATTCCTACAAGTGATCAAATATAAGTAACAATTTGAGTAAGTTTTTAAGGGGAATTTAGACCCCTTATGTTCCAACATGCTAACTTGATCATCGCTTAGATCTAACCCCCCTTGGCCTGCCTCTACTACGACTTTTGCTTTTCCTAGTGGGTGACGGGCTAATGAATCTTGTTCTGGGGAGAGAAGTTGTAGTTTCGTCCGTATTCTCCCCCTCAGAAATACCAGCTTTAGAGTAGATTCCTTTTGTTACTACCAATTTCATTCTAACCGGTTGAGGTTCATTTCCTAGGCCAGGGCTATTATTTCCATCGTCCTCTGCACTAGAGGAGTTATACCAACTGGAGTCCTTGTGTCTTTTGTCCAGTTTGGCGCTTATAGTGGTCAGCAAGAGTCATATTGTATTCATGTCCCATTTCTTCAGACTCTATTTCAGAGTCAGAGGTCTGGACAACAGCCTTGTTTTTGATGAGAGATTTAGGCTTTTTGGCTACTAAGGGGACCTTAGGATAGTTGTTCTGAGGGTTTGAGTTTGGACTAACGGACTGCTAGCTTCTCCATTAGTATCACTAGCAAGGTTCTGTAAAGCTGAAAATTTATTTTGGTTTGCAACTTCATCTTGAAATCTTGGGCTTTCAGTCTGGTTTGTTTTACGAGCTGGGGAGTTTTGAGCTTGATTTTGCCGCACGTCCTTTGGGGGTTATTTGGCTGCTTTGGAATTAAAGATCGTGGTCTAGAGGAGCTAGCTTTCCTCAGATTCGGTGGATAGGCATTTTGGTTTGAGGGTTTCTGGGTATTGGGTTGCTTCTGGGGTTGGGATTCATTATGTGTGGAAATCTTTCCTTGGGACGGCTTAACCAGGCAGTTATGACCAAAGGTTTTACAGTTTGGACACTGGGAGGGCATCCATTCGTAGATAACTTCTTGAGAGTGTGAAATCCCATCCTCATCTACGAAGGAGATGCTATTTGGGAGCTTTTGACCAGCTTGGATTTCAATACAGATTCTAGCGAAGGACAAACGACCTTGGGAGGCAGTAAGTTTATCCATAAAAAGTGGCTTGCCTAGTATAGATCCTAATCCACTGAGAACTTGGGAGTTGAAGTAGTGTAAACGGAGGTTTGGGAACTTGACCCAAACTGGAATTTTATCTAGTCTCAGCCTCTGGATGGATTTATTTGGAGACCATGGCCACAGAAATAGCACACGATTCCCAAACGGCAGAGGAGAAAGATCTAAAATAGTTTGCTTCGATTCTTCAGATTGGAAGATAAAAATGAAAAGATCTTCCTCATGCCTTTGGATTTCAAGCAGACCCTTCGAAGACCATTGTTCCTCAGCAAACTTTTTCATATTAAAAAAAGAGGCAGAGTTACCCATTACCTGGCCAATGATTGCAGCACTCCATTTCCTCTTCGATTCAGCAACATCAGCGGGGTTAATCTTGAAGGTTTTTTCACCAGAATCACAACAGATCTGAGTCTGAACAAGTGTAGATGAAACATCCGGAGTGAAGTTTGGCTTGAGCAAAGATGCCCAAGCTGACTTTGCCCTTACTACTTGCTGCATGTTGCGTATCTATAGGATTTTGTAGATCCAGCCATAAGCAGTTATTTGCAGGTGAAGGTGTTCACCGACCGCTTCGAAAGCGGCCGGAAAAGGAGGAGGCTTCTTTGTTTTTCTTAAGCTCTGTGCGAAGAAGCTTTCGAAATGTTTGGGAGTCAGAGAGGAGAAGAAAGTTGAGGAGAGAGAGAAGAAGAGAGAGGGCGGAGGAGGGAGGAGGAGGTACGGGGATATGACCGTTTGGGTTGGTTGGGACCCTAACCTCTTTCAAGCTCAAAAACTTCGGGAGGAGGAGCAATGTATTACCTTGCAAGTTACTACAAAAACTCCAGAACCTGAAACCTTTATACTATCGGTTGTCTACGGTTTCAATGAAAGAAGTCGTAGGAAAGACCTTTGGAGATCCCTAAGGTACCAACAAGCCATTCATGGCGACCCTCCTTGGCTCATCATGGGAGACTTTAATATTATCATTGATAGCATGGGAAAAAAGGTAACAAGAGAGTTGATAGATATGCCATCAAAGAATTCAACGATTGGATTGCGGATGTTGATGTCCTCCACATCCCCTCTAGGGGTTTTGAATTCTCATGGTCCAATAGAAGGGATATTAATAACAGAACTTACACAAAGATTGATCACATGTTTTGCAATGAAGAATGGAATAATAAATTTTCAAATTACCAACTAGATTATGAAGCTCCTACAATATCTGACCACTCTCCTGGCATCCTATCCATCAAAACATCAAAAAACTTTGGACCTAAACCTTTTAAGTTTATCAAGGGTTGGATGAAACATCCCTCCTTTAAAGATACTCTTGAAGGGAGCTGGACTATCCAATCCAAGGTAATCCACAAATTCGTTTAGCCAAAAAACTCAAGAGATTAAAGGATCCTTTGAAAAAGTTTAACACAAAGCATTTTGCAAACATCTCTGCAAGGGTCCAAAATGCTAGACAGGAGTTGGAGCATGCCCAGTTAGATGCAATGAATGATTGTTCAAACCCTCAAAAATTACAAAGGGAGGATAATGCCTTAGAAGAATACACAAAACTCTCCTCCTTTGAGGAATCGTTCTTCAGAGAGAAGGCTCGTATTAAGTGGATGAAAGACGGTGATAGGAATACTCAATTTTTCCACAGAACTGTCAAAGCACACAATGCTAGAAACAAAATTTTAAGGTTGCAAATAGAACAGGGCACTTGGACTAATGACTATGATGAAGTAAAGATTCTTGCTATGGATTTTTTTGAAACTCTATTCAACGAACCAAATCCTCAACCAGATCTTTATCTCCCTTGGTCAGGCAGAACTCTAAATGAGACACAAGCTAACTCGTTGGTGACTCAAATCACTCAACAGGAAATAAAGGATGCACTATTTTCTATGAAGAACGATAGCGCACTAGGACCGGATGGTTTCACAGTAGAGTTCTACAAATCTAACTGGGACCTTGTAGGTAATGAATTTCTGGAAGCAATAAAATATTTCTTCTCAAATGACTATCTTTACTACCCAATGAACTCCACAGCCATCTCACTTATCCCAAAAGTGGATTGTCCTGTCAAAATGAAAGAATTCAGACCTATATCATGTTGTAATGTCTCATACAAAGTCATCTATAAGATATTGGCAAACAGGCTTAAGCCTTTGTTGCCAATGTTGATTGATGAGAATCAATCAGCTTTCATCCATGGTAGGACCATCCAAGACAACATTCTCCTTATGCATAACCTGGTTAGGGGTTACCAAAAAAGGGGAGGACCTAGTGCATGTGCAATTAAAGTGGATATTATGAAGGCATTTGACACTGTCAAATGGGAATACCTTATGTATATCCTGACCCAAATGAACTTCCCACATAGATTCAAACACTGGATATACCTCTGCATATCAACTGCCTCTTTTGCAATTAACCTAAATGGTTCGCTGACAGGAAACTTTCACAGTTCTAGAGGGCTGCGCCAAGGAGATCCACTCTCTCCGAGCCTCTTTATTCTTGTCATGGAAGGTTTCACCCAACTCCTAAAAACAAGCACCCAAGAGCTTCCATTCAAATTCCATCCCAAATGTGAATCCACAAATCTCACCTCCCTGGCTTTTGCGGATGATTTGTTCATCTTATCGAGCGCTGATGCCAGTTCTATCAATACCATCAAATGCACTATTGAAAAGTTCAGTAACTTATTTGGTATTTATCCCAACCTTAACAAGTGTGAGGTTTTTGTCTCTGGGGTCTCACAAGCGTGTCAAATTAATCTAGCCAGTATCCTGGGGATGCCCCTAGGATCTCTACCAATCAAATAACTAGGATTACCACTACTTAATCGGAAGCTTTCTTTCCTGGACTGCCTTCCCCTACTGGACAAACTCAAGGCTAGAATTGGCAGTTGGACTTCCTCCAAATTATCATACGGGGGAAGGCTCCAGTTAATAAACTCAATGCTAGTGGCAATTGTTAGGTATTGGACAGCGACATATTTTATTCCTAGGAAAGTGCTTAGAGAGATTGAAAAAATTCTTAAAGCTTTTCTTTGGGGTGGACCTAGAAAAGCTAGGGTTAAATGGTCAGACCTCTGTAAGACCAAAGAAGAAGGGGGCCTTGGCCTACCAAACCTGACCCAAGTCAACAATGCGCATTTAATGAAACAAGTATGGCACATATATGTGAACAAGGAAGCCCTCTGGACAAAGTGGGTTCACACGGTTATACTTTAGGGGAAATCACTTTGGGAGATCTCTCCAAAGCCATAGGACACTTGGCTTTGGAAAAAGATCTTGTGGGTAACAGACCATTACGAGCAATTCACTAAGCGTATCATTGGAAATGGTTCTACTACCTCTTTTTGGTTCGACCCATGGCATCCATGGGGTAGGCGTATGAGAAACTTCCCTGAACTCAAGCATAAGCTAAACATCAGCCTGGATGCGAAAGTTTCTGATGTTATCAGTAGGGGCCAATGGAACCTCCCCTATGGTCGTGGTTGGGACTCCCAAGTCATTAATTTCCGTAACGCGTGCCAAGAGATACAACCCACTGACAGTGTGGACTACTGGAAATGGACCCCATCACAACAATTTTCCATCAGCAGTGCAACCAAAGCGAATATCCCCCTCAACCCTCCCGCCCCTTGGTCCAGCATTGTCTGGAGTCGTTTTCATCTCCCTAGGTTTGCTCTCATTCTTTGGATGGCATTCTGGGAGAGGCTACCCACTCTCGACAAACTGGCTCATTGGGGCATGATTGTCTCCAGCACGTGCCTTCTATGTGGAACCCATCAAGAGAATCAAAACCATCTGTTCTTCAATTATTCCTATTCTACAACGGTATGGTTAAATACCCTCTCAAAACTCAACTGCCAAAACCACACACTAACCTGGAGTCACATCCCAAATTGGCTTCTCTCAAATAACTGGAAATCAAAGTTTCAAAAGGACCTGGTTTTCCATGGGCTAGCCATTGTTGTTTACACTATCTGGCGAGAAAGAAATCAAAGGTTGCACAAAGGTATTAAGAAGCATGCCCAAACCATTTGTATGGAGATTCTGCAAAATATCCGATTTAGTGCCTTTTCTTGGAATAGGATTAGGAAATGTTATATGAATTGGGAATTAGCAGTTTCCCTTGGACTACCAATGCAAATTTTCTTTCCTAATTAATTCTTTGGCACATTGGGGTTCCTGCATTTTTACTCTTTATCTCTATTTTTCCAAATATACTGCTTCTCTTTCCACTCTCCTTTACAGGTCTCGCCTGGGTGGTGTGGCAACTCAAATCTCAGTATGATGTTCAAAGTTTTGGAAGGGCTGTGTATTTTGTGGTGATAATCTTTCATTTTGCAGCTGATGTTTTGTTTGGAACTTCTAGGTTCCTCTTTCTGATGGCCACCGTGGTGGTGGTGGTTGTTCATTAGCTGGCAGTCGTATGAACACGGAATTCAGAAATCCAAAATCACTTGTCTTGACTCTCATTGCTGGGTTCGCTGATTGCTGCTCTTTTGGTTTTGAAAGGCTGTGTAATTTGTGTTTTTTAATCTTTCATATTCTATTAGTCACTATGTATAGGCTTGACTGTTTCTGCCCTCTCCGGGCTTTTTTTGTAAAGGTTGGCGCTATCTATAGAATACCATCTTGTAAGCCACCTATTTTTGATTTTGTTTTTGGTTCTAGTCAAGCATATGTTGCCTCTGATTGCAACACATTTTGTATATTGAACACCAGCCATTTAGGCCTTTTATGAAAGTTTAAATTACAAAAAAAAAAAACAATTTGAGTAAGTGATCAAATATAAGTACCTGAATCAGAGCCGTTACTGTCGTAGCCATGCTGACGTTGCAACCTGTCATTAATGAGCTCAGTCCTCTGTTACAACAAATCTAGCTTTCTTGCACGCAAGTAGAAAAATAGCACAAGAAACAGGGGTTGTTCCAAGAAATATTTATGAGCAGTAAGTGTAGGCATACCAGCAGCTTCAAATATTGAGCTGGCATAAAATAGAATTCCAGTTCCACCTGACAAAGGTAGTAATATACACACACCAATTCCAACCTAAAGTGGTAGCAAGAAGCTATAAGGTCAGAACTATAACTTCTAATACTGAGAACAATAAATGAAAATTCCTAAGAACAACAGTTTCAGCTTACAATAAGAGGACGCGCATATCTTTTGTCAAGCAACTGCATGATTCCAGATCCATCTTCCCTTTTTGATGGCTGCGCGAAAGCCTGTTCGAAAAAGGGTTCTCATCATGCCATCAGTGATCAATATATTACAACAACAGTACTTCATTGACTTAGAGGCCCCCACCCATGGCGGGATATGAGGGGTCGGATGTACGCAACCATACCCATGTGTTAGAAACAAACAGAGGTTGTTTCCCGATGACCTATATGTCGATCAACTGCTACTTCACAATATCAAAAGCGCAGCCAATTTAGTGAATCATTTTGTTTCATTCCATCATAGTCTAAAGTCAAGAAAAGGATGGGTCCTTCACTCCATCGGAAATGGAAACAAAATGCCAACTCTTAATTCATATGCCAACTCTTAATTCATAGCAGGACTAACCATTATATCGGCTGCTTCTTCGGAGACATCAGTGTCTTTACCTCTAAGCCGATGAAGAGATACTATTGCATCTTTCTCACGACCTACCATTGCCTGCAGAGAATTTGATCAGCCTCTTTTAGCACTCATTCCCAAAGAAAGCACATAATCCGACTTCCGAGCAAACACATGAGGTGGATTATAGTTGAATAAAGAGTTGACGTTTGTAACAAGAAATTTTCATTGTCAACAAGAAGCACATTTGTCAAAGGAATGCACAAATATATCTACAACAACAGCAACATTATCCTATTGCTTTAGAGGCTGACGTCTATGGCGGGGTATGGAGGGTCGGATATATGCAACCATACCCATGTGTTAGAAAGACACAGAGTTGTTTCTCGATGACCCGAAATTATAATTCCGTCAATCTGTGTCGATTAACTGCTACTTCACAATATAAGAAGCGCAACCAATTTAGTGAGTCATTTTGCTTTATTTTATTATATTCCAAAGTCAAGTAAGAGTATGTCCTTAACACCATACTATGCAGAAATATATCTACTGAATATAGGTAAATGTCTAGAATATGAATCAAAACTTTAATGACTGTAAACTTTATTAGGGAAACATTCACTACTAATATATTTCTAGCATAATATTTTTTTGGACAAAATAAATTAGAAACCAGCCCAATATTTTTAGGACGCAGAGAGTATTTGATAATTGATTTGACCCTTATTTTGAGCAACTCACATGGTAGCCTGTTAGGATGTTAATAGGTGTTGGACGTAAATAGTACCCCATTGGGTGGCTGTCCTCTATTACGTTGCAAGTGATTATCATATACATATACATATATACACACACATGCATACATTCTAGCTCAGTTTCTATTTTAATTACTGAAGTCACATATTCACTAGTTTCTACTACTTTGCACTCTACAGGGCACATACTTCAAAATAATCTGCGCTTCAGAAATCAAGACAGCCTCAAGAAGATTGAATGCTTAGCCAAATGGTACTCCATATTCAATCCCCTAGAAGCATTAAAATCAGCAGAACAGGAAGTAGAAAGGCATAGAGTTCCTAATGCACAAATCCATTTGGCAAACAACTTATTTCCCTATTATTTTCTCCAAAAAGGATAAGAAACAGCTACAATCATGAGAGCAAGTCAAGAAAACACCTTGCTCAAACTTGATCAAAGATGCAAGTATTAATGAATTCCAGAAAAGGATTACCAGCCATCTTGGGGACTCTGGTACAAAGACTACCCCAATGACCTGTAGAATACATGGTATAGTTCCTGAAAACATGAACATTTTTATCTTGGAAAAGAAAGAGACAAATCTCGCGATCAATTTTAATGAAGGAAAAAAATGAGAACAAAGGATATACCTATAAGAGCCAATGTACGCCAAGGAATCATGTTTCCAATAAAATACATCAGTGTGATACCGCTACATAGCATGAACTGCCGATTTTCCAGATAATAGTCAAGTATACAAGCAGTCTCCTCATGAGTACATAAGCAATATTTGTTTCACCTTGTTACCTGAGTTGACATTGTGAATCCTCCTCGGACTCTTGCTGGAGTTATTTCAGCAACATAAACTACAGACTTTTCAAAAAAAGAGAGAAAAGTTAGCATATATGCACGCAAAATCTTATGTTAATGGAATAGATTATGAGAAACAATGCATTTACCACATAATTCTGTATTCCATTGCTGAATCCTAGGAACATTCTGCCTACATAAAGCCACCATGCATTCTGTCGAAGAATTGAAAGGGTAAATATTTCGGTTAAGAGTTTCTGTATTCCACTTTTTCCAAGAAATCCTCTTGCTCAGAATTTTTAATGCTCTTTTTTCAAACTTGGGCTTACATGGAGTGAGACTCGAATCCACTTAAGATCTTAAGTCAATGAGTGGTGGTACATCATCCTCATATAACTCATATATTTTTCTCAAAGTGGCCAATATGAGACAATATTCTCAACACCCTCCCTCACGTGGTAACATGACTTGACATACGCACGTCTCAATATTCTCAACACCCGTTCTCACGTTAAAACGTGGCTTGACATACACATACGTTTTAGAACCGGCCCTCAATCACAAGCCATGTATGAGCATCTGGACTTGGGTGAGGAGAGATAATAAATGGCCAACCATGTGCTAGGCAAGGTGTGAGTCTGCATTTTCATCTGGCTCTGATACCATGTTGAAACTTGAGTTTACATGAGGTGAGACTCATATTCACTCAAAATCTTAGGACAATGGATGGTGTTACCTCATCCTCGTATAACCCATATATTTTTCTTCAAATGGCAAATGTGCGAAAATATTATCAACACTCCGACACCAAACACTTGGATAGCTCATCATGTTTGCCAAAAGTACATTATATCGTTGTCCCAAAGGATCGACTTCTGAAAAAACAGATTATGTAAACTGCTTCCGCGGGAGAGACACATATTTGCTATACCATGCCAACAATTTAAGGCTGAACTTGAGAGTTGCCATGTGACTTAGGCAAATTCAAAATGCTCCTGAACCAAAAATTATTATTTGTTCCTGAACAAAAGAATTCTAACAGATATATATGGAATTTTAGATCCTATTGGACGAGTAGTTTCATATGGTCACCCCATGAGTGTACATATAGAGCCAGGGGTTTCCTGGAAGCAAACTCTTTGTCTTTTGGGATAGAGGTATTGTTTGTTTGTCTCTCACCCTCCTCAGACCCTACCAATAGCTTTTGATGTCGTTGAAATATATTGAGTATGTGTTCTTGTTGGATGAGCAACAGAAACTTATCACGAAATTGTATCTACATGAGGTTATTAAGCATGCATGGAACAGTAGGAGCAGAGAATAGGCAACGAACCTTGGCCAAAGCTATTGCAAGCCACCCTGAAATGAAGAAGATCTGAAGAAACCATATCCCCTGTAATATAGATACCACAGTTGAAAATTCATCCTTAGCATAAATACTTGTATTTTGCACGTATTTTGAATATCAACAAAACATACTCTTCTTCGTCCAATATAATCAGACAATCTGCCACTCATAGTTGATCCTAGAACTGATCCCAACGTCATAAATGATCCAAAAAGGGAGTACTGCAAATGAAAGAAAGTTAGCATGGAAAGATCCACATAAGAATACAATATGCAATAGCACTATAAGTATGATTTCCATCCTAGTCTTCACTAAATTGGTTTCGGTTTCGCTTCTTATATCGTGAAGCAGAAGCTGATCGACACAGCTTGATGCAATGTTCGTTATGAGTCATCGGGAAACAACCGCTGTGTTTCTAACACATGGATATGGTTGCGTACATCCGGTCCTCCATACCCAGCTATAGACAGAAGACTCTAGAGCAATGGGTAATGTTGTTGTTGTAAGCGAACAAGATTATGCCTCAACAAAGGATGACAACAGAATTACCATAGTAAGAGAAGAAAAATAAATAAAGAGAAAGAGAAAACACAGGGAATCAAAATAGATAGACTTGCCTCTGCAATGGTGAGTCCCATGTCCCTCATGATTCCTGACTCGGAAGGAGAAGAATATCCACTCTGGGTACATGTTACAATACAATGAATTAATACAGAGAGGCATTTAACAGAAAGATTAGAAGTTTTTCATCTATAAAGTATGGAACCTATATAGGACATGAATTTTGCCTTTGAACAATGCTAATCAATCTGTTGCTTAAGATTTCTGTAAATTCTGATATGAATAGATATAAAAGTGCGTTTCCGGTGTACTGGGCTCTCGCGTTTGCGTGAGATCCGAAGAGGGGTCAGATCGCTTAACGTAACCTTACCTACACTTTGATACGAATAGATATATCTGTGTGTTTTAAATTTATGTTTCGGAAAAATGATACTTGGTGCTCATAACACGGTCAACGTGTCTACATTGCAGCATAAGTTTGCAATTCTCAACCTGTACCCATAACTATGAAATTTTTAACACTTTTGTACCATAATTTTGTGATTTCCGTGCATCTATAACTATCAATTTTTTTTAACTCTTTTGGACATGTTTTTCATCTCTAAAATGAAAACAAAAACCTTTTAAACACCTTTTTTTAGGGCATGACCAGTTGATTCATTTAATATACAATTTAAAGATCAGGCACGCACTAATTTCTAACAAATCAAAAAGGTTCAGAGAATCTGCACCATAGGTTTAATTCTTCGTCTCCTGTCAAGTATGCACATAAACGCATAAATACGCATCTGTGAAGTATCTAAATTAAAGGCCAAAACACACTAATAATACATTCTGTAACAAAAAGTTCATGAAAAGAATGCAGCATATTGTTTTGAAATATGAATTACGAATCTAACAAAGGTTTTCATCTTCTGTTTTTTCCCCTTCAAAATTGTAATCATTTTAAAATAAATAAACATGCATATGCATAATACGTTTGTGTGAACATACAGACGTATATGCACACTCACACTTAATACATACAGATGTACATATACATATAAATACGCCACAGACATGCATAACTACACATAATATATGTGTGTGTGTGTATACATCTTCAACTTCAAACACGACAATTTCGATTGTCATATCAAGTTAAAATGCCGTAGTGCGCATCTTCAACCACATTCAAATGATTGTTTGCGGTTTTAGTGAAAAATTCACATATCCAATTTCTAAACGAAACCAAAGGAGAAAAAAGGATGAGTTGAAAAATCTTATTTGTAGGGAGGCATGGCCCAGATATAATGCAACTTCGCACTTGGTGGGTTATGCTAGCAATTTCGCCACACATTCAGTGAACCTTTTTAACCACTTCTTTATTGGATTTTGATTACTTTGAAGACCACCCCCACAAAGTGGGATTAGAGTGGAATAACACCGAAAGGAAAATCATTAAAAAAAAAAGATACATGTTTAGCCATATATTCGTAGTCAGAGTTTCAAATTATTGGTGAAAATATATCTTCTATGATGAATTCTAAAATTCTACTTTAGACCCAATATATTGGGATCCAATATATTAGGCAAGATATATTGGTTAAGATACATGAGTTTGAGTTTGTTGTTATCTTACTAGTTTTGTAGATAGAGTTAATTTAAGATATACTTTATCTTAAGAGTTAGTTAGAGGATGAGGCTTACACATACACACTACCTTGTAAGCGTTGTATCACGAACAAATATACGTTTCTTCATGGTATCAGAGCAGGAAATTTGATACAGTTTTCAAATTTTTTTCGTTGCTCTATGTCGTGTCGTACGCATAGTCCTTTTCTCAATACCAAAACATTCTATTTGTTCATTGTTTTTTTGTTTTGATCGGCAGTAGCTATGGCTGAGCAAACGCTAGTCACCACCGATCCTAAATCTGCCTACTACTTACATTTGTCTGATCATCATGGTCTTTTATTCGTCACTCAATCATTAGGGGAGAATGGTGAGAACTATTTTGTTTGGAGAAAAGCTTTTGTTAATGCTTTGCATTCTAAAAACAAAGTAGGTTTTGTTGATGGAACAGTCAAACGTCCAGATACTGCTTCCGTTAACTATCCCATATGGCAGCAATGTAATGCGCTGGTTCTCGCATGGTTGTCCAATTCATTGGCTAAAGAACTTCAAGGAACTGCAGCACATGCGGACTCCGCACGAGAAGTGTAGGTTGACCTGGAGGAGCGTTTCACACAAGGAGTCGACGCACGCGTGTATGAGCTACACCGTGCGATTACATCACTTAGACAGGACAGAAGCACAGTCTCAGTGTATTATGGGCGGCTTAAGGTACTCTGGGGGGAGCTCTAGTCTTTTGATGAGATACTTATCTGTAACTGTTGATCGTGCACATGTGGTTTGTCAAAGGCCATGGAGAAAGTACGCGAAAAGACGATGGTTTTGGATTTCTTGATGGGACTTGATGAGATCTTCAATACGGTACGTTCGCATATTTTAAGTATTGATCCTTTACCATCTCTTGGGCGTGCATACGCGATTATAGCGCAGGAAGAGAAGCAGCATGCGGTTGCTCAAAATCTCGTGCCTCAGTTTGAAACGGCGGCTCTGGCAGCATGACAACCTTCATCGGATGGTAGGTTTTCCAAGTCAAAAAGAAAGGGGGAGCGGCCACGGTGCAATCATTGTGGCAAGGTTGGACATTTGCGTGAGACTTGTTATGATCTGATTGGCTATCCTGCTGATTGAAATATGAATCGAAATCGCCGGAGCAAGTTGCCTGCAGGCCATGGAAAGTCGGCGACTGTGGAGGCAACAAAAGGCATGGCGGTGCATGTTGATTCCTCATCTGAGTCGACCTCCCCCCAGTGTTTGATGGCCTTACTCTTGCACAACAACATCAGTTGGCACAGTTTGTTGAGCATTTAAATAGAGGTAATTTTGGGTCGACTTTGCAGCTCGCAGGCAAGAAGGATTCTGTACTTTTCTTTTGCTTCTAATCTTGGATAGGGGCCAATGCTCATATTGTCAATGATTTGTTTATGTTTACCTCTATTATCACTGACATAATAGCAGCAACTATACAAATTCCGGATGGTACACATGTGGCCGTTCGTGCTGTTGGCACAGTCAAGTGTTCAGATACTTTGGTTTTACATGATGTTCTGGGAGTTCCGGAGTTTGCTTTTAATCTGATTTCTATCAGTCGCTTAGTGAAAGATCTGAAATATGCACTGACATTTGGTCTGGATGTTTGTGTTGTGCAGGAGATACCCTCGAGAAAGTTGATTGGAGTGGGTAGGCAGCATGATGGCCTCTATAGCTTTGTGCCGAATTTGACTGCTTCTGTTCATGCCGCAATAAAGTCTGATGAGTCTCTTTGGTATCGTCGCATGGGCCATCTTCCATTCTCAAAATTTTGTTTTCTTCCGTCTATTGTTATTTATAAAAACAATGTCTTTTGTGATGCTTGTAGTCGAGCCAAACAAACCCGTTTGCCATTTCCTGTTAGTACTAGTGTCACTAATCAAGTCTTTGATCTCATTCAATGTGACATTTGGGGGCCTTATAAAACACCTAGTTTGTCTGGTGCACATTATTTCTTAACCATTATTGATGATTATAGTCGTAGTACTTGGGTATATCTGATGAAAGCTAAATCTGAAACTAGTCGTTTTCTATTACACTTCTTTAAATTGGTAAGTACGCAATTTGAGAAGCCGGTAAAACGTATTCGTAGTGACAATGGGTTAGAATTTACTAGTACTACAATTCTTACTTATTATGCTGAACAGGGCATAGATGCTCAAACTTCTTGTGTTCATACTCCACAACAAAACGATCTAGTTGAGCGTAAACATAGACATCTTTTAGAAGTTGCTCGTGCTCTTCGGTTTCATGCTAATTTGCCAGTTGCGCTTTGGGTGGAGTGTGTTCTCACAGCTGTGTATCTTGTTAATCGCATGCCTGCTGCTATTCTTAAGAATAAACTCCGTATGAGGTTTTGATGGGGCACTTACCTTCTTATACACATCTCCGTGTCTTCGGTTGTTTATGTTATGGTTACACTTATCACGGTATTTGTGATGAGTTTGCTCTGCGTTCTGCACCCAGTATCTTTCTTGGTTATCCACGATCTCAAAAAGGTTACAAGATTTTTGATTTATCTAGTCGCAAGATCTATGTCAGTCGTGACGTTACATACTATGAGCATATTTTTCCTTTTTCCATGTCTTCACCGTTTAATGCCCTCCGTGATTCCACTTCGGTTTCCCCTAGTCCTCCTTGCTGGCAAGATGCCGTGGTATCGCCGCCTGTCCAGGCTTCCACCGAGCCTTCGGCTGAGGTCCATCAGCCTTCGGCTGAGTCACAACCTGCTGTGCCTTAGCCTTCAGTCGATGGTTCCTTTGCTTCGTTCGTTCCTTTGCCATCTTCACGTAGCGTGCGGTCTCGTCACTTATCTCGTTGTCTTACGGATTTTGATGTTGCGCTGCCCCCTTCTCTTCTCCCATCTGCTGCATCGCCCTCTCCTACAGCAAACTTCACAGTATTTCCTTTATCCAATTTTCTTTCATATGCTCGCTTATCACATTCTTACTATGGTTTGGTAGCAGTCATCACCAATGGAGATGAGCCGGTTTCTTTCAAGCAGGCCGTACAACACGCCCATTGGCGTGAAGTGATGCAGCGTGAAATTGCAGCGCTTGAAGCTAACCATACCTGGACTGTTGTTTCTTTGCCTCCTGGCAAACGTACTATTGACTCCAAATGGGTCTACAAAATCAAGTATAATCATGATGGTACTGTTGAAAGTTATAAGGCTCGCTTGGTGGCGCGTGGATCCACCCAAGTTGAGGGTGTTGATTTTCATTAAACCTTTGCTCCTGTGGCTAAATTGGTCACATTTCGGTGTCTCTTAGCGGTTGCTATGGTGCGACATTGGCATGTTCACCAATTAGACGTAAATAATGCGTTTTCGCATGGTGATCTTACTAAAGATGCCTACATGCGCATTCCACCCTGTTTTCCTCGTCAGGGGGAGGGGCGCGTTTTTAAGTTACGTAAGTCCTTATATGGTTTGTTCTAGACATCTCGTAATTGGTATGTCAAATTTACTACCTGGGTTATGAGCAATCTCATGCGGATCCGTCTTTGTTTCTTTTATCTGACGCGTCATCTTTTGTTGCTGTTTTGATCTATGTTGATGATGCTATTGTTGCTGGGAATGATCTTAATCCCATCGCAGCTTTAAAAATTTATCTTGATCATAAATTCAAGATCAAGAATCTTCGTCCTCTTAAATATTTTCTTGGGATTGAAGTTGCTCGTTCTCCTGCTGATATGGTGTTAAATTAACGTAAGTATGTTCTTGATATTCTCAGTGAGTGTGGTCTCCTCGGCAGTCGTCCTACTAGCACTCCGATGGATCAAAAAGGCAAGTCAAACCCTCTTTTAGATGATCCTGCATTTTATCATCGTATTGTTAAACTCCTACTTTATCTCATGGTTACATGGCCTGATATTTGTTTTGCGGTTAATACTCTCAGTCAGTACATGCATGCTCCTCGCAAATGTCACTTAGATGCCATTTTTTATTTGTTGCGCTACCTTAAGCGTGCCCCAGGTCAGGGTCTTTTCTTTCCGACCACATCATCTTTACGTCTTCAAGCTTATTGTGATGCTGACTGGGCTGAGTGTCCTATTACGCGTCGCTCCACCACCGGGTACATGGTCTTTCTTGGCTCTGTGCTAGTCTCTTGGCGTTCCAAGAAGCAGCCTATTGTTTCTCGTTCTTCTGCTGAAGCTAAGTATCGTGTCATGGCTTATGCCACCGGTGAGATTGTTTGGCTACACCAAATTTTAGTCGATCTTGGGGTTTCTATTATTGAGCCTGTTGCTCTTCACTGTGATAATCAAGCAGCTTTGCATATTGTAGCAAACCCCGTTTTTCATGAACGCACCAAACACATTGAGATTGACTGTCATTTTGTTCGTCAACACTACACCCCGGCCTTATTCTTCCATGCAAGGTTCCCAGAAATCAACAATTGGCTGATGGTTTCACCAAAGCTCTTGGGCCTGAGATGTTTCGGCATTTTTTGTGCAATTTAAGCATTCTCAATATTCATGCGCCAACTAGCGGGAGAGTATTGAGATCCACTATATTAGGCAAGATATATTGGTTAAGATACATGAGTTTGAGTTTGTTGTTATCTTACAAGTTTTGTAGATAGAGTTAAGATATACTTTATCTTAGGAGTTAGAGGATGAGGCTTATACATACACACTACCTTGTAAACATTGTATCATGAACAAATATATTGAAATCAATATATGTTTCTTCACAATACGTTTGATGTATAGCATTTACACACACACACATACACTATATATGTGTGTGTTGCGTGTGTATATATATGTATATGTGTGTGTGTGTGTATATTGAAACAATAATTTTTTATTGAGGTCTAATAAAAGACGTGGTTACATCAATATAGATACAACCCCTGACAATGTTGGGAAGGTCATTTAGAGAATTAAAAATACTAAATGGCTTATACGATATTCTATATTGTGTATAAAAAATGACCTGCTAAATTGGTTTCTCGAGGAGTATACATAAGCCCCACTTGCTGCTAAGACTTGTCTCATTCTCTTCATCTCCGCATGCAACTGAATGACCTAAGGCTACGTCTGTATTGAACTTAAATCTGTCCTTTGACGGTAAGCTCCATTTCAACACCTGAATATGTGGTTGTTTGAGGGTGGGTGGGATGGCGCATATGAATTGGAGGATATTTTCTGCCAGTCAATTAACACGCACAACAACAACAAGCATACTCAGTATATCCCAACGATAACAATAGCTATCGTTAGGGTCTGAGGAGGGTGAGAGACATGCAAACGATACCTCCATCCCAAGAGATAGAGAGTTTGCTTCCAGTGAGATCTCCGTCAATTAACATGTACCATGTGTAAATAGTGGTTCATATAAGTTATATTGAACTCTTGTCACTCCAGGTTGCCTCCCCATGTAGGATGCTAGTACAAGCTTTCCAGATAGCCCAACAAATGATACTTGGCGCAACAAAGTGGATAAGTCTATTAAAAAATATGTTTGGATAGTTTTCAAAGTTATGATTTCAAGTCTTGAATACTTAAGAAAGTGCCGCACATGATGATAAAAGTTGAAATATATTAAACATGTGAGAAAATATTGGTGTATGATTTGGTTTTGATGATTTGCATAAGTATCGTATGTTAAAGCTTTTCATCAGACTTCAAGCGCCTGATCAAGCACTTCATCTTGCAGAAAGTTTAAACAGAAACTTTAGATAGAACATTGAACGATTCATAAAGCGCTTCATCTATCAGAAAGTTTAAACAGAAACTTTAGTTCGAACATTGAACGCTTCATAAAGAGCTTCATCTTTCAGAAGGTTTAAACAGAAACTTTAGATCGAACATTGAACGCTACATAAAGCGCTTCATCCTATGAAAAATCTGACCAGAGAGTTCTGGTGCAACATGACACGCTACATAAAGCGCTTCATCATTTGAAAATTCTAAACAGAGAGTTCTGATGGCAACATGAAACGATACATAAAGCGCTTAATCTATGAAGAAGTAATTATGTGTTATTTCAGTCTCATAACAAAGTGTTTCATGTTATCTAAAATGTGATAAATTATTGTTTTCACTTACATATATGTTCTTAATGTTTCATACATAATTTTGGTGATTTTATTATTTGATTTTGATGAATATTATTATGTCTTGTAACTAATATGCCGTGGAAGTTATAAGACTTACCAAAAAGGGCAAAAGTGGAACTTTAAGTCTTGCAGGTACATTGTTCTCATATATTCTATAATGAGTTACTATGTAACATGATATTATCCTCTCAAGACTATATCTATGAAATTCGTCATAATTATTTCAAGAGAAGACTATTTTTCTCATAAAAAGCTATCAAGGGTATTATCGTCTTTTTGTTCTCGGAGCATATCGTGATGTCCTCACTATGATTATTTCTCAAGGATATTATTGTCATCATTCTGGATTTCTTATGGTATTCTTGAAGTATCAACATTACGATTATTATTGCTATATTTGGATTTCGGCGTTCTCGAGATTTATTGTTATGTGACATTTATTTTGTTACACTATATGGTCATCTTATGATATCTTTATAAGACATATTCTTATATTATTTTGCAGTAATTTCATGTCACAATTGACATGATAAATGGTTACAACTTTCAAGGAGAGAAAGGTGGAAATAGTTTTGACTATTTTCTACTTAAATCTAGCCATTCATTTTGAATTCAAGGGATGAGATTAACTCTTATTTTTCTCATCAAAATGATGCATTTACATGTGTACAAGATGACTATCTAATGTGATGACAAGTGTACAAGGAAATTATGCTAGAACCAATCAAAACTCAAGGATTATACTTGGTAACAAAAAGTTGTCAACATGGCACACACATGGCCATATGGACGAATTTTATGGCACAATGGAATTCAAATTTTTGCTGAAAATTCTTCTTCCACATGTGCTAATATAGTGGAATAAACTTGGTTAACTTTTGAGAGATTTACTCATCATTTATCTTCCTTTAAATCTGAAATTTCCAAGTCATATAATGATAAAAAATTTGGTGACATAGGTGGACAAATCACATTGTTTGAAGGTGCCAAATGTGCAAAGTGTTGAAGATAAGAACCAATGGTGTGAAGACAAGTGTGTTTGATGACATTGAAGGTGACAAATGGCAATCTTATCAACAAGGGATGCCTCACGCTATAAATACAGGTTGAAGTGAAGAGTTGAAGATACACACCTCTCTTGCTATCTTCATCATCTTCTTTTTCTATATTCTTATTGTGCAGCTTGTGGTGAAATATTTAAAGTATTGTAGTGCTGTTTAGATACACCTTTTTATGGAGGAATTGTTGTAATTGATAAGCCAAGTTTATAAGGCTTTATCAAAAGGTGAAAAGGTGTATGAGGTGTGATAATGCTGAAATTTGGTAAAGCTGTTGTGAATAGCTTGAATAGGGTTAGTGTGAAGCCCAAGGATCGAGCTAAGGTGTAACTATGTGACACTGGTGATAGTGAATACCGAGGGAGATGTCCTCGAAGACCGGACGTAGGCACATTTGGCCGAACCAGTATAAAATTCTTGGTGTTCTTTACTTTTCGTACTTTACACTTTCAGTTTTCTATTCTTTGTGTTGTTAACACATTTTATAAATTTTGAAAAAGATAGTAAACGGTTTTCAAAATTGCTAAAATTTTACAGAGGCATACTTTAATCTCTTAGCTTTCATTTGAAACCAATTTGACTCAATTTGGATAAGTTTAGTTTGATCAAAAGCCCAAAGTTCTCCAACTGCTACAATATGTTTTTTAGATTTACAGAAATTGAGAAAAGTGACTTGGTTGACTAACTTCCCAAAGGAATTTTCCAAAATTGTTTCAATCCATTATTATACATATCTTACGGGTTATTGTGTTAAATTTTTTCAAAGGTTTTGGACTTAGAAATTGATGGGAAATTTTTTTTGAAGTTGAGTCAATTTCTGAACTCTATTCTGGAATTCTGTGTGGACAAAATTTTTTTGACTAGTTGAAGGTCTTAAAGATTTTATTTTGACTTGAAATTTTTACAGGAGTTAGATAACATCTTGAAGTGTGTTTCTGGAAAGTTTCATAATTTTTGGAAGTGTTTTTAAATTCAGAAAAATATTTTCAAAAACAGCTTCTGTTTTCTGAGTTTCATATTTCAAAACTGAGGGGTTTTAAAAAAGGTTCAAAATAGTGTGATTTCCGCTAACCATTTTTCATCCCCCTCTAGTGGTGTTTGTGCAGGAATTTCGATCCAACAAAGTCCTCTTAGATTAGGGCGACATCTATCTAGTATGAAGCATATCTATGTCAAATAACTTTGATTTGTGGACAGTGTAGGAAGATATGATCTAAATTGGTGATAGCAACATGGAGCCCTACCTATTGTGGACAACCAGACTAGATTTCAGTGAATACAACCCTTTAGATCTCCTTTCTACCTCAATAATCTCCATAGTAACATCTTAATAGTTGCTTTCTATGTGATTTCCTAAATAAATATATTAGATAGAAGAGAAGGCTTTGATTGTTTGTGTTTCTCATAAGCTAAGAGGCTGAAGTTGCCATTTGTACGTGTTCCAACTGAGTATGCCTTCTTGATAGGTAACTCCGGTCTCCCGGAATCTCTATGGCATAGTTCAGTTGGTACTCGGGTTGAGATTTTTTTTCAAGAGGTCAAGTGTTCGATTCCAGAGACCCACACAGTGTGGGTGTTCCACCTGCTGCTAGTCCGAAGGCCTAGTTTACAGGGGAACACCTTGTGTAGGTCACTGTATAAGTCCTCACCCAACCTAAGAGGCCGTTGAGTTTCTGATTTGCATCCTCCACAATGCTATTTAAGACTGGGACGATGAGAGCCTTAAGACTGGGGCGATGGGAGCCTTGAGTACCAGAGTACAGCCTTTTGGGATAAGATCACCTCACCCACTTTCCCCTTACCACACGCGTCACCGCGCGACACGTAGCAGCAGGGGTGGATGGTGAGGCTAGATGTATCGCGCAGTGACGCATGGGGTGAGGAGATCGTAACCCGAGCCTTTTGCTCCAAGAACAGATCCTTTTCTAACATGGGGAATCGCAAATTCGTGAAAGGTAATCTCCTCTGCCCCTATATTTGTCATGCGTATAAATGCTCTATGGATTGATAATATTCAGATTATTCCACCAGATTTTGTATCATAAGCTTGCTGTAGTGTTTCTAGACCTCTGATCCCCAGGTCTCCTTTGTGTGGATGAGATCCTGCAAGGCCAAATATGAAGCCAAAAATAAGGTCGCGAATCCGGTGGTGCCACGTGTCCCATCTTGCTTATTTAAAAAAATTTATAGATGACCATCTATAAAGCAAGATGGAACACGTAGCGCCACCATATTCGCGGCCTCATTTTCGACCTCATATTTGACCTTACACGATCCTATCCGTCCTTCGTGTGTAGGGTAGCAGAGTTTAGACCATGACATTTAGTGGTGTTTAGGTGAAAGTTGTGAAGACCCCCAAAAAAAAGTTGTCAATAATATCACACTTTTGGTAGTTTAGATGCTGCCAAGGGATGTAAAGAGATAATAGAGAACGTATGCTTGACGAGTATAAGCCGTAAGCCTAACTAGGGATGTTTAACGAACCAAACAGTTCACGAACTGTTCGAGTTTGGTTCGTGCTTGGTTCGTATTCATTCGGTGATGGTCGATAAACGAGCCGAATTCGAATAGCTATTTGGGTTCGTTTACTAAAACAAGAACTATTCGCGAATTGTTCGGCTCGTTTAAACATTTATATGGTTATCGAGCCGAACTTGAACCATTTTTAAAGATAGTTTAGCTAAACGAACCGAGCCGAATAGTTTTTTAGCTAAATAAATTTAAATTCGAAAACCTAGTATTCGATTCGACTCGGTTCATTAACACCCCTAGTCTTAAAGATATTGTAACAGTTGACATATTCTCACAATAGACTTTTTAGCTAATGTAAATTATTTTTAGCTAATATAAATTATATTATGTTAAAAAATTAAATGTGACAAAATTTTATCTCACAGTTGACGTAAAACTTACATTAAGTTGAAAAGTTAAATATGACAAAATATTTGAGTCGGATGGACGGAGTATAAAAAAAATAACAGCCGGAAAACACGGGCGGAGAATTTGGAGCTCCTGATTCCCTGAAGTTACCTCTGCTTGCTTAGATGTCCTATGTTCTAACTTAATCATTGATATCATTTCATATGTATCATTTCCGAAAGAATTGAATATACAATACTAAATTAATTATAAAATATAAGTAAGTGAAAATGAATATAAATTATAGTAAATAAATTAGAAGATGGAGTAGAATACAAGTGAGAAGATCATACACGAAAAATATTTAGTCAAAAGAGCTACTTACAGCACATCCGAAGGCGAAAGACCCAAAAACACCCATCAAGCTGCTGAAAACCACCGTAAACGTGAGCTTAGAGGCGGTGATAGCGCTCCGGCTGCCGGACTGGCCCAGAAGAAGCTCTTCATCCATGGCTCCCTCCACCCTGTCTGCTGCCGCCACACGGCGGATAGAAACAAGAAAAATTGAAAGAGGAAACGTTCGTTTGATTCAGAAACACATGAACCGTCTGCTGTACTTTTCACTGGCAGTTCTTTATGTAATAATTTTCTGCACTTGTTTGGATGGAGCAGATGGTGGATGTCAAAAGGGAAGCTGCTATACGGATATTTTATACTCCCACTGCCTAAAAATATGGACTGAAATTTATACTCCCATTATTGACACACTTGCATGTATTAGTCTAAGTATGACGGAATTTTAGATAAAAAAATTACCTGTCATTTGTCTAATAATTCACCTTTATTCTTCATGCCACGTCATGCATAGGACACATGGTATGCCCACTAACCGTGGCAAAGTTTGAAAGATTTCCCCATGCCAATGAATATACATACATATGTATATACATACACTTATATATGTAAAGTTGTGACCTTGTGACATTTTAGTTATATGATTTATAATTAAATCCTAATTGGTTATTTGTGAAGAGTTATCTCGAATGTGAGACAATAAAGGGATATGTCCATTTATCACAGAGGTATTATGATGGAAATAAATTTTGGTTGCCTGTATATATGGATGAAGGTCCTCTCTTCATCCTGTTCGTTGGTTCTCTTTATCTATCAAGGTAAATATTAAAGTGAGGGGTAGTGAAGAGAAACCTCTGTTCAATTTTGGGATTGCCTGTATCAAAGTTGAAGTTTGGCTCATCAAAGACATTCTTCGCACAGCAAAAAATGAAGAAAGATATGATTCTGCTAAATATTCTCTTATAGTTATTATGAAATGATTGTGTATGTGAAGGCATAAATTTATATGACTTACAATATGTATGTGTATGAGAACTTAGTTTGTTGAGATGGATATTATCATCAACCCATACAATCTATTTTGTCTCTAAATGGTAGATATCAATTCACTACATCCATTTCATTCATCTCTCCAAGGAATTCACTCAGACCATAAAATTAGACAGCCGGAAGGATATGCATGTTACTTCTCACTAATCAAACATTATCATCATCCGTACCTAGTATATCTCAACGATAGTAAAAGCTATCGCTAGAGTCTGGGGAGGGTAATTAGTAGGCAAACAATACCTCTATCCCAAAGGATAGAGAGTATGTTCCCAGTTAGACCTCCGGTTCTATCTATATCTGCATAAATGACATAATAATAAAGATATGATGTGTTAATGTGTTAATGAGGGAATTTAGGAAATACAGAAGAGGCTTCCGATATTAAAATATACATAACAAGTTCTCACTAATCAAACGTGTGATACATAACATCTTTCCCAAAGTGGTGATTTGAAATATGTTAACTTTCTTGTAAGAGTTTTCTTGAAATACAATCACCAATTTCTCCGATGACCATGTGGAATGCGTATTTGGATGTCTAACACGCTTTATTTTAGTAAAATTTTACAGTCGCCTTCGAAACAATAAACAGTTTTCCATCTCAGTAAAAATCTCTATGCTGAAAAAAAAAAACATAAATAAAAAGACGTTCTCGTTGCACTAGACTTCCGCGTTTGTGTAGGGTCCAGAAAAGGACCGGATCACTTTAAGATCTGGTGTACACAACTTTAACCTACACCTTGTATAAAAGACTGTTTTCACGGTTCGAACCTGTGACCTGAAAGTCACAAAGCAACAAAAAGAAACATACATATCCTGTAGAAAAATTTATCGGATTCTTAGATTGCATGCAAAATCACATCCTTGATTTGCCTTTGACTATAGGAAAGGGATCAGATATGTCTAGGGGTGTGAAAAAAAAAGAGAACAGTTTGCAAACTGTTTGGGTTTGATTCGAGTTCGTTTATTAATTTTACTTAAATGAATCGAGTTCAAACTTCTAATTGAGTTCGTTTACTAAAATGCTGTAGAATAAAGTTGATACTAAAATTGACACAATGAATGATTATCGATTTAAAGTTATTGATGGAAATTTTTAATTTTACAGACCGATATGCAAAACATTATTAAACGTGTCACATTATGCATATTTAACTATTAAAATCAAAATTTTATAGTAGTAGTTAACTACATTTAGAACGTACAGCTAAATTATTTTCTCTATGTTTGTGGTATTTAATAATAGTTGTCGAATTGTTAAAATGTTATACATGGGAATTAAACATAGTTGAACAAAAAAGAAAATGTTCATTCATTTTAACATAGAACAAATATTCTAAATGGAAATTAAATCCGTAGATCTACGATAGTAGTTGATGAATTGTTAAAATATTTTAATGATTTATCACTTTTTTCTTTAGTTGTTACATCCGTGCAACTCTATCTTTTTCTTAATATTTATTTCTTTACTCCTACTGTCTTTCACTCTTACCGTACTTATGATATTAAGAAATTTATATATATTTTTTCTTTTTCCTAATAGTCATTTCTCTTACAAAAAGACAATCTTCGAAAGCCAAATCTTTCCTTTCCTCTGTCTGCAATTTCAACCGGGAAAAGCCGGTTTGGATCTTCTCCCAAAGTTCCTCTCTCCCAAATTTACCCAAAGTGAGAACGACATCGTTTTTCTCTCATTTATTAAATTTTTTTTTTACGGGTTTACTTTCTTCCCTCCTCCAGGTTTATTTCACTTTCAAAGAGAACCCTAGCTTCCACCTCAATTGCTCTGAACCGATTTTCTGCAGCTTTGACAAAGAGGAGATTTATCCACTCGTTTTGAAATTTTCCCATGCTTCTTTTGCAAGATCTTTACACACCTAGTGTTTCTTCTTGATTCATTTAAAATTCAACATCTTGGAGTTTTCCCTTAAATCAACGCAGAGCCTCTTATACAAACAATTTCGCATTCACACTGGGTTCAAAGCCATCAGACATATTGGATTGAAAGATGAGCAGTGGTTTTAAAAGCCATATAGTTTTATTCGTTAGATTCTCAAAATAATGTGTTTATTCCACCAAAGTGTAAAATGTTTGTTGGAATGGTGATGTTTTTCGAAGTTCTGAAAATTTCAATATTTTGGTTGAATTTGTGCTCATTCATGAAGTTGACCAAGGAAGCTTGTTTATACTAGGATGGACAAGTGAAGTGAGCAGAAGTGGCTTTTTTTCTATTGAATTTTAGTGTCTTTGTTGGTCTAACATTGTAATTTTGTTGTACTCAACGAAAGTTATTTGATATAGAATTGTGTTATGGTTATACTAGTTGCTTTTTTTCTATTGAAGCTTGAGTTGAATGAGATGGAGTTCTGTATAAGTTGAATGAGATGACCGTTGGCTTCAATTTTACTTGATATAATGGAGTTGTTTTATGGTTATGAGAATTGACCATCTCTTGGTTTGGAGTAGAAGTAAACATTGAGGGAAAAGCTTGAGGAAATTTGAGGACTTGTTGGGGTGATAGTTGGCTTCAATTTTATTTGATGTAATGGAGTTCTCTTATGGTTGTGTCAATTGACCATCTTTTGGTTTCAAGTTGCAGTACACATTGAGGGAAAAGCTGGAAGAAATTTACGAACTTTAATGAGTACCACAGTGAAAATAATGCAACAACCAAGTCTTTGCCTTGATGATGGATGCAGACCTTTTTTTCAGAAAAAAAGTAATCAGTGTGGATTTTCTTTTTATTTTTTGTAAGTACCATATGCAGGTTGAAACGAAATTATCATCGTTAGTAACTCAATCTTTTCCTTAACAAATACACAACAAAAATCCCCTGCTAAGTGCTAAGAAAAGAACAAGCAAAAGACCAAAAAAATACCAAGGGAAAAATGAGCATCAAAAACCAAAATACATTCATATACCCCAAATCTGTTTGTAAGCAAACAATGAAGGGCGAAATGTTGGAGCAAATCTGCAGCGCAATATTGCAAATCATGAACAGAGACAACAATAAAAAACAAAATTAGAATTACATTCATCTATACAAACATTGCAAATGCATCGAATTTATCATATCATACATCCCAAAGATCTACAAAACATGCCTGCTGCACACTGGGACTGGCATTTACACATTCCTGTGTTACTGCCATTTGTATTTTGACCAACATGAACCTGAAAAGCATCTTCTTCGGTATCAAACAACAAGCCTACTTGCGGAATCATTTCAGGGGGTAAGCGGGAATGAATTACATTTATATCTTTCAATTCAGTCATGTTCATCAGGTTTCCACCATCTTCACCGAGCCCAGAGTCTTCGTCCCTCACCCCATAAACTAGTTGTCGACGAGAAGATTTGCTAGTAGAAGTTGAATCCATATTCTAAAATAATCAAAAAAAAAACATAGCATAAATATATGATATCAGTGTGTTGACAGTAACGAAGGCCAAAAAACAAAAAAAAAACCTGAATTAGTATAAATGCATAAAACTCTACAAAGAGAACATTGCATCTCGAATCATTTGAAGGACATCAATTTCAACATTTTTTTCATTGACGATGAACTCTGCGACTCCAGGATGTTGAATTTTAAATGAATCAAGAAGAAACGCTGAGTGTGTAAAGATCTTGCAAAAGAAGCATGGGAAAATTTCAAAACGAGTGGATAAATCTCCTCTTTGTCAAAGCTGCAGAAAATCGGTTCAGAGCAATTGAGGTGGAAGCTAGGGTTCTCTTTGAAAGTGAAATAAACCTGGAGGAGGGAAGAAAGTAAACCCGTAAAAAAAAAATTTTAATAAATGAGAGAAAAACGATGTCGTTCTCACTTTGGGTAAATTTGGGAGAGAGGAACTTTGGGAGAAGATCCAAACCGGGGAAAAGCTGAATTTGTACTTAACTATATGGTTGTCAGAAACGTTGGATACCAAAAATGAAAAAGGAAAACA
>AP025074.1:13924272-14004635 GCA_036186865.1 Eustoma russellianum | reverse complement strand
AATATACCTTGGAAAACCAAAAGCAACATTGCTGAGTAGAGGATGCTTTACACAAAACCAAAGAAAGAATGAGTGACGCCTCATGACAAAGGTTACTTACTATTCAAGTGATGGATTGTATTTTGTCTGTTTGAATCTTAACTGTTGTAGTATAGATATTTGAATCTTGGCGTCACCTTATTATACCGAAATCTTCAAATCCTAAACTTTTGATTTAAAAAACTGATGAACGACCTAATTTGCATATGTAGCGAAACTCCTTAAATTGAGACGATATTAGAGCCACTAAATTACCTTTTGCCATCCAAAAACAAATGAGACTGACGAACACTTCATGTAAAACCTGACACAAGTTCCCTCATTTTGTCACGTGCATATCTATGTTAAGGTTGGACTCCAACTAGTAAGGTTCCTTGTCACCTTCGGTCTCATATGGTGTGTAAGGGATTAAGGCCCACTAGTAGAAAAGTTCCCTCATTTTATCACGTGCATATCTATGTTAAGGTTGAACCCAACTAGTAAGGGTCTCTGCCACCCTCCGGTCCCACAGGTGTGTAGGGATGTAAGGTCCACTAGTAGAAGTTTGTCATAGCACAGGGACATCACAAAGAGCCCATTGGGATCGAAGGAACAACTGACGGGCGGGCCTGTCAGCCTAAACAGATCATTCCACGGGCCCAATAATGCTTTCACACTATGCAGCTAGCCTGGAGGGGTTTATAAACATTCTTGCCTTCGGTTAGATTCGAACCTTTGACGTTCCTTTCGAAATCTTCTACCTGGAACCATTGGGATATGTCCTGGGACGTGCTATATGTTGAATCGCTCTGTTCCCTCAAATGCAAACTTAAAAAGAAAAAAGAATCAGGATTAGAAAAAAAGATAATCAGAAAGCCGAAATTTATAAATGATAAATTAATTTAAAATAAAAAAAAAAAACTTCCAATACTCTAGGCAAATTAAATTCACGTGAGTGAGATTGGCGAATACTTCAAGTAAAACCTAACACAAGTTCCCCTCATTTTGTCACGTGCAGATCCTGATTGAATGGCTCTCCTCCCTCAAATGCAAGCATAAAAAAAAAAAAAAAGATAGTCATTATTCAAAAAAGATAATCAGAAAGCCGAATTGATAATTGACCAATTAATTTTTAAATAGAAACAAAAACTTCAGAATATTCTAGGAAAATTAAATTCCAGTAATTTGAGCGAAACACAGGTATACACCTGCTAGCAAAACAAAATTCGATTTTAAATCCATATGTTTTGAGATGTTTTGTCCAACAAATTAATAAGATTTGGAATAAAAATGCAATTTTATATATTGATCATCTCATCCCTTCATACATAATGTGTTGACGCTTCAAAGGATGCATAGGAGTGATTATGACGCGACAGCAGATTGTGTGAGTATGGTTATGGCTAGGTTTTTTTTTTTTTTTTTTTAGCAGTTGTGGTCCCTTGTGAATATGGTTATATGAATTTATATTAAATCCTAATTGGTTATCGAATGGCGTTGCAAGCAACATTAAGTCTACCCTTCCCAAAACTGAAAGTGCTAAGGAATTTACAGCGAACGTGGAAAAAGTTCTCAAAGTGTTGACAAGTCGCTTGTTGGTACATTAATGAGTAGTCTGGCTACTATGAAGTATGATGTCTCGCGTACTATGCAAGAGCACATTCTTGAAATGAGAAAATTTGATAGGCAAAATTAAAGAATTTGAGGATGAACCGTGGATGAGTACTTTTTGGTTGCAATTCATCATTAATTCCTTGCCTTCTGAAGAGTATGGTCCATTCACTATTAAGGACAAATGGAGTGTTAATGAATTGACCAGTATGCTCATTCAAGAAGAGACAAGATTAAAGATCAAAGGACACATTATGTTCATCTAGCAAAGTATCAAGAAGATGAAATAGTACAAAAGGAAAGAAGAAGAAGATAAGGGATTTACACAATCTTAATGAGTCTTCTTCTAAGAAGTACACAACTTCTTGAAATAGTACACACGAATGTATGCGGATCGTTGTTGTTCCTTTCTTTTGGAAGAAAAGTATTTTATCACCTTTATTGATGATTTTCACGTTATGACTATGTCTATCTATTACATGAAAAGTCTCAATCTATATATGGCACTTGAAATCTACATCAGTGAGGTTTGAGAGACAATTAGATAGAAAGATGAAAATTATCAAATCTGATAGAGGTGGTGAATACTATGGAATTATAAGGAATCAGGGGACAAAGGCCTGGTCTATGTTGTCAAGTTCCTTGAAAACTGGTATTTGTGCTCAGTATATAATGCTGCAGACACAGAACAAAATGGTGCGGAAGAAGCGTAATCGTACTCTCTTGAAAATAGTTACGAGTATGTTAAGTCATTCTAATTTGCTTGTATCCATATGATTTATGCCTTAAAACTGTCATGTATTTATTGAACAGGGTTTCCTTGTAAAGCAGTTCCTAAAACTCCTTATGATTGTGGACTAGAAAGGAAACCTAGCTTACAGCATATCATGTATGGGGGTTGCCCAGCAGAAATATGGATTAATGATCCATATGAAACGAAATTGGACTTCTGAACGATCAGTGGTTTTTTCATTGGATATTCGGAGAAGACCAAAGGTTCAAGTTTTATTTGTTGAAAAATATGTTTGGATAATTTTCAAAGTCGTGATTTTAAGTGTAAAATGCATAAGAATGTCACACATGATGTTATAAATGAAAAAAGTTGAATAAGTGAAGAAAAACGACATCTACATCTCAGGTCAATGTACTTTGATCGATTGATGTACATCGAACCATCACATCGATCGATCTATGTAAACCAGAGAAAAAACAAGACCTTATTGTGAGACATCAATCTCTAGACCTGAGACACATCGATCAATCGATGTGTACATCGATCTCTACATCGATCGATCGATGTAGGTCAGAGACAAAATCTGAACCTTACTGTGAGACATCGATATCTCAAGCAGAGACACTTCGATCGATCGATGTCTAGGGTTTTTAGAAAATTTTTTCTAAAATATGGTAAAATGGCTGTTTTCATTTTTACATGATTCATATATGTTTATCATATTGTTATTATGTGTTTTTGATGATTATAATTATGTCTTGTGACTAATGTATCATGGAAGTTTCTACAACTTACCAAAAAAGGACAAAAGTGGTATTTTGAGTTCTTGTAGGTAATCAACACGGTGAAAATGATTCAAGGACTTCTTTATCTCCTATTTGTTATCAAAAAAGTGTTTTATATTTATTTATGACCATCGAGATCATTTTCAGAGTTTTCTCTCACTAGGGGCATTTTGGTCATTTTACCTCCGAGGGCAGTTTCATCATTTTACTCAATGAAATATCTTGATTATCTTATTATCTTCATTATGGAGTTCATTTATGGAATTCTTGAAGATTATTTGGTGGTTTTCTATTATATTCTCTTATTTGATGATATTATCGACGGTAGCAAGAATTGTGACGGTATTCAATGTCACATTCTATTTTTTCTTGAAGACCTTCTTATATATGTTATTGAGGATTCTTATTCATCATTTTGCAGAGATTTTAATGGTGTTCTTGGTGTAAAATCCATCACAACATGTAAAGGAGAAAAAGTGAGAATTTTGGATTATATGTTGACGTAATCTTGTCAACTTTTATTATTATTTCTCTTTATTAAATCTGAGTTTGTACACTTTATTATCAGCTCAAAACGTCCATAAACATGTGAAAATGATAGTGTATTCAATAACCAAAAACAATCTATCCCATTTGAAAGCAATGGCTATATTGTTTGTTGGGAGCTGATCTTTTGAGTCAAATGGCCACCCTCACATGGCCTATTCTTGTGCCAAGAATTTAGGTAATCTTGGAGGAATATGCCGTCTTATGTTTGGGTATTATCTTTACAATTTCCATGGTATATTTGAAGACTAAAAATCGTCCAAATGGTGATTAAAGGTGGACGAATTATGTTACTTGATATTCCAAGTGTACAATGTGATTATGTGACCAACCAATGATGTGAAGACAACTAAGAGCTGATGATGAAGATGTTGACACATATGCATTCTTATCTTCAAGGCCTATTTCACACTATAAATAGGAGACAAAGGTAAAGAAGAAGAACACACACTTGAAAGCAAAAGTTGAAGATTATTCTTGCTATTCTCTTCTCTTATTCTTGATTCTTTTTTGTATAGCCAATGTGCTCTATTATTAGTTGTTGTATAGCTACTACATGCCTCTCTTGGTGTTTTTGTAAGATTAATTAGCCAAATCTATAAGGCTACTTCAATATGTGCTAGAGGTGTTGCAACGAAGAGTTGCATAGAAGTGATCATCCAAGTCTTGAATAGGGTTGGTGTTTAATCCAAGGACCAAGCTTGGTTCTTGTGGTGTTTGTGTTCATTTCATATTAAAATCTAAGGAAGGGTGTTCTTTGGGACTGGAGTAGGTCACATTGACCGAACCAGGATAAATCTTTGGTGTTCTTTTCTTCTTTCTACTTTTCTGTTTTTTGGCCGTTTCCACTGCAGTTTTTCTCCAATTTCACACGTCTTGAAAAAATAGCAAAACATTTTCAAAGTTCGTGATTTTTGGTGGAGTTATACTTCAGGTTGTTAGCTTTCATTTGCAATAAGAATCACTTGATTCGATCAAAGGAAAGTTAGTCTTTCAGTCGTTGTAAGATAAGTGCTCTATTCTGGCTGCAAACTGACCAGTCTCAAAGAAACTTGAATTCTGATTTCATCAAGGATAGTTTCAGGTCAGAACCTTTTTGAAACTTAAGCTAGACATCCTAAGGAGTGTTTTGACATAAAGATCAACCTTTTTGGTTGATTAATTAAAGAGAAACACGTTTCAAAGTTCAACACTATTCTATCCAATTCTGTCCAGATTGACCATCTGAATCTTTTTATTTGGTTGAAGGGCCAACGATCTTTTTTTTGCTTATTTTTGGACAGAGTCTAGTCAAGACATTAAAGTTGATTTCTGGAAAGTTTCATAATTTTTAAAGTTGTTACACTGACTTTCGAATTTGTTTAAAAAGGGTACTGAATCTAAGTGGCTCTCAGATTCTGCTTTCAAAGGAGATTTTTTGGACAACACCACTTTAAGAAGCAAGGTTTAACACCATATGAAGAAGACAAAGGCATATACACAAGATTCCATAGTAGCCTGCTTATCTCAGAACAAAGGTATAGACAATGGCCATAGTTTCTCACAAAGGTGAGTTGGAAGGTATGTCTACCCAACGCTTCTTTCCGATGGTAGTTATTTTGTTCATTGAAAATTTAGGATGAGGCTATTTTTAATATATACACCGATTTATGATCTATAGTTGAAGATGGGTCGTACATTCCAATGAAAGTTGTTTAAGTAAATGGTGTTGAGAAATATGTTTGGATAATTTTCAAATTCATGATTTTAAGTATTGAATGCATAACAAAGTCACACATGATAGTAAAAAATAAGAAGTTGAAGTATATTAAATAAGTGAAGAAAAATGACATCGATCTCTCAAGCAGAGACACTTCGATCGATCGATGTCTAGGGTTTTAGAAATATTTTTCTAAAATGTGATAAAATGGTTGTTTTCATTTTACATGATTTATATATGTTTATCATGTTGTGATTATGTGATTTTTATGATTATGATGTCTTGTGACTAATATGCCCTGGAAGTTTTTACAACTTACCAAAAAGGGGCAAAAATGGTATTTTAAGTTTTGTAGGTACTTGACATGGTGAATATGATTCAAGGACCTATTCTCATCTTATTAATTATCACAAAGATATTCTTATATTTATTTCTGACCATCAGGGTCATTTTCGGGGATTTCTCTCATCAGGGGTATTTTGGTCATTTTACCTCCAAAGACAATTTTGGTATTTTTACTCAAGGAATCTCTTGAGTATCTTATTATGTTCATTCTGGAGTTCATTTATGATATTCTTGAAGATTATTTGGTGGTTTTCTATTATATTTCTCTATTTGGTGATATTATCAACATCGGCGATATATGTGACGGTTTTCGTGTCACATTTGTTTTCTTCTTGAAGACTCTTATGTATATGTTATTGGAGAGTCTTATTCATCATCTTGCAAAGATTATAAGGTGTCCTTGGTGCAAAATTCATCACAACATATAAAGGAAAAAAAGTTGGAATTTCGGATTATATGTTGACATAATCTTGTCATCTCGTATTATTATTTTCTCTTCACAAAATTTGAGTTGGTATGCATACATACAACATAAAAAACTTCCATAATCAGGTGGAGATGATTTTTTAGTCATTTTATGACTTTTGGACAAGAAGACAAACCAAAAGCAAGCTAGTTGGCAAAAGTTGTCAACTTGAAATTTCAAATTTGAAAGTAAAGGCTACAAGACTATTTGGAGATGCTTTTATTCAAATTTTCAACCATCACATGGACTATCATCATGTCAAGTAGT
Organism: Eustoma russellianum; assembly: GCA_036186865.1. Lineage (NCBI taxonomy): Eukaryota > Viridiplantae > Streptophyta > Magnoliopsida > Gentianales > Gentianaceae > Eustoma > Eustoma russellianum. The sequence continues at coordinate 13,998,165 of AP025074.1, read as the reverse complement.
TGAGGTATCTTGTAGGGAATATGCCATCTATTCACACTATAAATAGAAGACAAGGTGAAGAAGAGAAGACACACACTTGAAAGCAAAATTGAAGATTATTGTCTTGATATTCTCTTCTCTTATTTTCGTTCATACATTGTGTAGCTAAGGTGTTCTATTTCTAGTTGTTGTCCAGCTACACACACCTCTTGTTTTGTATTTGTAAGATTGATTAGCCAAATTTATAAGGCTACATCAATAGGTATTTGAGGTGTTGCAACAAAAGTTGCTTGAAAGTGATTATCCAAGTCTTGAATAGGGTTGGTGTATAACCCAAGGATCAAGCTTGGTTCTTGTTGTATTGCTGATTATTTCATAGTGAAATCCAAGGAAAGGTGTTCCTTGGGAATGTAGTAGGTCACATTGACAGAACCAGGATAAATCTTTGGTGTCCTTGTCTTCTTTCTACTTTTCTGTTTTCTGTCCGTTTTTACAGAAGATTTCACACAATTTCATAAGTCTTGAAAAAATAGCAAAACATTTTCAAAATTCGTGATTTTTGGTGGAGTTATACTTCAGACTGTTATCTTTCATTTGCAACAAGAATCACATGATTTGAGAAAAGGAAAGTTAGTCGTTCAATCGTTGCAAAATAACTGCTCCATTCTAGCTGCAATCTGACCAGTTTCAAGAAAACTTGAATTCTGTTTTTATCAAGGATAGTTTCAGGTCAGGGCCTTTTTAAAATATAAACTAGACATCTTAAGGAGTGTCTTGACATAAAGATCAACCTTTTTGGTTGAGTAATCAAAGAGAAACACGTTTTCAAAGTTCAGCCATGTTCTGTCCAATTCTGTCCAGATTGACCATCTGAATCTTTTTATTTTGTTGAAGGGTCAAACGATCTTATGTTTGTCCCAGTTTTGGATATAGTCTATTCAAGACATTTAAGTTAAGTTCTGGAAAGTTTCACAATTTTTGAAGTTGTGTACACTGAGCTTTGAATTTTTCAAAAACGGGTACTGAATTTGAGGGGTCTCAGATTCTGTTTTTAAACAGGATTTTAACCAAGGGTAGTAGTGTAATTTCCGCTAACCACTATTCACTGTAGCATACACATCTCATTGTAGCATACACATCTCAAATCAAAGGTACATACAATGGCCATAGTTTCTCACAAAGGTGAGTTGGAAGGTATATCTACCCAACGCCCTCCTCTTTTTGATGGTAATAATTTCTTCATTGGAAACTTAGGATGAGGCTATTCTTAATGGCTATAAACATCGATTTATGGTCTATAGTTGAAGATGGGCCATATTTTCCAATGAAAATTGTTCAAGTAAACGAGGTAACAAAAGAGGTAGAAAAGTATAAAAGTGAATGGTCATCTGAAGAGAAAAGAAAATGTCTATGAATGCTAAAGCTATGCAATTGCTTTTAAATGGACTTACAACTTCTGAAGCAGGCTATGTTTCAAATTGTGCTAGTGCTCATGATATGTAGAAATCGTTAGAATTAAAGCATGAAGGTACTAGCGGTGTAAAAGAGTAAAAATAACTATGCTTATGACTGAACTTGAATCTTTCAAAATGTTACCGAACGAATCCATAACATCTATGGATATGAGAATTACTAACATTTTCAATACACTTGAATCTTTAGGTAAATATTTTACCAACAATGAGAAAGTTCAAAAGGTGCTGCAAAGCCTTCCCGCTGAATGGGATCCAAAGGTTACTGCAATTGAGGAAACGAAGTCAATTATTAAGATGGACGAATTAATAAGCTCACTCAAAGTATACGAGGTAAAATTAAATCAATGAAAATCTGAATTATCAAAGCCGTCAAGTAAGTCTATTGCTTTCAAATCATCTGAGTCATCTCATAGAAACAATGATGAAAGTAATAGCGATAGTGAATCAGATGATGATTTAATATTAATAGCTAGAAAACTTAGAAAGATTTTCAAACGGCCTAATCGAAATAGACAACAGTCTTCTTCCTCTTTTTCTCAACCAAAGAAAAATAATTTTAATAATAACAAGTGGAATAATAAAGAAGTAAAATGCTACGAATATGGTCAAAAAGGATACATTTCTTACGATTGTTGACAAAGAAAAATAATAATAATAACAATAATAAACAATTCAAAGACAAGGAGCCTCAACGGTCCAATGCAAAGGAACCAAATGCAAGAAAAGGCAAACGAGCAATGAAGGCGAGCACATGGAGCAACTCGTCTAACTCAGAATCAGAAAATAAAGAAGCTCAAGTCCGCTTCGTATTCAGCGAGGTAATCTCTTCTTCTGATATAGATTCTAATAATGAAATGTTTTTGATGAAATGTATGAAGAATTCTTAAATATGAATGCTCACTATAAAAGGCTGTCTAAAGAGAAAAAGAAACTAATTGAAAAAAATGACAAGTTGAAGACGTCCAACTTGGAATTGTCTGATCAATTAGAATATTTCCGACAAGAATCTACTAATACTCTTGATTCTTTAGAGATTAAAATTGAATCATATAAGAAAATGAGCACACATTGAAAGCTGAAAATAGTATGTTGAAAACTAAGGTAGAAAGTTGTGAAAATAAATAGCACAACTTAAAACTTCTAAGCTAGACTTAAAAGAACTGTTAGAACAATTTAAATCTGGAACTAATATGTTAGATACATTAATATCATCACAAAAATATGGAAATGATAAAACTGTATTAGGATATAAAGAAAAAAATGTTAAGGTAGATAAAAACACTAAGTTTGTTTCATCTAGTACAAAGCTACTGTACAAGGCAACTAAAATGTATTCAATTTTGCCTACTTATTCTGCTAAATCGAATTTTGCACAACATGTACCTAGGAAAAACTTTGCGTCTAGACAACCTAGAAATTATGCATATATATATACACACACAAATGTATCTATATATACAAATGTATCTAGACAAAATCAAATACATCCAACTTATGATAAACCTAAATATATGCAATATACATATCCCCCTTATAAGACTTATAGGAATGAACATACATCATACATGGCGCCATTCAAGAAACAAAATCATATGCTGACACTCATTATCAAAGTTGGCCAAAATATAATGCATATAAACCAAGATATAACATGTATGACAATGGAATGTCTTTTAAATGGAATCATCAAATACATGTTAATCCTCTTTATTCAACTTATGAAAATGCCAAATATGTGCCCAAAAGGTACATCCAAGTTTGGATACCCAATGGGTATATAAACAAGGATGGAACCTCTAACATTAAGGACCCAAGTAAAGGGTACCTAAAACTTTGTCTCCATTGTAGGAAAACTGTAAAGAGTACAAGAAGGAGGAAAAGTCAAAGAATTAAAAACCAAGTGGTTTTTAGATAGCGGGTGTTCAAGGCACATGACGGGCAACCCCAAACTATTCTCCGAAGTGGAACAAATCGAACGAGAGGAAAGGTGACGGTGACATCGGTGACAACAACCAAGGCAAGGTTGTTGGAAAAGGAACAATCGGGACCCTAACACATTTCAAATACGAAATGTGTTTAGTAAGCAATCTTTCTTACAATTTATTAAGTATTTCGCAACTTATAGATTCGGTTATCATGTTCTTTTCTTCCTAATTGTTGTGATATAATAAATGAAAAGGGAGAAATTGTACTAAAAGGAAATAGGGACGTAACATTTACACACTATCACTAAATAACATATTAAATGCTAGGATTAAGTGTTTAGTATCACATGACTTAGATGTGAACTTATGCATAGACGACTAGGCCATATAGGAGTTTCAACCATAGAAAAATTATCTAAGAAGAATCTAATTAGAGGAATGCCTAAGTTAGACTTAGATAATTTTCAATTATGTGAAACATGTATTAAAGGAAAACATATAAAGAGACAATGAAACCAAAACATGAAGTGAGTACTAGTCATGTACTAGAATTGCTTCACTTAGACTTATTTGGTCCAAGTAGGACAAGAAGTCTAGGTGGACACTACTATGTGTGTGTCATAGTAGATGATTACTCATATACACATGGACATTGTTCTTAACACACAAAGACGATGCTCCATTGGTAATCGAAAATCTTTTAAGCAACTTGAAAATCTTTATGAAGAAAATGTTAAAAGAATTAGAAGTGATAGAGGTGAGAATTTAAAAACAAAGATATAATTAAGTTTTGTGAATACATGGAATAAAACATGAATTCTCACACCAACTCAATGGAGTTTTGAACGTAAAAATAGAACACTAGAAATAGCTAGAACTATGTTGTGTGAAAACAAAGTACCTAGATATTGTGGGCTGAAGCTGTTAGTGTGCATGTTATATAATAAATAGGCTTTCTATTAGAAAGAAATTAAATAAAACACCATATGAGTTATTGAATAATAGACAACCTAAGGTAGATTATCTTAGAGTATTTGGGTGTAAATGTTTTTACTTAATACCAAAGATAATCTAGATAAATTTGAACAAAAGTCTATTGAATGCATATTTGTTGGATATTCAACTAACTCAAAGGCATATAGGTGTTATAATCCTGCATCTAGAAAAATAATTGAATCATACATGTGAAATTCAATGAGAATGCATATTTTGAAGTAAGTGATAAAAAGAAACAAGAGAATGTTGAAAATATGTTTGATGATGATGATATTACTTGAGCCTGTTCATGATCATCTAGAACCAACTTCCCCTGAACAAGACGTGCATGAACCTTTAGGTAAATAAATCAAGAAATTTTAGGAAGATAATTATCTAACTTACAAGATGTTCAATTGTATATGAAAATGTTCACACGAATGAAACATTTGAACTAGATGAAGGTGAACCTAGTCAACATAGAAATTGGTGGCACATAAAAGACAAACATAAACACCCTAAGGAATGATTGATCATTGGGGATCCGAGTGAGTGATGGGGTTAGAACACGTAGAAACATAAGTCAAGCCGAAGGGCATAGCTTAATTACACTTAGAACCTAAAAATATTAAGGAAGCCTTAGTGATTTATCATGGATAGATGCATGAGGAGTTAAACCAATTTACCCAAATAATGTGTGGGACTTAGTGTCTAAACCTGAAAATAAATCTATAATAGGAACAAAATGGGTATTTAAAACAAAATGGATGAACAAGGAAACATCACAAGAAATAAAGCTAGGCTAGTTGCACAAGGTTATAATCAACAGGAAGGAATTGATTATGAAGAAACCTTTGCACCTGTTGCACGGCTAGAAGCTATCAGATTGTTACTTACTATTGCAAGTCTAAGTAACATCAAACTCTTCCAAATGGATGTTAAGAGTGCTTTCTTAAATGGATATATTCAAGAAGAGGTTTTTGTCAAACAACCCCTGGATTCGAGGATCCAAAGAATCCTCACCATGTATAAACTTAAGAAAGCTTTATATGGTTTGAAACAAGCTCCAAGAGCTTGGTACGATAGATTTGCAAACTTTCTTATTGCAAATAATTATCAAAGGGGGACTATAGACAACATGTTATTTCTTAAAAGAAAAGATAATGATTTATTAATAGTCCAAATATATGTAGACGACATTATCTTTGGTTCAACTAACCCTACCTTAGTAAAGAACTTTGAAGAGTCTATGAAGTCTGAATTTAAGATGTCAATGGTAGGAGAATTGAACTACTTCTTAGGGCTACAAATCAAACAAACCCCTCAGGGAATTCACATTAGCCAACTTAAGTATATCAATGATATGATTAAGAAGTTCGGATTTGAAGAGTTGAAACCAAACCTACCTTATGAATGTTAGTGCCAAACTAGACAAAGATGAAAATGAAAAACCTTTTGATGACACACTATATAGGTCTATGATTGGATCATTGTTATATTAACCGCATCAAGACCTGATATAATGTTTAGTGTGTATGTATGCTAGGTTTCAATCTTGTCCAAAGGTGTCCCACTATAATGCGCTGAAAAAGATATTTAGATATCTTAAATACACACCTCATTTAGGACTTTGGTATGATAGAAGTGCTAAGTTGGAATTGTATGCTTATAGTGATGCTGATTATGGTGGTCGTAAGATAGATAAAAAATCCACTAGTGGAACTTGTCAATTCATTTGAAACAAGAATCACTTGATTTGAGCAAAGATAAGTTAGTCTTTCAGTCGTTGCAAGATGACTGCTCCATTCTGGCTGCAATCTGACCAGTTTCAAGAAAACTTGAATTTTGTTTTTATCAAGGATAGTTTCAGGTCAGGTCCTTTTTGATTTAAACTAAACATCTTAAGGAGTGTCTTGACATAAAGATCAACCTTTTTAATTGAGTAATCAAAGAGAAACGTTTTCAAAGTTCAGTCCTATTCTAACCAATTCTGTCCAGATTGACCATCTAATTTTTATTTTTGGTTGAATGGTCAAACGATCTTATTTTTGTCTCATTTTTGGACAGAGTCTAGTCAAGACATTGAAGTTAAGTTCTGGAATGTTTCACAATTTTTGGAGTTGTGTACACTGAGCTTTGAATTTTTCAAAAACGGCTACTGAATCTGAGGAGGTCCCAGATTCTGTTTTCAAACAAGATTTTAACCATGGGTAGTAGTGTAATTTCAACTAACCATTGTTCACCCCCCTCTAGTGGTGTTTACTGCAGGTGTACGGTCCAACAAATGGTGTAACACAAGAAGCAGAAAAGTATAAAAGTGAATGGAGAAGTGAAATTAAAAAGAAAATGTCTATGAATGCTAAAGCCATGCAATTACTTTTAAATGGGCTTACAGCTTCTGAAGGGGTTATGTTTCGAATTGCACTAGTGCACACGACATGTGAAAATCGTTAGAATTAAAGAATGAAGGCACTAGCGGTGTAAAAGAGTCAAAAATAAACATGCTTATGTCTGAACTTGAATCTTTTAAAATGTTGCCAAACGAATCCATAACATCTATGGATTTGAGGATTACTAACATTTTCAATGCACTTGAAGTTTTAGGTAAATCATTTACCAACAAAAAAAGTTCAAAAAGTGATATAGAGTCTTCCTGCTGAATGGGATCCAAAGGTGACAGCAATTAAGGAGACAAAGCCAATCACTAAAATGGATGAAGTGATAGACTCACTTAGAGTTTGCGAGGTAAAACTAAACCAACGGAAGTCCGAGTCATCAAAATCTACTGGTAAGCCTATTGATTTCAAAACAATTGAGACACATAGTAATACTGAAAGTAATAGTGATAGTGAATTAGATGATGACTTAATCTTAGTGGCGAGAAAGCTTAGAAAGTTTTTTAAACGGCGTAATAGAAATAGACAACAGTCTCTTTTTTTTTCTTCTCAACCTAAGAAAAATAACTCTAATAATAATAAGTGGTATAATAAAGAATTAAAATGCTACAAATGTGGGCAAAAAAGACATATCTCTTATGATTGTTCGATAAAGAAAAAAAAAATCATAACAAGTCAAAATAAGGAGGAGCAAAAAACCCAAAGCAAAGGAGTCCACGGCAAGAAAAGGCAAAAGGGCCATGAAGGCGAGCACATGGAGCGACTCGTCCGATCAGAATCCGAAAATGAGGAAGTTAAAGTCTGCTTCGTATCCATTGAGGTAAGTTCTTCATCTGACATTTCTGATAGTGAAATGTACTTTGATGAAATGTATGAAGAATTTTTAAAAATGCATGCTCACTGTAAAAGGTTGTCTAAGAAGAAAAAACTAATTGAAGAAAATGACAAGTTGAAGACGTCGAACTTGGAATTTTCCGATCAATTAGAATCTTTTAAACAAGAATCTACCAATACTCTTGATCTTTAGAGATTAAAATTGAATCATACCGGAAAAAATGAGCATACTTTAAAAACTGAAAATATCATGTTTAAAAACTAAAATAGAAAGTTAAGAAAATGAAATATCTCAACTAAAAGCATCACAAAAAATATTAGAGCAATTTAAATCAGGTACAAACATGCTAGACACACTTACATCATCTCAAAAATATGGAAATGATAAAAAGGGATTAGGTTATATAGAAGAAAATGACAAGTTAATCAAAAAGACTAACTTTGTATCATCTAAGTCTAAACTATCATATAAAGCAAAAAAAATTGCCTGCTACTCCTTCTTCTACTCTCCCTAAAGTAACAATACAACATGCACCCCCAAAATCAATTAGGCAAAATTTTGCATCTAGACAACCTAGAAATTATGCCTATATGTATAAAAATGTGTCTAGACAAAATAAACTGCAGCCAACCTATTACAATGCATAATACATAATCATAGGAAATTATCTTATTTTTCTTATAAGAATGCATATGATCATACATATATAGATCCATACAAGAACGAAGTCATATGCTTTACACACAATATCAAAATAACACAGAACTTATCAACCAAGATATAACATGTATGACAATGAATCATCTTTAAATGGAATGGACAAATACATGAAAATCCTTTGTATTATTCGACTTATAATAATGTCAAATATGTGCCCAGAAGGTACATCTAAGTTTGGATACCCAAAGGATATATAAACAAGGGTGGTGCCCCTAACATTCAAGTATCCAAGTAAAGGGTACCTAAAACTTTGTCTCCATTGTAGGTAAACTGCAAAGAAGGAAAACATGAGACAAAGCCAAAGAATCTAAAAACCAAATGGTTTTACACATGACGGGCAATCTCAAATTATTCCGAGCTGGAACATATCGAGGATGGAGAAAAGGTGACATTCGGTGACAAAACAAAGGAAAAGTTGTTGGAAAAGGAACAATTGGAGATCCTAACACATTTCAAATACGAAATGTGTTGTTAGTAAGCAATCTTTCTGATAATTTATTAAAATTTCGTAACTTATAGATTCCGGTTATTATGTTTCTTTTCTTTTTAATTGTTGTGTATATTTAATAAAAAGGGAGAAATTGTGCTAAAAGGAAACAGGGATGGTAACATTTACACACTATCACTAAATAACATGTTAAATGCTAGGATTAAGTGTTTAGTATCACATGATTTAGATGTAAACTTATGGCATAGACGACTAGGCCATATAGTGATTTCAACTATTAAACAATTATCTAAGAAAAGTCTAATTAGAGAAATGCCTAGGTTAGACTTAGATAATTTTTAACTATGTGAAACATGTATTAAAGGAAAACATATTAAATAAACATTGAAACCAAAACACGAAGTGAGTACTAGTCATGTACTAGAATAGCTCACTTAGACTTATTTGGTCCAAGTAGGACAAGAAGTCTCGGTGGACACTACTATGTGTGTGTCATAGTAGATGATTACTACGATACACATGGATATTGTTCTTATCACACAAAGACGATGCTCCATTGTCAATCGAAAATCTTATTAAGCAACTTGAAAATCTTTATGAAGAAAATGTTAAAAGAATTAGGAGTGATAGAGGTGGAGAATTTAAAAACAAAGAAATAGTAAAGTTTTGTGAATTACATAGAATTAAACATGGATTCTCACGACCTAGAACACCACAACTCAATGGAGTTGTTGAACGGAAAAATAGAGCATACAAGAAATAGATAGGACAATGTCATGTGAAAACAAAGTATGTAGATGTTTATAGGCTGAAGCTGTTAGTTGTGCATGTTATATAATAAATAGACTTTTATTAGAAAGAAGTTAAACAAAACACCTTTTGTGTTATTAAATAATAGACAACCTAAGGTAGATTATCTTAGAGTTTTTGGATGTAAGTGGTTTGTGTTGAACACTAAAGATAATCTAGACAAATTTTAACAAAAGTATATTGAAGTATTTTTATTGTCTATTCGACTAACTCAAGAGCATATAAGTGTTATAACTCTGCATTTAGAAAAATAATTGAATTTATACATGTAAAGTTTAATGAGAATTCATATCTTGAAACATGTGATAAAACTCAACATAAAAATGAGAATAATGTTGAAAATATGTTTGATGATGATGATATATTACTTGAGTTGTACATGATCATATAGAAACAACTCCTCTTGAACAAGACATGCATGAACCCTTAGATGAAATAAATGAAGAAATTTTGCAATGGGAAGATAATACAACTAACTTGCAAGATGTTCCAATTGTATATGATAAAGTTCACACAAATGAAATATTTGAACAAGATGAAGGTGAACCTAGTCAACCTAGGAATTGGTGGTATATAAAGATAAACATAAGCACCCTAAGGAATTGATTATTGGGAATCCGAGTGATGGGGTTAGAACTCGTAGAAACATAAGTCAAGCTGAAGGACATAGCTTAATTTCACACTTAGAACCTAAGAATGTTAAAGAAGCCTTAGGTTATATATATCATGGATAGATGCCATGCATGAGGAGTTAAACCAATTCATTAGGAACAACTTGCAGGACTTAGCACCTAAACCCGAAAATAAATCTATAATAGGAACAAAATGGGTATTTAGGAATAAAATGGATGAACAAGGTAACATTACAAGAAATAAAGCTAGGCTAGCTGCACAAGGTTATAATCACAAGAAGGAATAGATTATGAAGAAACCTTTGCACCCGTTGCATGACTAGAAGCAATTAGATTATTACTTGTTATTGTAAGATTAAGTAACATAAAACTCTTCCACAAATGGATGTCAAGAGTGCATTCTTGAATGGATACATCCAAGAAGAAGTTTTCGTCGAACAACCCCCTGGATTTGAAGATCCAAAGAATCCTAACCATGTATACAAACTTAATTAAGCTTTGTATGATTTGAAACAAGCTCTAAGAGCTAGGTATGATATATTTGTAAATTTTCTTATTGCAAACAATTATCAAAGGGGGACCATAGACAACACATTATTCATAAGAAAAAAAGATAATGACTTATTAATAGTCCAAATATATGTATATGACATAAATTTTGGATCAACCAACCCTACCTTAGTAAAAGACTTCGAAGAATGTATGAAGTCAGAATTTGAAATGTCAATGATAGGAGAATTGAACTACTTTTTAGGACTACAAACCAAACAAAACCCTCAAGGAATTCACATTAGTCAATTTAAGTATATCAATAATATGATTAAGAAGTTTGTATTTGAAGAGTTGAAACCAACCCCTACTCCCATGAGTGTTAGCATAAACTAGACAAGCATGAAAATGAAAACCTTTTGACGACACACTCTGTAGGTCAATGATTGGATCATTGTTATATTTAACCGCATCAGGACCTGATATAATGTTTAGTGTGTGTATGTGTGCTAGGTTTCAATTTTGTCCTAAAGTATCACATTACTATGTGGCGAAAAAGATATTTAAATATCTTAAACACACCTCATTTAGGACTTTGGTACGATAGAAACACTAAGTTGGAATTATATGCTTATAGTGACGCAGATTATGGTGGTTGCAAGTTAGAAAATCCACTACCGGAACTTGTCAATTCATAGGAACCAACCTGATCTCTTGGTTTTCTAAGAAACAAGCTAGTGTAGCTCTTTCTACCACCGAAGCTGAATATATAGTTTTAAGTTTATGCACTACCTAAATACTTTGGCTTAAGCAACAACTTAGTGATTTTGACATTATAATGAATAAGATTCCAATTTTCTACGATAGCACAAGTGCCATCAATCTTTCTCGGAATCCGGTACTTCATTCTACGGCCAAACACATTGAAGTCAAATACCATTTCCTTCGAGACCATGTTCAAAATAAGGACATAATCATAAACCATGTAAGAAGTGATCATCAAGTTGCTAATATTTTTACTAAACCCCTTAGACAAGCAACTTTTGAAAACTTACAAGACAAGTCAGGTATGATGACCTATGATACAATTAAATAATTCTATCTTTTGCATGATTTGCAAAATAAAAGGGGATAAAGATATAAGAACATGATTTTAGTTTTTAAGTCATGATTGAATGATAAGTTAAATTTCAATTGGCTCATTTGGTATAAGTTTCAATTGGTGTTCAATTGGCTCGGTGCATAGGTTAAGTGAGAGAGTACAAGTTGAGGGGGAGCACATAGTTTGAATCTAAAAAGAGTTTGAGATTTTGGAAACAATTAGTATACAATTGGTGAGTCTTTCAAAACAATTCAATTGGTATAAAATTTAGTGAATATGTGATAAACAATTGGTAAAATATTGTGGCATTAAAATCATGTAGGGTTATTTTGAAAATCATACAAAAGGGAGAGAATTTTGAGAAATATGTTAAGATAATTTTCAAAGTCATCATTTTAAGCGTTGAGTGCATAAGAATGTCACACATGATGTTATAAATGATAAAAAGTTGAATAAGTAAAGAAAAATGACATCGATATCTCATGTTGATGTACTTCGATCGACCGATGTACATCAAACCCTCACATTGATCGATCCATGTAAGGCAGAGAAAAACCAAGACCTTATTGTGAGACATCGATCTATAAATCTGAGACACATAGATTGATCGATGTGTACATCGATCTCTACATCGATCGATTGATGTAGGTCAGAGACAAAATCTGGACCTTACTATGAGACATCGATCTCTCAAGCAGAGACACTTCGATCGATCGATGTCTAGGGTTTTTAGAAATTTTTTTCTAAAATGTGGTAAAATAGTTGTTTTCATTTTTACATAATTCATATATTTTATCATATTGTTATTATGTGTTTTTGATGATTATAATTATGTCTTATGACTAATGTGCCCTGGAAATTTCTACAACTTACCAAAAAAGGACAAAAGTGGTATTTTGAGTTCTTGTAGGTACTCAACACGGTGAAAAAGATTCAAGGAATTATTTATCTCATATTTTTATCACAAAGGTGCTCTTATATTTATTTCTGACCATCGAGATCATTTTCGGAGTTTTCTCTCACTAAAGGCATTTTGGTCATTTTACCCCTGAGGACAGTTTCATCATTTTACTCAAGGAAATCCTTTGAGTATCTTATTATCTTAATTATGGAGTTCATTTATGGAATTTTTAAAGATTATTTGGTGGTTTTCTATTATATTCTCTTATTTGATGATATTATCGACGGTAGCGGGAATTGTGACGGTATTCAATGTCACATTCTATTTTTTCTTGAAGACCTTCTTATATATGTTGTTGGGGATTCTTATTCATCATTTTTCAGAGATTTTAATGGTGTTCTTGGTGTAAAATCCATCACAACATATAAAGGAGAAAAGTGGGAATTTTGGATTATATGTTGGCATAATCTTGTCAACTATTATTATTTATTTCCCTTTATTAAATCTGAGTTTGCACACTTTAATATCAGCACCAAACGTCCATAAACAGGTGAAAATGATGGTGTATTTATTTTACAACATGTGAACAAGTGGACCAACCAAAACCAAGATAGTTGGCAAAATTGCCAACTTGGATTTTCCCATTTGAAAGCAATGTCTATATTGTTTGTTGGGAGCTGATTTTTTGAGTCAAATGGCAGCCCTCACATGGCCTATTCTTCTGCTAAGAAGTTAAGGTGATCTAGGATGAATATACCATCTTATCCTTGTGCATTATCTTTACAGTTTCCATGGTATATTTGAAGACTAAAAATTGGCCAAATAGTGATTAAAGGTGGACCAATTATGTTGCTTGATGTGCCAAGTGTACAAGGTGATTATGTGGCCAACCAATGATGTGAAGACAACTAAGAGGTGATGATGAAGATGTTGAAACATATGCATTCTTATCTTCAAGGCCTATTTCACATTATAAATAGGAGGCAAAAGTGAAGAAGAACAACACACACTTGAAAGCAAAAGTTGAAGATTATTCTTGCTATTCTCTTCTCTTGTTCTTGATTCTTTCTTTGTGTAGACAAGGTGCTCTATTGTTGGTTGTTGTGTAGCTACACTACACGCCTCTCTTGGTGTTTTTGTAAGATTGATTACTCAAATTTATATGGCTAGATCAATAGGTGCTAGAGGTGTTGCATCCAAGAGTTGCATAGAGGTGATCATCCAAGTCTTGAACATGGTTGATGTTTGACTCAAGGATCAAGCTTGAATCTTGTTGTATTTGTGTTCATTTCATAGTAAAATCCTAGAAAAGGCGTTCCTTGGGACTGGAGTATGTCACATTGACCGAACCAAGATAAATCTTTGATGTTTTTCTTCTTTCTACTTTTCTGTTTTCTTCCTGTTTTCACTGCAGTTTTCACCCAATTTCACATGTGAAAAAATAGCAAAAGATTTTCAAAATTCGTGATTTTTGGTGGAGTTATACTTGAGGTTGTTAGGTTTCATTTGCAACAAGAGTAACTTGATTTAAGCAAAGGAAAATTAGTCTTTCAGTTATTGCAAGATAACTACTTTATTCTGGCTGCAATCTGACCAGTCTCAAAGAAACTTGAATTCTGATTTCATCAAGTATAGTTTCAGGTCCGGAACTTTTTGAAACTTAAACTAGACATCCTAAGGAGTGTTTTGAAATAAAGATCAACCTTTTTGGCTGAGTAATTTAAGAGAAACCCGTTTTCAAAGTTCATCATTTTTTGTCAAATTCTGTCTAGATTGACCATCTGAATCTTTTATTTGGTTGAAGGATCAAACGATTTTAGTTTTTAGCTCAGTTTTGGACAGATTCTAGTCAAAATATTGAAGTTGATTTCTGGAAAGTTCCATAATTTTTGGTGTTGTGTACACGGACTTCTGAATTTTTCAAAAATGGCTGAATCTGAGTAGCTCTCAGATTCTGTTTTCAAAGGGGATTTTCTTTCTAGAGTAGTAGTATAATTTTCGGTAACCACTATTCACCCCTCCTCTAGTGTTATTTAACGGTCCAACATTATTGTCCTAACCATAATACGAGATTTATTGAGTTTGGAAATGATAGATTCATCGAAAATGGTGAAACTAGTGGGAGTGATGAACTACGTAACATCAACATTAAATAAGTTGTTCCTAGAACTATTATAGACAAAAATAACAGTCAAGATCAACATGTCGATGATCAAGTTGTTCATCATGAAAGTGTCAACGATGGTCCTATAACAGAAGAAGCCACAATTAAGGAGATCTCAAAAGGAAAAAATCTGCAATTTCCGATGTATGTGACTTATCTACAGTGATCAGAAATTGACATGATCATTATGATTATCCAGTTTCATCTAAGTAGACCATTGAATTTGATCATTCTAGTGAATGGATCGATGCCGTGAAAGATGAGTTAAAATCTATGGATCAAACCAAGTCTAGGATCTTGTCGAATTACCTAAATGTTGGAAGAGAGTTGGTTGCAAATGGGCCTTCAAAATAAAACGAGACTCTAATGGTAATATCGAGAGATATAAAACTACACTTGTTGCCAAAGGTTTTAATCAGATAGAAGGCATTGATTATAAAGATACATTTTCACCGATGTCCAAGAAAGATTCACTTAGAATTATTATGGACTTGGTATCTCATTACGACTTAGAGTCACATCAAATGGATGTCAAAACTGTCTTTCTTAATGGAAATTTAGATGAAGAAGTTTATAGGATCAACCAGAAGGTTTTTCCGTTGAAGAAAATGAATGTATGGTGTCTAAATTAATGAACTCAATATATGGACTTAAACAAGCTACCCGACAGTGGTACCTCAAATTTTATGATACTGTTTTAGAGAGAACACCATTGATTGGTATTCATATATGAAGGTAAATGGGAGCAAGTTTATTTTTCTAATCTTATATGTTGACGATATTTTGCTTGCCAATAATGATCTTGGTTTATTATACGAGACTAAGAAATTGTTGAGAAAAAGGGGTTTGAATGATTTCAAAATGCATGATTTAAATGTTATGTGATTTTTGAAATGCATGATTTAAGTGTTGCATGAAATGTGTACATGATAAATATGTTTTATATGTCTTGTATATATCATTGTTGGACTAACGTGCCGTTAGTCGTTAAGGCTTAAATCAGATGGCAAACATTTTCTGTGCCTACACTATTTTGAGGTGCCATGTTAAATGAACTAACCTAGTTCATTTAATGAAGTGCTTAAGGAGATGAACTAAACATGTTCATTGAATGAAGTGCTTAAGGAGATTTACTTGAAAATGCCTATTCGCGAACAAATCTCAAACGGAAAGTTCTTCTCCACACATTATATATACATAAACACGGCATATATAACACACACACACACACACATTTTTTTTTATAAAGCCGTATATTTATTAAAGCAAAACCTCACTTATGGTGGAGGGAAACCATATTACAGAGCATCCGAGTATGTGAATAAATGAATTAACGAACTAATAAGAGCAGATCTCCAGTCGTATATGATATGCCGCATTAAAACCTTGCTAGGAAAAACCACCCTTGTGGATAAAACCCTAGCGAAGGAAAAAGCGTACATATTTATACGACCTTCATTGACATGTATGAAATCTGAGTCTGAGTGCAAATATGTGAATTCCACTGTCCGAGACGTGGTTCGAGTGCGCCATTTGATGCAGCAGTAGTTGTTGTATGATGTCGTCTCATCCGGGAGTATTCCAGAAAGAAGCCTAAGGGCCATGATGCCAGTAGCGAAGAACAGCCATGTTTTAAATGGACGATGCAGAAAGACTCTTGTGTCCGCCCGTGTATAAGAAATATATCTCGCCACCAGTATATATAGTCCAAGACATGAGAGAGCAAGCATAAAGAGGAAGTTATGAAACAGAAGGGAATCATAGAAATTGAAGTCCAATAGATAGCAAAACGTACCAAACCTGCCTGTATCCCTTAGGAGACAGGCAGGGAGAGTCCTGAGACGCCAATCCATGTGGAAGACAAGCGTGAAAATGTAGCCATCGCTAAGCCAGCAATGCAGTCCTCGAATGAATGTGATGCCACAAGATAATCGGTCCATGCCAGAGGAAATAGGATGAAATCTGTTATATATGCGAAAGAAGTAGCACATAATATAGATTAATGAATACATAACCATACCATGCCTGCCTGGATCCCAAAGGAAACAGGCAGTAAGTAGATTAATGAACACACACACACACACACCCACACACACACACACCACACACACACACATATATATATATATATATATATATATAATATATATATATATATATATATATTAAGACAACAAGCAATATTTTCTATCCCCGCATTTCATCGACACATCATCAATATACATCAACGTCAAGCAACCATATACACATCATCCTTTGAGTATATACATGTCCAAGATATTCCAAGTCATATATTTCATGTCATCAAGCTTCCAAGATATATCAACATGTCAAAAGTTTGTAAACCGAAAACCGCCACATCAAATGACTACCGAACCATCACTGACACGTCATATACTTACCATACAAAGATGGCCACCTAATATGTACTCAAAACACAAAAACTTTTGGTGCACCACATGGCAAATACAACACCAAAGTCATACCATAATTACATATATCAATTATCTATCATTTGCCTTGATTTCTTGAAAATTTAAATTAAAAAATGCTACACCTAATGGACGAATTTTTTTTACACATTTTGGAGATGAGATGATATATTTATTATGTATTATACGGTGTATATCACATTTTACATGTATAAAGGGTTTGAGATTAATCAGAGAAAAATCGCACAATCGACGGAATTCGAAAATTCAAGTTGCTACTTCTTCAAGACGACGTTGTTTTCTCACTTGTGTGACATGTATCTAGACATGTTCTACATATCCAAGACATATCTTGGAGCATTCTAGAAGATAAATTTAAATTGTGATTGAAATTTACCATGTTTATGAAGATACCACATTATTATCTTTCAAAATTCAAAAAATGGTTCTCAGCATATGCATGCTGAGTAGCCGGTTGAATGGAGCTGATTTGGAGCCTAAGTGGAGCTCATCTTGCATTATGATTGGTGGATAATGATCCACAAAAGAATGCAAATATTGATGGAGATCAAGAGACAGAAGGTAATCTTTCAAAATTCAAAAGAGGTGCTGAAATTTTCATTATGCGTGTGACTTTTTTTTGCAAGACTTCAAGGCTTAAGATCATTCCGAAAATAAGGAGCTATCACACTTAAGATTGATTGGCAATCAAGACATTTGGAATTCAATTTTTTTAGATTTTCTTGGTAATTTCCATGTCATATATTATGTGCCAAGGTGGCTAAATTAAGACCCAATCATAGAGTGACAACAAGGCAAAAACACATCACTTGTCCAGTCATATTTCGCCAAGTAAGTAAAGTTATGTCAAAAGGCTTTACAAGATATCTTCCAAGGGCATTCAGACATTCTTCAAGAGATTTTTCAGCCAAGGGGGCGTGCCATACATTACAAAAGGGAGCAAGAAGATCAAACACAATTCAAGACTTATTCTACATTTTATCAAGTGCAAAACAAGAATTCTCTTTATCTCTTATCTTCTTCTCTTGCACAAAGCCTTAAGCCTACCAAATATACATTTCATAATCTATATAGGCTTCATATATACCACCCATACATGTTCCATACTTGTAAAAGGTTGATCAAGATGTGATCAAACCTTCATTAGTGAGGTGGTGATGATTTTGTTGATTGTTGTTGTGATTCTTTGTAAAAGGGTTGGCATTAAAGGATTGGTCTATAACTCCAACCAACCTTGTTCTAAGGTGATTTTGGTGATTAGTGAATACCGAGAAAGGTGTCCTCGAAGATTGGAGTAGGTTACCAAACCAGTATAAAAATCTTGGTGTTCTTACTTTCTGCATGTTTACTTTCAGTTTTTGGTTTTTACAATGTTTTCATCGCAACTAAAAAAACGATCTTCAAAAATCATCAAATTTTGCAGAGAAATAGACATAATTCTTAAGTTTAATTTAAGACAAGTTTCATCGAATTTGGATAAGTATAAATCATCCAAACGGTCAAAGTTCTTAGACTAGTGCAGTTTGATTTTCAGATTGGAAAAGGTTGAGAACATCAACATGGTTAATATACTCTCTAGAGAAATTTTGAGAAACTGTTTCAACCCATTAAACTAGACATCTTAAGGGTCATCTCATAAAATTTTCAGGTCATTTGGAGTTTTCATTAATTAGGAATTAATTTTTCATTCTAAGGGAAAGTTTTTCACAGATTGACATAGTCCAATCAAAAAAGTTTTTCAGGGTCTTACACTTTGATTTTTAATCTGAAATTTTTACGACATATAGATAACTTCTTAAAGTACATTGTCACAAAATTTTACAAATTTTAGATGTCCAGAACCTGGCCATTTAGTTAATTACAAATGGGATCTGAAAACAAAATATGTTTTCAGAAATGAGTAATAAGTCACTAAATTTTTTTTAAAACCAATTTTGCCCCATTCACTATTCAATCCCCCCTTCTAGTTGTGATATACAGGTCCGAAAATTGGTATCAGAGCAAGGTTCCCTCACGACAAAAAGACCTAACAATCTTTGTGAGATGGCATCCACTAGCCACAAAACCGAGCAAGAAGGTATTCAAGCCAAAGGCTATCCGTTTTGATGGTGAGTTGTTTATTCAATAAAAACTTTGCATGAAACTTTTTCTTATGGCTATCGATATAGATTTATGGTCTATAGTAGAAGATGATCTGTTCGTTCCATCTAAAATATCCGCGATTGATGGTGTTAATTTAGAAGTTGTAAAACTTAAGAAAGAATATACTATTGATGATAAAAAGAAATTGAGTATGAATGCTAAGGCCATGCAACTTCTCTTAAATGGTTTAAGTAAAAGTGAATCTAGTTATGCCTCTAATTGTTCTAGTGCTCAAGAGATGTGAAGGTGTCTAAAAATGAAGCATGAAGGAACTAGTCAAGTTAAATAGTCCAAGATCAATATTCTTATATCTACTCTTGAATCCTTTAAATTATTGCCCAATGAATCTATTGTTGATATGGATTTGAAATTGACTAACATTTATAATTTGCTTGAGTCTCTTGGAAAAGTTTTCTCTTCACAGGAAAAAGTATAGAAAGTCTTGAGAAGCCTCCCATCCAAATGGGATCCGAAAGTGACCGCAATTGAAGAAAGTAAAGAAACAAAGTCAATAAAAATGGAAGAACTGATCAGATCTCTAAAGGTATAAGAAAACAAACTCACTCTGAGGAAATCTGAATCAACTTCGAAACAAGACAAGACTATAGCGTATAATTATGTCTCTACTTCTTCTGATCACGTAGATGATAGTGACACGGATTCTGATAATAAATATCTAGTCATGTTGGCTAAAGGATTAAGAAAGATCATGAGAAAGTCTTTTAAAAACAAAACTAACCCTACTTTATATAAGAACAATAGAAATAAGAATATGATAAAGATATTAAATGCTATGATTGTGGAAGACTTGGACACATCTCTTATGGCTGTCCGAACAAGGAGAAAATTATAAACAAAAACCGTGACAAAGAATGGACAAAATGAGGCCCGTCTCAGAACCTAAGCAAAGGAGTACAAGAAGAGCCCTCAAAGCATCTACGTGGAGTGATTCATACGATTCTGAAAGTGATGAAATCGAAGAGGAAACGGCTCAAGTATGCTTTGCATCCAAAGCATCGAGTGAGGTAAATTCTGATTCTGATTCTGATTCTGAACCTTCTTATGAGATTTTTTTAGTCAATATCTTGAGTTACATAAGTTTATTAAGACTCTTGCAAAAGAAAAGAAACGTTTAATTGAAGACAAGAAATTATTTGAATCTTCTAACACAAACCTTGTATCTCAATTAAATGGTTCACAAGAGGAGTCATCTAGCATGATTAAATCATTAAAATTTGAAATTGCATATTTGATATCCAAAAATACTGTAATGAAAGCCGAGATCTCAGATTTTAGATCAAGAAACACATATAAAAACGATAGTAAACAATTCGATACAAGAATTTGCATGTTAGGTCGTCTCATCTCTTCTCAAAAGCATGAAACTAACAAAACCATATTAGGGTATATTGAAGATAATCAGGTACAAAACAAATCTAAATTTTTGTTTTATCTTCATCTAAGCAACCACATGTATTTAAAACAATTTTAAAGCCTAAGAAGGCAACAACATAAACTAACAAGTCACCTATTGCATCTCATCGTAGTATTTTTTCATCACATGGAAAGTAATCATGTGCCATATAGATATGAAAGAAAGCCATTGATGTATATGCGACATTCATATCATACTAATGCATCTAGATCACGCACCTTACATGCAAACCGAAATGCATATCAAAGCCGAAAATCACATTATTTTTACAATGATAGGTTCGGACAATATAGGCCAAATAGAAGAGATCACAACATGTACTATATTCCTTCTTCATCTTTCTTCTCATCTTTTGTACGACCAAGAAAGGTCACCCAAGTTTGAGTACCAAAAGGTATTCTTGCAAAGGGTTGAATCACTAACCCTTAAGGACCCAAAAATAAAGGGTACATACATGATTCTTACACTTTGCAGGGATCATATAAAAGATATAGCAACAAGTGGTTTCTTGACAGTGGTTGTTCAAGACACATGACGGGTAATCCAACCTTATCTTCAAAATTAAAGAAGGTTACAAAAGGAGGATTCGTAACCTTTGGAGATAACAACAAAGATAAAATAATTGTAACTAACACATTCGGAAATCCAAGTACACTTCAGATGTCCAATGTATTCTTGGTAACTTGCTTAGTATTTCACAATTTCTTGATATTGGTTTTGATGTGAATTTTTCTCACCCATATTGCAGTATTGTTAATAAAATTGAGAAATAGTATTAAAAGGAAAAAGAGAAGGAAACATTTTTTCATTATCTATGTATGATTTGTTAGATGTAAAAGTAAAGTGTTTTATGTCAAATGAACCGAATGTGAATTTAAGACATAGAAGAAAATAGAACCAAAGAATGTGCATGACGCTTTGAATGATTCTTCTTGGATTGATACATGATTGTTTGTATAACTACTTATTGCTTTTGCTTCTAATTGCGATTTTTTTTAGTGATTTACAAAATGAAGGGAAAGAAAGTATGATTTAAGGGGGAGAGATTGACTTAAGGGGAGTTTTGAAATTCAAATTTTAAAATTACAATTTATGATGCATGATTGTAGGGGGAGCGATTATGACATATTTAATCATGACTAGAGGTTATTTTGCAAATCATCAAAGGGAAGATTGTTGAGAAATCGGGGTTTGAATGATTGCAAAATGCAGGATTTAAATGTTATGTGATCTCAAAATGCATGATTTAAGTGTTACATGACATGCGTACATGATAAGTATTTTTCTATATATCATTGTTGGACTAACGTGTCATGAAACATTCAGGCTTAAATCATATTGGCAAACATTTTTTGTGTTTACACTATTTTCAGGTGCCATGTCAAATGAACTAATCCAACTCATTAAATGAAGTGCTTAAGGAGATGAACTAAACTAGTTCATTAAATGAAGTGCTTAAGGAGATATACTTGAAAATGCCTATCGTCAACAAATCTAAAACGGAAAGTTCTTCTCCACACATCATATCTATATATATATATACATATATATATATATATATATATATATATATATATATATGTGTGTGTGTGTGTGTGTGGTGTGTGTGTGTGTGTGTATTAAGCGAAAAAACCTTTAGGTCAAGCGGTTGAGTAGCATTTATCCCATTTCCGGGTCTCGAGGTTCGATTCCCCTCCCTAATTTTTTTTAAAAATATATATATATTTTAATCATGCTTGACAATGTTGTCATCACTATTGACCTCGTCCTTCCATATGGATGGCAATACTACACATCTGCTGCCTGCATTCTGATGGATGCAGGCAGGCTGGGTGTGACTTATACTTCATGTTTCACATCTTCCCTTGCTCTTGCTGGCATCCACTAATATTTTCTCTTTATGTTTGATTTTGCATGGACTGCGTGGACACCACTGCTGTAATCCGAGAGACTTGCCGATGTCATCACCTTTCAATTTATGGACTGTTCTTACCATGTATTACAGTCGTTCCAAATGGGGTAAATATGCACTCTTTTTTTCTTCGTGCAAGATTTTATCCACGAGGATGGTTTTTCTTGCCAAGGTTTTACTGAGCATAGCATATCACCATTTGGACACCCTCTCATCCCCTTTGGCATTAGCCGACTCCATATATGTACATTTCGGCCTCTAAGTAGCTTCATTTGTTATGCTTTGAACTTCATTATATTACTGGTATTCCTATGCCATCAGTGAGGGAAAAATAATAAAAATCGGAGTATGTTTTGCAATATGCTTATTTTCTATGTGCTTCACAGTTTGTTAGTTGCCTGATGTCATCTATCTCTTCCTTGCTAAGGTTCGTTATCTTCGCAAATGGGTACATTGATGACTGCAGTCTGGGTGAACCATGTTGGCTTGGATTACATTTACTGTTGCCAATCTTGGCTACGAGCAACCTGGGTATTCATTTGGCTTTTTCCATACTCCTGCTTTCTGGTTTATTCCGCATTTCACATATGTAACATTTTACATGTTTTGTTTTCTGAGGAACATCTTCATTCTGCGGCGATAGCTTCCTGCTTTGATGACTTGGCAGTGGTTATAACCTGCTCTACCACCTACAGGCCATGCGACACCACTTTTTATGTTGGACTAGATTGTTTATGGTTATCGTTGTATTTCAAGGGTTTTACACTAGCTTATTTATCTTTTCTGCATCGCCTATTTATTTTGGGAGAGTCTCCCATCATAGCTAGTATCATTTATGTAACTACGGTATTCCTCCGCCATAAGTGAGGGTTCTTTTATTAATAAAATGCTCAGACGGTGTCGCCCGTCCTTCACAAAAAATATATTTTAAGACAACAAGCTATATTTTTCTATCTCGGCATTTCATCGACATGTTATCAACGTACGTCAACGTCAAGCAACCATACACACATCATCCTTTTGAGTATATACATGTCCAAGATTTTCCAAGCCATATATTCCATGTCATCAAGCTTCGAAAAATACACCAAAATATCAAAAGTTCGTAAACTGGAAATCGCCACAGGAAATGACTACCGAACCGTCACCAACACGTCATATACTTACCATACAAAGATGGCTAGCCAATATACACTCTAAACACATAAAACTTTCGTGCACTACATGGCAAATACAACATCAAAGTCATACCATAATTACATATATCAATTATCTATCATTTGCCTTAATTCTTGAAAATTCAAATTCAAAAATGCTACACCTAATGGCCGAATTTTTTTAAACATTTTGGAGCTGAGATTATACATTTTATTATGTATATTATATGGTGTATATCACATTGTACATGTCTAAAGGGTTCGTGATCAATTGGAGAAAATCTCGCAATCGACGGAATTCGAAAATTCAAGTTGCTACTTCTTCAAGGGGACGTTTTTTTCTCACTTGTGTGACATGTATCTATACATATGTTACACATCCAAGACATATTCTAGAAAACAAAGCTAAATTGTGATTGAAATTTACCATGTTTATGAAGATACCACATTATTATCTTTCAAAATTCAAAAAATTGTTTTCAGCACATGCATGCTGAGTAGGTGGCTGAATAGAGCTGATTTGGAGCCTAGGTGGAGCTCATCTTGCACTATGATTGGTGGAGAATGATCCCACAAAAGAATGCAAGTTTTGATGGAGATCAAGAGACAGAAGGTAAGCTTTCAAAATTGAAAAGAGGTACTAAATCTTCAGCATGTAAGTGCGTTTTTTTGTAAGACTTCAAGGCTCAAGATCATTCCAAAAATAAGGAGCTATCACACTTATTATTGATTGACAATCAAGACATTTGAAATTCAAATTGTTTTCAGATTTTCCTTGGTAATGTCCATGTCATATATTATGTGCCAAGGTGGCTAAATAAAGACCCAATCATAGAGTGACAACAAGGCGAAGACACATCACTTGTGTAGCGACCTGTCCCCAAGCTCTAGTACTCGAAACGACTCACCCGCCATATCTCGTTAAAGAGAATACAAGGCGTCGATACAATTCAATTACACGTCATCATAATAACGTAAATCGATGTCAGCAGAAGTCATAAACTAAACTCTTGAATAAAATAATCATCGTCATTAATACAATGTCTAGGCTAATACAAACCAATACACTGGTCAAATGTGGATAAACACTAATCTCCAAAATACGTAACCTCGAATATCGAAATAACTGTCTCAACTAAATCCTCAAAAGTCTCGTCCGAATATCCTTAGTCTCGAAATCTCCAACCCTGATCTTCCAGGGTACACTAACTCCTGCACAAGCATACACTAACTTCTCCTACCTGCAAAACTGGTGAATGGTGGTGTGAGCCAAATCAACGGGTTCAGTAAGCAGCTTATATATACCCATCATTGAAATCATACATGCAGAAACAATTATAGATAACATTTACAAATCAACATACATGTTAAACGATTAAATTCACTTGAATATCTTTAAAAGTGACACATCAAGAATATTCAAACAAGATAGATAAATCAATCAGCTCAATCTGCATTACTGTGATGCATGCTCTTCTCAAATATGACATACACAATAGACAAATAATCACATAAACAAAGAAGAGAATAATACATGCCAATGGAGTAAATAAACTGTGGAAAGTAAGTCACTCCACATAATAATGCGCAACTTCATGATGCATGCCTTTCTCTACGTTTCGCACGCAATAAAGTCATGTCACGCACGATGCTCATCACTACCGTGCAATGCATGAACCTTGAGGTGATCCTACCACATGCCTCATCAAGCCACACGCCTCATAGGGCCACATGTCCCGTAGGACCACACGCCTCATAGGGCCACACGGCACATAGGCCAATGCAATACTCGTGCCATGAATGCAAATGCATAATCTCTCATAATCTGATGCATCCATACCCATACATATGCTCATGCGCATACACATGCATATATACGTGCATGTATAACCCCAACACATCCATATACATATCCATTACGCATTTGAATCGTACAACTATACATACACCCATTTTACTTGTACACTTAGATGTCTGATTCACATATGTCATCACATATCTCACACAATACACTCAACTCACATACCAATTCCATATAAAGACATACAACGAACATCAAACTAATGCATGATAAACATAACCAGCATATATAAACCACTTACATCAAATCAGTCACTTAGCTTTCTTATTCCATGCTCAATCCTGAAGAAGGTTACCATAAAAGTCTCTGCTTCTACATGTCCAACTTATCATCTGGAATCTCCAAAATTTGGACCTGTAAGTTAATTATTTGTTTATTAACTTGCCTATTCAACTTCACCTTTACACCACAAATTCTATAATTATTTCAAAAACACACTAAATATACATAATACCATTTGGCCGGAAATAAGTAATCGTCAAAAACCGTATATATGTATAAATATATAATTTTTTTATTAATTCCGAGAATAATATATTCTTTACTTCCAAAATCGGCTTTGAGTTACATATAATCTCATTAATAAAGCAACCTATGTAAACATTCTACAAATTCATTCGTCAGCTGCTTTTGAAATAAAAACAAATGTAGCCCCACTATGTTTCATATATTCAGAAAATTAAAGTGCCCACCATTTAAAGCTTTCGGCCATCAACAAATAATATGCACTTTCTCATATACATTGGTAATCCATGCACACATATATTTTGTGTACAGTCGACTGCACTTCCTGTATCCTAGTTTTTTTAGTCAATTACAGAAAACTAATAAAGATACATAATTTAGTATATTATTTGGTTACTAAAATTGTTTTTAGTTTTTACTTTCACCCATTGGATGTATTAATCGAATAACATAATGTATTGTCTTTATTTGTTATTACAAAAATGTCAAACTAACACGTTTACTATGGCAAATTTGCAACTGCTAAAAAAACAATACACTACAAAGTATGATGCAAAGAATATAAAATAACATCATTTTGTTAAAGTAACATAATTTCTTAAATTTTTTGTTTCAGTTCTTTTATATTATCAGCATACACATATACGTATCCATCATTATATATGGCATCACACAGTTTTCCTCTGCCCTTGCTAGACCCGTGACATACATGCACACAATTGCAAGTGTCTTATTCAAATTATGTGCAACATAATTTACTCCATTTCATATACATATACATAAATTCATACATGTACGAAAACCAAAGATAATCATGCATCCATGGGTTTTATATCAAATTAAACACATAAGTTTTGCAAAACCATAACAAATATATCAAGGTTACTTACATCGATTCGGGTATACTATATCATATACAAATAGAATAGCAACGTGTGAAGACAAGTTTCCTTTTTCTCTAAATGCCAGCCTCGGTTGTGAGCCAACAAGTTTAGCCCAATTTCTTCCATATTATGGTGGCTTTTGATTTTTTATCTTTCGGCTGCCCAGAATGCCAATGGTGTTTTCCCACTTTTTTTTATAACATGAAACATGCAGCATTGAATTTGGAGGGACTTTGGTTGTAGTTAAGGAATGGAATGAATGGGGGGTTGAATAACCCCCACGTTATCTTCTCCTTTTTTACATTTAAACTATTTATTTATTTATTTATTATTATTACAACATTTCTTAATTAAATTCTTTTCTTTTTTTAAACAAACCTGGGACGTAACAGACCTCCCCCCTTACAATAAGTTTCGTCCTCGAAACTTGCGTGTTACGTGGTTCATAGCTTAGTATAATACTACTTAATCCATTCAACTAATATACGTCTCGAATATCATCATATCAATCTTACTTTTTAGGTTGTTAAGCTCTGACCTTCACTTTCATCACATAATAAGTATCATTAAACTCATATACTTGTAATCTACAATTTCCGGATTCTCAAACTCGTCATTTATGATTCACCTCTGAGATATATAATCAAACTAAATATCCATTGAGTACTCCAATATGTTAATCATTACACTCCCTCAGCACAGAATTGAGATCTTAAGTCACTTCTTATATACTTACGAACTAGCTCCATGACCATATCCTTACTCCTTCGGCATACCATTAATAACCTAATATACGAAGTATGTGTATGGACATATTTTTCTTCAATTCAAAAGAAAAGTAGCTTACGTAGCTATCATTTGGAATATGGCTTTGACTATTTAAAATAATATGCCTTCTAATATTTGGTAAACACAAAAACCAAAGTATCATATATTTGTTTTCGTAGGTGTCACAAATGACTATTTATGAAACAATCATATAACTTGTTCGCAAAAGTATTACACTTAAAACCACTTTAAAAAAATTGTTACACAACAATTGTAAAATTTCTTTTTACAAAACGATTTGAATACGATGTCTTTTTTTTCCAAAGAAATATATGTTTTGAAAGCTACGTTTTGTTTCGCAAAAACATAACAATTGGGTACTCAACAAATGTAAGGTTTCATAAAACAATTTGAATAAGGTACATGTCTTCTTCAAAAAGAAGTATATATATTTTGAAACTACTTCTGCTTCACAAAATTAAATAAGTTCATCGTAAGCAGATAAATAACTTCAAAAAACATTTAATGGATAAAATGCTTGCAATGTCGATAGTCGATAAAGAAAATTTTTTTAGCAGCCTAAATATAGCTAAACAAAAGTTTGAGAAATATGAGAGATATATAATTATATCGCTCTTCAAGAACATCATTATTTTAAAATACATCAGTTTTATGCGAGGTAGTCGAAATTCCAGTAGGTTGCTAAAGAATATGGCCTTGTAAAGTTAATAGAGTATATGGAAGAATAAAACTCGTTGAAATATTTAAAAGCAGAAATCTTTGTAATATATTTGAAATGCAAAATATATCATGTTGTACGTGATTATATGAAAATGTTTACCTACAAAAAAAATTCCAATATTTCATATAATTTTCCAAGACACACTTTAAGGTCAAATGAAAAATCCACTTGTGTACCGTTTCTTATAAATCTTTAACTTAAGTTGTCTAATCCTAGTATGCCGCACTAAATATTAAACAACTTAAGGTGTTTTTAATTCACCGTGCTTCTGCGCGCCACACTAATCCACCGTACTTTTTTACTTAGTTATTTCATCCACGGATTTTAACTTAGTTAGATCTTACCTAAAAGAACCACTGCTTGTTCATGCTTACTCTACTACAATCAAGCCTACTCGATACATCTGTATTTACGTGTTTCTAGGAATCAACACTTAACCCAATTTGTAATAATTCTTCATTCCACTGTACTTATTTTAGTAGTGCTCACTTATCACTATCAATCAATATCTCTAATGGAACTAGTATCTTCGGTTTACTTGATACTCTAAAATTCAACATCTTAATCATAACTATAACCCCTTTGTATGATATTATTTGCTACACTCTACTGATCATAACGCTAATAATTCTTTTTCTTAGTACTTTGTTTTACTATAATTCATTCCTTAGGAACTTTGATTCCAACTTAGACCTAATCACGTTCCGACACTACTGTCAAACGTAGGAGCATGAACCCGCTTCATTCATTATAATGGTACCGGGTTTCCAGTGGTCGGATCTAAGGAAATGTACAAGTGATTATAGTCAGTACTATGGTAAGGCAACTAATTCAGAGTCGTATGGAGTTTCCTAGGTATACATGGGCATATCCTTTATCCGATCATCACTGAGGTTTAATATCATGAATTATTTCTAGAGTCCATACTCGTATTATCATTCCTTACGTCTAAAATCATTACTTATTTCTAAGTTCAATGCTTAGAATATAATCACAGCTTGTGACTAAGATTAGTGTTTATGTTCAAATCATCACCTAATGTTTAGATCACCCCTTAATTCCTAGAGCCGATATTTAGTATCCTCATTCCATAAGTCTAAGATCGTAACTTATGGGCAACATCATCACTTTACTTCTAAGGTCATGCCTTATTTCTAATAACATGCTTCATATATAATCATTGCTTACGACTAAAAATCGGTACATATTTCTAAAATCGTAGCTTAAGGGCAAAATTGTAACTTAATTCTAAGTTCATATCCTAAATCTATGCTTCCGCCGTGGATCTGGAGCCATGCTCTGATACCAAATATAGCGACCCATCCCGAGCGCTAGTACTCGAAACGACTCACCCGCCGTATCTCGCTAAAGAGAATACAAGGCGTCGATGCAATTCAATTACACGTCATTATAATAACGTAAATCGATATCAACGGAAGTCATAAACTAAAACTCTCGAATAAAATAATCATCATCATTAATACAATGTCTAGGTTAATACAAACCAATACACTGGTCAAATGTGGATAAACACTAATCTCCAAAATACGTAACCTCGAATGTCGAAATAACTGTCTCAATTAAATCCTCAAAAGTGTGCGCCCCGCACCGGCCTGCCCACGTACGGTGCGCCCGCCGTACTTCACTACGGAGAGTACCAGACGTCAATCCATATCATATCGTAGTCCATAACGACTTGTATGGACTTTCCTGCTTACACGTCAACAGGTAAGCAAAAATTTGAGGCAGAATAAAAACTTTTAAATAAAAACATGTCGGATATCCATCACAACGTTTACAACCATGTCCACAAAATATAAAGAGAAATCGGAATTTAAAGTTCCATCATAAGTGCATCAAACATAATCATCATAACAAAGTCCTTAAGCTGTCCTCCTCTCGCACATCTATGGATAGGGAACCTTAGGCTCGTCATCGATCCACTCTATCATGTTTTCTGCAGGCCGTGGAGGAAAAATAAAGGGTGAGTGACAAAGTCACCAGCAAGTACACCATAAACAATCATGAATTAAATGGAAAGTATGCACAAGAACCAAATGCAGCATGTATGAGTATGCACATGTGATACATCATGATAAAAATGAGGATAAGTTATTTCATTCTTTCTTTCAAAAACGTCATCGTCAATAAAATGAGAGAAGTGAGTATTCAGATCTATTATATCCGGATCTGAGGCGGTCATACCATTCCCTTCAGATCTATTATGTCTGGATCTGAAAACGGTCATCCAATCAATCATCGTCATCAGGTCTATTATCTCCGGACCTGTACGGTCATAAATCATCATTATTAGGTCTATTCTCTCCGGGCCTAAACGGTCATAATCATCATCAGATCAATTAACCCTGGATCTGGAGCGGGTTATGCAGGCTAGGAACCAATGGTACCAATAGGAGTCGTTTTTTTCGAAATTGAAATCTTTTCTTTAAAAGAGCTTTCCGTACTTTCTTTGACATAAAATTAGTTTCATAACTCATGTAAATGAGGATGATGCAATGCATGATGTGCAATATGCAATTCATGACTAAATGCATCACATAATACATATATGGCCTTGTTCTTTAAGCAGGAAATTTTTTTCCAGAATTAACGTTCTGTTCATGCAGCCTCAAACATATCGAATCAGGCCTATTTTCATAATATCATGCCATAAATATGCATAATGGAGTCTTATCTACATGCAATAAAAATTTCGTAACGTTTTGAGATAGATAATGTTGGACCATACACCAGCAATAAACACCACCAGAGGGGGGGGGGGGTGAATAGTGGTTAGTGGAAATTACACTACAACCCCTTTATAAAAATCCCCTTTGAAAATAGAATCTGAGACCACCTCAGATTCAGAACCCGTTTTTCAAAAATTCAAAAATAATTGTACACAACTCCAAAAATTATGACAATTCCCAGAATTTAACTTCAATGTGTTAACAAGACTTTGTCCAAAAATCAGACAAAAATAAGATCGTTTGGCCCTTCAAACAAATAAAAAGATTCAGATGGTCAATCTGGATAGAATTGGACAGAATGTTGCTGATTTTGAAAAACGTGTTTCTCTTTGAATACTAAACCAAAAAGGTTGATCTTTATATCACAACACTACTTAGGATGTGTAGATGACGTTTCCAAAAGGCCCTGACCTTAAATAACTTTTGATAAATACCGAATTTAAGGTTTCTCAAAACTGGTCAGATTGCAGCCAGATTGGAGCAGTTACCTTGCAAAGACTGAAAGACTAACTTTACCTTGCTCAAATCAAGTGATTCTTGTTGCAAATGAAAGATAACAGTCTAAAGTGTAACTCCACCAAAAATCACAAATTTTGAAAGCGTTTAGCTATTTTTTCAAATTCTGAGATATTGTGTGAAAACTGCAGTAAAAACAGACAGAAAACAGAAATGAAGAAACAAGACAAGAACACCGAGGATTTATCCTGGTTCGGTCAATGTGACCTACTCCAGTCCCAAGGAACACCTTTCCTTGGATTTCACTATGAAATGAATCACCTTACAACAAGAACCAAGCTTGATCCTTGAGTTATACACCAACCATATTCAAGACTTGGATAATCACCTTCTATGCAACACTTAGTTGCAACACCTCTACAACCTATTGATATAGCCTTGTAGAAATGGCTAATCAATATTACAAATGAAGCTCAAAAGGATTTTAGCCCAACAAAAACAACAAAAACACCTTTGCTACAAAGAATGAAACAAGAACAACAAAAAGAAGAAGATGATAGCTAGACAATTCAACAAATGCTTGTAAGCTTCAAGTGTGTTTCATCTTCTTCGCCATTGCCTCCTATTTATAGTGTGAATTGAGCCTAGGAGATAAGACTACCAATGTGTCACCATCTTCATCATCAAGTCCAAATGTCTTCTCATCATTGGTTGGCCTTGTACACTTGGCAAAATAAGACAACATAATTGGTCCACCTTGGCAACTCCATTTGGCCGATTTTTTAATTAAAATTGTCTTGGAATTATCTTAAAAATGTGAAGATGATATGGCCATAAAAACTCCATCATCTTCTCAACTCTTTGCCAAGATAATAGGCATGTGGGCATTTGAAAATTTCAAATAAAAATCAGCTCCAAAACTTCAGCCTAGTAGCCGTTGGCTACTTTCAATTTTCCAAGAAAAATTCTTTTAATTATCCTTTGTAAAATGAAGAAAATAAGAAATGATAATATCACCAAAATACCTTCAACTCCAAGCAAAAGAATAGGGCATGTGAAGTCTTCATTTGACTTCAAAAAATATGATAAAAACGGCCATATTCACCAAGTAGCCGTTTGGCTACATTTGAAAAGTCCAAGTTTGCAATTTTTGCCAACTAGCTCCTTTTTTATTGGTCCACTTATCACCAAGCTATAAAATGAAAAACACATCATATAAACCATATAAATCACGTTTTAAAGCATACATATAGGTGTAGAAACTCAGATTTTTGAAGAAGAAATCAATAGATAATAGTTGACAAGATTATGTCAACGTGTAACACCGAAATTCCCAATATTTCTTTTTATATGTCGTGATCATTTCCACACCTTTACCACATTTGATAAACTCTGAAAAATGATGATAAATATGCTCTTATAACATATATAAGAGGTTCTTCAAGGAAAAAATAGAATGTGACATCTCAAATCGTCACATATCCAGCTATAGTCATTAATACCATCAAAAGAGAGAAATGATATAAGATCACCATATAATCTTCAAAATAATAATAACTCAGCTCCAGAATGAAGATAATAATATGCTCAAGAGATTCCTTGAGTGAAAATACCAAAAATACCATTGGGGTGAAATGACCAAAATACCCCTGGTATGTGAAAACTCCAGAAATGACCCGGATGGTCAGAAATAATCATGATATCACCTTTGTCATGATAAATAGTACAAGAATACATCCTTAAAATACTTTCACCATGTGATGTTTCTACAAAACTCAAAATACCAATTTTGCCCTTTTTGGTAAGTTGTAGAAACTTCCAAGGCACGTTAGTCACAAGACATTTATAATCACCAAAAACACATAATATA
This sequence comes from Eustoma russellianum, assembly GCA_036186865.1. Classification (NCBI taxonomy): domain Eukaryota; kingdom Viridiplantae; phylum Streptophyta; class Magnoliopsida; order Gentianales; family Gentianaceae; genus Eustoma; species Eustoma russellianum. Next base: position 13,964,419 of record AP025074.1, on the reverse strand, counting down.
CACATGATGAACATGTATAGATCATATCCAAATGAAAACAACTAATTTATCACATTTTAGAAAAATATTTCTAAAAACTCTAGACATCGATCGATCGAAGTGGCTCACTTCAGAGATCGATGTCTCACAGTAAGGTTCAGAATTTGTTTATGACCTAAATTGATCGATCAAAGTGAGGGTTCGATGTACATCGATCGATCAATGTGTCTCAAGTTCAGAGATCAATGTCTCACCGTAAAGTCTTAAAATTTCACTGCTTTACATAGATCGATCGATGTGAGGGATCTATGTACATAGGTCGATTGATGTGCAACAATCTGAGAGATCTATGTCAACTTTTCCAACTTTTTCAACTTTTAACCACATATAACACCATGTGTGACATTTTTAAGTATCCACCACTTAAAATCATGACTTTAAAAATTATCCAAACATATTTCTCAACATTCTCCCCCTTTTGGATGATTTTCAAAATAACCTAACATGATTTTAATGTCACAACTTATAACCAATTGTTTATCATAAATCTAACAATTGTTTCACCAAGTTTGTACCAATTGTTTTAGAAACTAACCTCCAACCAATTACCAATTGTTTTCACATGGTTTTTAAATTTTCAACTCTTATATGCTCATGTACTCATATGCTCCCCCTCAATTTGTACTCTCCCCCTTAACCTATGCTCACCTTATACCAATTCAATTCAAACTTAGCATATTATGACTTACCAACTATGCTCAACTTATACCAATTCAATTGAAACTTGGCATATTATGACTTACGAACTAAAATCATGTTCTTATTCTATATCCCCCTTTATTTTGCAAATCATGCAAAAGATAAAACTATGCAATAGTATCGTAAGTCATCATACCTAGCTTGGCTCGTAAGTTTTCAAAAGTGGCTTGATTAAGGGGTTTGGTAAAGATATCAGCTATTTGGTGATCAGTTCTTATATGGTTTATAACTATATTCTCATTTTGAACATGATCTCGAAGGAAGTGGTACCGCACGTCAATGTGTTTGGCCTTAGAATGAAGCACCGGATTCCGAGAAAGATTGATTGCACTTGTGCTATCCCAAAAAATTGAAATCTTATTCATTTTAATGCCAAAATCACTAAGTTGCTGTTTAAGGCAGAGTATTTGGGTAGTACACAAACTCAATACTATATACTTGGCTTCGGTGGTAGAAAGTTCTACACTAGCTTGCTTTTTAGAAAACCAAGAAATCAAGTTGGTTCCTATGAATTGACAAGTACCGCTAGTGGATTTTCTATCTAATTTGCAACCACCATAATCAGCATCACTATATGCGTGTAATTCCAACTTAGCGTTTCTATCATATCACGGTCCTAAATGAGGTGTGTGTTTAAGATATCTAAAGATCTTTTTCACCGCATTGTAATGTGATACCTTGGGACAAGATTGAAACATAGCACACATACATACATTAAACATGATGTCAGGTCTTGACGCAGTTAAGTATAACAGTGATCCAATAATAGACCTATAAAGTGTGTCATCAAAAGGTTTACCATTTTCATCCTTATCTAGTTTGGTGCTAACACTCATGGGGGTAGTTGTAGGTTTCAATTCTTCAAAGCCACACTTCTTAATCATATTATTGACATACTAAAGTTGGCTAATGTGAATTCCTTGAGGGGTTTGTTTGATTTGAAGCCCTAAGAAGTAGTTCAATTCTCCTTCCATTGACATTTCAAATTCCGACTTCATACAATCTTCGAAGTATTTTACTAAGGTAGGGTTGGTTGAACCAAAGATAATATCGTCTACATATATTTGAACTATTAACAAGTCATTATTTTTTCTGCTTAGGAATAATGTGTTGTCTATGGTTCCCCTTTGATAATTATTTGCAATAAGAAAGTTCGCAAATCTATCATACCAAGCTCTTGGAGCTTGTTTCAAACCATATAAAGCTTTCTTAAGCTTATAAACATGGTTAGGATTCTTTGGATCTTCGAATCCAGGGGGTTGTTTCACAAACACCTCTTCTTGGATGTATCCATTCAAGAATGCACTCTTGACATCCATTTGGAAGATTTTAATGTTGCTTACACTTGCAATTGCAAGTAACAATCTAATTGCTTCTAGTCGTGCAACAGGTGCAAAGGTTTCTTCATAATCTATTCCTTCTTGTTGATTATAACCTTGTGCGACTAGTCTAGCCTTACTCCGTGTGATGTTTCCTTGTTCATCCATTTTATTCCTAAAGACCCATTTAGTTCCTATTATAGACTTGTCTTCATGTTTAGGTACTAAGTCCCGTACGCTGTTCCTTGTGAAGTGGTTCAATTCCTCATGCATGGCATCTATCCATGATATGTCACCTAAGGCTTCCTTAACATTCTTAGGTTCTATGTGGGAAACTAAGCTATGCCCTTCAAGTTGACTTATGTTTCTACGTGTTCTAACCCCAACACTTGGATCCCCAATGATTAATTCTTTAGGATGCCACCAATTACTAGATTGACTAGGTTCACCCTCATCTTGTTCAAATGTTTCATTAGTGTGAACATTATCATATATAATTTGATCATTAGTTGTATTATCTTCTAATTGCAAAGTTTCTTTATTTATTTCATCTAAGGGTTCATGCATATCTTGTCCAGGGGGAGTTGGTTCTAGATGATCAAGTATAGGCTCAAGTAATACATCATCATCAAACATATTTTCAACATTATTCTCATGTTTATGTTGAGTTTTATCACTAACTTCAAAGCATGCATTTTCATTGAATTTCACATGTATAGATTCAATTATTTTTCTAGATGCAGGATTATAACACCTCTATGCTCTAGAATTAGTTGAATAACCAAAAAATATACATTCGATTGACTTTTGTTCAAATTTGTCTAGATTATCCTTAGTGTTCAAAACAAAACACTTACACCAAATACTTTAAGATAATTTATTTTAGGCTGTCTATTATTTAACAACTCATAAGGTGTTTTATTTAATTTCTTTCTAATAGAAAGCCTATTTATAATATAGCATACACAACTAACAGTTTCAGCCCATAAATATTTAGGTAATTTATTTTCACATAGCATTGTTCTAGCAACTTCTTGAATGGTTCTATTTTTACGTTCAGCAACTCCATTGAGTTGTGGTGTTCTAGGTGGTGAGAATTCATGTTTTATTCCATGTAATTCACAAAATTTGATTACATCTTTGTTTTTAAATTCTCCACCTCTGTCACTTCTAATTCGTTTAACATTTTCTTTGTAAATGTTTTCAAGTTGCTTAATAAGTGTTTCGATTGCTAATGGAGCATCGTCTTTGTGTGCTAAAAACAATGTCCATGTGTAGCATGAGTAATCATCTACTATGACACACACATAGTAGTGTCCACCTAGACTTCTTGTCTTACTTGGACCAAATAAGTCTAAGTGAAGCAATTCTAGTACATGACTAGTACTCACTTCATGTTTCGGTTTTAATGTTTCTTTAATGTGTTTTCCTTTAATACATGTTTCACACATCTGAAAATTATCTAAGTCTAACTTAGGAATTCCTCTAATTAAATTCTTCTTAGATAATTTCTTAATGGTTGAAATTCCTATATGGCCTAATCTTCTATGACATAAATTCACATCTAAGTCATGTGATATTAGACACTTGACCTTAGCATCTAACACGTTATCTAAGGTAAGATTATGAAATGTTACCATCCCTATTTCCTTTTAAAGCTATTTCTCCTTTTTATTTATTATATGACATGAATTGGAAAGAAAAGTGACATTATAACCGCAATCTATAAGTTGAGAAATACTAAATAAATTATAAGAAAGGTTACTTACTAACAACACATTTCGTATTTGAAATGTGTTAGGGTCCCTAATTGTTCCTTTTCCAACAACTTGTCCTTTGTTGTTGTCACCGAATGTTACTTTTCCTCCATTATTGTTATGTTCCAACTCGGTGAATAGTTTGGGGTTTCCCGTCATATGCCTCGAACATCCACTATCTAAAAATCATTTGGTTTTTAGATTCTTTGACTTTGCCTCCTTGCATTCCTTGCGTTTTACCTATAATGGAGACAAAGTTTTAGGTACCTTTATTTGGGTCCTTGAATGTTAGGGGCACCATTCTTGTTTAGATATCCCTTAGGTATCCAAACTTGAACATACCTTCTAGACACATTTTTAGCATTGTTATAATTTGGAAAATAAGAAGGATTAGCATATAGATGATCATTCCACATAAGTGAAGATGCATTGTTATACATGTTGTGCCATGGTCGATAACTACTATGTCTTGGCCGATTTTGATAGTGTGTATAATGCATGTAATTTTGTTTCTTGAATGGCGTTCTATATGTATGTTCATATGCATTTCTATAAGACTTATATGAGTGTTGTCTATACTTAGGTTCATAATAAGTTGTATGCATTTTATTCGGTCTAGTTGCATTTGTATACATGTAGGCATAATTTCTAGGTTGTCTAGATGCAAAATTAGGCCTTGTTGCACGTTAATATATATGTGCTTTTGTGGGTGCGTGTTGTATTTTTGCCTTAGAATAAGTAGAAGAAGGAGTAGAAGAAGATTTAGCAGGCAAAGTCGTTTTTATTGCTTTATAAGGTTGTTTAGTAGTTGAGGATACAAACTTAGTCTTTTTATCAACTTTGTCATCTTTTTCTTTATAGCCTAAGCCGGTTTTATCATTTTCATACTTTTGTGATGGTAAGTGTATCTAACATATTTGCACCAGATTTAAATTGCTCTAACATTTTTTCTAAGTTAAGTCTAGAAGACTTAAGTTGTACTATCTCATTTTCACAATTTCCTAACTTAGATTTTAACATACTATTTCAATTTTTAATGTATGTTCATTTTTCTTATATGATTCAATTTTATTATCTAAAGAATCAAGTGTATTAGTAGACTCTTGTTCAAAAGATTCTAATTGATCGGAAAATTCCAAGTTGACGTCTTCAACTTGTCATTTTCTTCAATTAGTTTCTTCTTTTCTTTAGAGATCCTCTTACAGTGAGCATGCATTTTTAAAAATTCTTCATACATTTCATCAAATGTCATTTCATTTTCAGAATCACTATCAGATGAAGAACTTACTTCATTTGATACGAAGCAGATTTGATCTTCCTCTATGTCAGATTTTGAATCGGATGAGTCGCTACATGTGCTCACCTTCATTGCTCGTTTGTCTTTCTTTGACTTAGACTCCTTTGTCTTTTGTGCCTCTTTGTCCTTGGCTTGTTTGTTATTATTGTTATTATTATTATTTTTCTTTGTTTGACAATCATATGAAATATGTCCTTTTTGACCACACTCGTAGCACTTTAACTCTTTATTATACCATTTGTTGTTGTTAGAGTTATTTTTCTTAGAAAAAGAACAAGAAGAGGAAGTACGTTGTCTATTCCTATTTGGACGTTTGAAAAACTTTCTAAGTTTTCTTGTTATTAATATCAAGTCATCATCTAATTTATTATCACTATGACTATCATCATTACTAGCATGTGTTTCAGTTGTTTTGAAAGCTATTGACTTACCAGATGATTTAGACGATTCAGAATTTCGTTGGTTTAATTTTACCTCGTATACTCTAAGTGAGCCTATCAATTCATCCATTTTTGTGATCGATTTCGTCTCTTCAATTGCCGTGACCTTTGGATCCCATTCAGCAGGAAGGCTTCGTAGCACCTTTTGCACCTTTTCATTGTTCATGAATGATTTGCCTAAAGCTTTGTGAGAAACTATGGCCATTGTATGTACCTTTAATCTGAGAGTAGCAGGATACAAAGAGTAATTGTTTCTAGGCCTTGTATTGTTTGTATGGTGTTGAATCTTGCTTCTTTGAGTGGTGTTGACCCCGCTCTGATACCAATTGTTGGACCTTGCACCTGCAATAAACACCACTAGAGAGGGGGTGAATAGTGGTTAGCGGAAATTACACTACAACCCCTTTATAAAGATTCCCTTTGAAAACAAAATCTGAGACCACCTCAGATTTAGAATCCGTTTTTTAAAAATTCAAAAATAATTGTACACAACTCCAAAAATTATGAAACTTTCCAGAATTTAACTTAAATGTATTATCTGTCCAAAAATCAGATAAAAATAAGATCGTTTGACCCTTCAAACAAATAAAAAGATTCATATGGTCAATCCGGACAGAATTGGACAGAATGTTGCTGATTTTGAAAAACGTGTTTCTCTTTGAATACTCAACCAAAAAGGTTGATGTTTATATCAAAATACTCCTTAGGATGTTTAGATGATGTTTCCAAAAGGCCCTGACCTTAAACAATTCTTGCTAAATACAGAATTTATGTTTTCTCAAAACTGGTCAGATTACAGCCAGATTGGAGCAGTAATGTTGCAAAGACTGAAAGACTAACTTTCCCTTGTCCAAATCAAGTGATTCTTGTTGTAAATGTAATTTTACAGTCTGAAGTATAACTCCACCAAAAATCACAATTTTTGAAAGTGTTTAGCTATTTTTTCAAATTGTGAGAAATCGTGTGAAAACTGCAGTAAAAACGGGCAGAAAACAGAAATGAATAAACAAGAAAAGAACACCGAGGATTTATCCTGGTATGGTCAATGTGACCTACTCCAGTCCCAAGGAATACCTTGTTAGACTGTGCACCTGCAATAAACACCACTAGAGGGGGATGAATAGCGGTTAGCGGAAATTACACTACAACCCTTTACAAAAATCCCCTTTGAAAACAAAATCTGAGACCACCTCAGATTCAGAATTTGTTTTTGAAAAATTCAAAACTAATTGTAAACAACTCCAAAAATTATGAAACTTTTCAGAATTTAACTTCAATGTGTTAACAAGACTCTATCCAAAAATCAGATAAAAATAAGATCGTTTGACTCTTCAAACGAATAAAAAAATTCAAATGGTCAATCTGGACAGAATTGGACAGGATGTTGCTGATTTTGAAAAACGTGTTTCTCTTTGAATATTCAACCAAAAAGGTTGATCTTTATATCAAAACACTCCTTAGGATGTGTAGATGATGTTTCCAAAAGGTCCTGACCTTAAACAATTCTTGATAAATACAAAATTTAAGTTTTCTCAAAACTTGTCAGATTGCAGCCAGATTGGAACAGTTGTCTTGCAAAGACTGAAAGACTAACTTTTCCTTGCTCAAATCAATTGATTCTTGATGCAAATGAAAGCTAACATTCTGAAGTATACCTCCACCAAAAATCACAAATTTTGAAAGTGTTTAGCTATTTTTTCAAATTGTGAGAATTTGTGTAAAAACTGCAGTAAAAACAGGCAGAAAACAGAAATAAAAAAAAAAGACAAGAACACCGAGGATTTATCCTGGTTCGGTCAATATGACCTACTCCAGTCCAAAGGAACACCTTGTTGGACCGTCCACCTGCAATAAACACCACTAAAAGGGGGTGAATAGTGGTTAGCAGAAATTACACTACAACCCTTTGCAAAAATCCCCTTTGAAAACAGAATCTGAGACCACCTCAGATTCAGAACCCGTTTTTAAAAAATTCAAAACTAATTGTACACAACTCCAAAAATTATGAAACTTTCAAGAATTTAACTTCTATGTGTTAACAAGACTCTATCCAAAACCCAGACAAAAATAAGATCGTTTAATCCTTCAAACAAATAAAAATATTCAGATGGTCAATATGGAAAGAATTGGACAGAATGTTGCTGATTTTGAAAACATGTTTCTCTTTGAATATTCAACTAAAAAGGTTGATATTTATATCAAAACACTCCTTAGGATGTGTAGATGATGTTTTTAAAAGGCCCTGACCTTAAACAATTCTTGATAAATACAGAATTTAGGTTTTCTCAAAACTTGTCAGATTGCAGCCAGATTGGAGCAGTTATCTTGCAAAGACTGAAAGACTAACTTTCCCTTGCTCAAATCAAGTGATTCTTGTTGCAAATGAAAGTTAACAGTCTGAAGTATAACTAAAAGACTAACACCGAGGATTTATCCTGGTTCGGTCAATGTGACCTACTCCAGTCCCAAGGAACACCTTTTCTTGGATTTCACTATGAAATGAATCACCTTACAACAAGAACCAAGCTTGATCCTTGGGTTATATACCAACCCTACTCAAGACTTGGATGATCACCTTCTACGCAACACTTAGTTGCAACACCTCTACCACCTATTGATATAGCCTTATAGAAATGACTGATCAATATTACAAATGAAGCTCAAGAGGCTTGTAGCTCAACAAAAACAACAAGAACACCTTCGCTACAAAGAATGGACCAAGAACAACAACAACAACAAGAAGATGATAGCTAGATAATTCAACAAATGCTTGTAAGCTTCAAGTGTGTTTCATCTTCTTCACCATTGCCTCTATTTATAGTGTGAATTGAGCCTTGAAGATAAGAATGCACATGTGTCATCATCTTCATCATCAAGTCCAAGTGTCTTCACATCATTGGTTGGCTTTGTACACTTGGCAAAATAAGACAACACAATTGGTCCACCTTGGCACAATGATGCTGGCCGAAAATACACCTTGGATTGTCTCATTTATCCTTTGCAAAGTATAGATAATATGGAGAAGATAATACCTCAACTTCTTGGCATAAACATAGGACATGTGAATGTTGAAGAATTCAAACTCAAAATTTAGCTCCAAAATCCATTAAGTAGCCGTTGGCTACCTTTCATATTTTCTCCAAAATAATCTTTATCAATATGTAAATAATAAGAGAGGATAACACCACCAAAATAACCCCAACTTCAAGCACAATAATAGGACATGTGAGATCTTCATTTGACTTCATAAATCTGCTGAAAAATATCCATGATGACCAAGTAGCCATTTGGCTACATTTGAAAATTTCCAAGTTGGCAATTTTTGCCAACTAGCTCCTTTTTAATTTGTCCACTTGTCACCAACTCATAAAATGAATACCACATCATATCCACATGATTAATCACGTTTTTGGACATACATATATCTGTAGCAACTTAGATTTTTGAAGAAATCGATAGATAATAATTGACAAGATTATGTCAACGTGTAACACCGAAATTCCCAATATTTCTTCTTATATGTCGTGATCATTTCCACACCTCTAACACCTTTGATATCTCTGAATAATGATGATAAATATGCTCTCATAACATATATAAGAGGGTCTTCAAGATAAAAATAGAATGTGACATCTCAAATCGTCACATATCCAGCTATAGTTAATAATATCATCATGTGATTGAAAATAAAATAGAGAATCACCATATTATCTTCAAATTAATAATAAATCAGCTCCAGAATAAAGATAATAATATGCTCAAGAGATTCCCTTGAGTGAAAATACCAAAAATACCCTCGGGGGTGAAATGACCAAAATACTCCTGGTATATGAAAACTCTAGAAATGACCCGGATGGTAAGAAATAATTACGCTATCACCTTTGTCATGATAAATAGTATAAGAATACATCCTTGAAATATTTTTACCATGTGACACCTATAGGATCTGCAAGGCACCACTAGAAGGGGGGTTGAATAGTTGGTGCGGAAAATGTGGTTTTTAAAATAGTTCTGAAAACAGTTTCTGTTTTCAGGACCAGTATTAAAACGTTTTGAAAACTAGGTTACAGGTCTTCAAAAATTCTGAAATTTGGAGAGAACTTAGCCTCAGATATTATGAGTGTCTCCTAAAAATTTCATATTTAAATTCAACCTCTAACCCCTTGAAAATTCGTTGGTGGTCAGATTGCGCAAATCTGCCAGAGACGGTAGACTGATTTGAAAAATTTATTTCTATTTGTGCGTAACTCCAAATGCTCTGAAAATTTAAATACTAACCCATTATTAGTTTTATTTAAATGGATTGAAACAGTTTTGAAAAATTCTTTTGGGAAGTTAGTCAAATACGATCAAAGTCTCAACCTTTGCAAGCCTAAAAATTAGACTGCACTAGTCTCAGAACTTTGGACGTTTGGATGACTTATACTTGTCCAAAAGGGTTGAACGTGTGCCAAATTAACCTTAAGATGTGTGCCTATGGTTCTGGAAAGTTTCATAATTTTTAAAATTCGTTTACTATTTTTACGAGCGTGATCAAAAACGATACACAGTGCTGAAACTGAAAGTAAGTGCTGAAAGTAAATGATACCAAGAATTTTATATTGGTTTGGTTATAAACAACCTACTATAGTCTTCGAGGACACCTTCCTTGGTTAGCACTAAACACACAACACAAAGTAACACCTTACCACGGGTTGATGGAGTTACACACCAACTCCAACTCTTTACAAATCTTGTATGAGAATACAATTGTCACGAATACCACCACCTTTCAAGTGCAAGATTGATCACACCTTGATCAATCTTTTTACAATGATAAAGAATATGTGGTGGACTACATGAAGCCTATTCAAGTATATGAATGTAAGTGCAATAGGCTTTTAGAGAGAAGAAAGAAAGAGAGCGTAGAAGAGAAGGCTAGAACACGTTTCGATCTTTCAAATTGCAAGACTTGTTCTTGTTTTTGTTTTGCTCTCTTCCTTCCTTTTTAACTTGAGTTGGCCGCCCCCTTTGTCCTCTTTCCTCTCATGAAAATTATCTTCTAAGTCCTTGGAAGAATATATGACATCATTGTGACCTGTCTTCTTACTTGGCATGTTCTCATTGGATGATCATTAAGCTCTTGCTTACTTGGAACTCAGTGATTGGTTGGATATTGTCATCACTTGATGACTAGACAAATCTGAGAATAACACTTAAAACATGTGCCAAAATCATCATAAAATGATTACCATAATTTACAAGATCATCACATAAAATTTGGAACATAATTTTCTCCAATAAGCCAAAAAAGAATCGGCCATAATGCTACTTTACATGCTGAAATTTCAGCATGTGAAACATTTGTATTCTATTCAAAATGTTGCCAATTTTGCTTTGATTTATTTCTTGAAAATGAATCACCATTCAGTACAAGACATCTTTATCAATTTTTGGAATAAAAATTAGACATCAATGAGGCCTAAAATTTGGCCATTATGCATTACACACATGCTAAAAATTTCATCATGTGTGATATTCAAAGATATCACCATTTTAATTTTATAATATATTCAAAATATTTCCAAATTATATCCCAATTATCCACATGATTCAAGACAACAAAATATGGCTCATTAAAGGGTAAAAATCGGCCAGCTCTTTAGCACGCATGCTGAATTTTCAGCATGTGTCACAATTGTGACAAGATTTGAAATGTTACCTTTTGTAGTTCCTTTCTTTCAGTCACCAACATTGCATGCTTTATTCTTGACCAATCAAGATGCCAAAAAAGCTCCACATATGCTCCAACTCAGCTGGAATAGGCGTGTGACATGGTTGTGCGTGTGCTGAAATTTATTTTTGCTAACTTTGTAAAATAGTGCACATTTAATAATACACACATGGTATATTCCAATCAGCCCTTAATTGAATTTTCTAGAAAACTTTGAGATGTATGAAATATGTAAAAACTGTCTAGATACATGTTATATGATGTGCCAAAAACGTTCCATGTGTCGTGTACGTAGAAAACCGAATTTTTGACTTTTATCGATTACCTGATTTTTCTCTAATTAAATTCCAAATTTTTGCACATGTTATATATATTATGTCACACATAATATACATAAATTAAACTTTAATATTCAGCAGTTAGCTGATCTTAAAGTGGCGCCTAAACCATGTGACAAAATTGAAATTGGAATCTCCACAATTTGGCCTTAATGTGGGGTGATTTGTGTGTGCCAACATAGAATGATTTTATGACTGCACATACCATGTAAGCCACAAAATTTATGGCTATTTTTAAAGTGTAGAGGCTGGCCATTTATTTATGGCAAGTACGTGACACGTTGGCGAAGTTTCGGTATTCGTCCGATTTGACAATTTTCGGTTTAGAACCTTTTAACGTGTCGTATTAAATTTGTCATCGCCATGAATTATATCATATGATATAAGACCTGAATATACTCATAAATATGAGTTAAGTATGATGGTGTGACGTTAATGTACGTACGTAAAATATATAACGTGTCGGTAGTACGTTGGAATAAATATGTATGTGCCATTTTCAAAAAATCTGAATATATATATATATATATATATATATATATATATATATATATATATATATATATTGGCGTGTAATAAGTGTGGAGAGGAGAGGGAGAACTTTCCTTTCTTCAACTTGTTGCCTTTGTGCCTTTTCTAAATATTGCTTCCTTTAATGAACTACTTAGTTTAATTAACTAAGTACTTCACTTAATGAAATAGTTTAGTTCATTAATGGTGGCACCTGAAAATAGTTCAAACACAACAAATGTTTGCCATTTGATGTAAGCTTTAAAGCTTCATGGCTCGTTAGTACGACAACATTATATGTGAACTATATAAGGCAACTTTTATGCAACAACGTGTTATGTCATAAAATATGTCATGTATTTCTTTGTAACACGTTATTTAAATCATGCATTTTGAAATCACTCAAATCCCTTTTTTTTCTACAATCTCCCCCTTTTGATGATTTTCAAAATAACCTACATTCATGATTTAAATCTTATCGCTCCCCCTTCAATTATGCATAAATTCAAATTTTGAATTTCAAATTTCTAATTTCAAACCGCTCCCCCTTGATTTATGCAATCAGTTTCTCTCTCCCCTTAAATCATGCATTCTCTTTCCCTTTATTTTGGAAATTCAATCAAAATATGCATGTAAATATGTAAAGATAATCAAATCAAATCAGCAGAAATCATGCCTAACTTAGAACGAAGATTTTCGTACGTGGCTTTGTTTAAGGCTTTAGTGAAGATATCCGCTACTTGTGCCTCTGTGCGTACGTGATCAATGACAATATCACCATGATTTACGTGATCACGAAGAAAGTGATAGCGTACTTCTATATGCTTGGCCTTAGAGTATAGTACGGGGTTCTTAGATAGGTTGATTGCACTCATACTATCACAATATATAGGAATTTTATTTACGGTAATTCCAAAGTCCGAAAGTTGTTGTTTTATCCATAATAATTGTGTGCAACAAAGACTAAGTGCCATGCACTCAGCTTCAGTAGTGGATAAAGCTACGCTTGCTTGCTTTTTGGAAAACCATGAAATAAGTGAGTTTCTTATAAATTGGCAAGTGCCACTCGTGCTTTTCCTATCTGTCTTACATCCACCATAATCTGCATCCATATAGGCATGTAAGTTAAATTCACAATTTTTATCATACCAAATGCCTAAGGTGGTTGTGTGCTTAATATAGCGGAATATTCTTTTTACCGCATTATAGTGAGACACCTTAGGTTGACTTTGAAAACATGCACACATGCATACACTGAACATGATGTCAGGCCTACTAGAAGTAAGATATAGCAAAGAACCAATCATAGATCTATATAAGGCATTATCAAAATCCTTACCATGTTCTTCTTTATCTAATTTAGTAGTAACACTCATAGGGGTGGGGGATGGTTTCAAATTCTCAAAATTGAACTTTTTAATCATATCATTTACATATTTAGCTTGGCTTATGTGAATGTCTTTACTCGTTTGTTTAATCTGCAAGCCAAGAAAATAGTTCAATTCGCCAACCATAGACATTTCAAATTCGGATTTCATGCAATTTTCAAAATCTTCAACAAGTTTATGAGGAGTAGACCCAAAAATGATGTCATCAACATAAATTTGAATAATAAGTAAATCCGATTTATCTTGTTTTAAAAATAGAGTACTATCTATAGTGCCTCTTTTAAAACTATTTTCTAAAAGAAAAGTAGCAAAACGATCATACCATGCTCTAGGTGCTTGCTTTAGTCAATATAGTGCCTTCTTTAGTTTGTACACGTGATCGGGATGTTCCAAATCTTCAAAACCGGGTGGTTGTTTCACGTATACCTCTTCTTGTATAAATCCATTTAAGAATGCACTTTTCACGTCCATTTGATAGAGTTTAAAATCTTTCATGCAAGCAATGGCAAGTAAAAGTCGTATAGCTTCTAATCGTGCTACGGGTGCAAATGTTTCATCATAATCAATTCCTTCTTCTTGATTATAGCCTTGTTCTACAAGTCTAGCTTTATTTCTAACAACTTTTCCTTCTTCATTCATTTTATTTCTAAACACCCACTTTGTGCCTATTATGGTCTTATCTTGTGGTCGTGGCACTAAGTCTCATACGTCATTTCTAACAAATTGATTAAGTTCGTCATGCATAGCATCAATCCAAGAAGAATCACTCAAAGCATCATGCACATTTTTGGGTTCAATTTCGGAAATCATAGCATGAAATTGATTTATTTTATCCGAAGTTATTCTTCTACGTGGTCGCACTCCGTGAGTGATATCACCTATAATGAGATCATGTGGGTGATCTCCATGCCATCTTGGTTGATTATTTTCTATGTTCTCATGCATTTCTAAGTGATCATACATTTCTAGTGTATCATGCATATCATGCATATCAAACGTGCCATCATCATCATTCAACACATGTTTCAATTCAAAATCATCATCATATTCTTTATCTTTATTAATCTCACCAAATTCATTAAACTTCACATGAATAGTTTTTTATAATTTGTCTAGTGAGAGGGTTATAACATCTATATGCTTTTGAATTTACAGAATATGCAACAAAGATGCATTCAATTGATTTAGATTCAAATTTATCTAAATTGTCTTTTGTATTTAAAATAAAATATTTGCATCCAAACACACGGAAATAGTCAATTTTAGGCATGCGATCATTTAATATCTCATAAGGCGTCTTATTTATTTTCTTTCTAATGGACAAGCGATTTATTATGTAGCATGCACAGTTTACGGCTTCCGCCCACAAAAATCTAGGCAATTTATTTTCGCATAACATAGTTCTAGCAATTTCTTGTAATGTCCTATTCTTTCTTTCTACTACTCCATTTAATTGTGGAATTCTAGGTGACGAAAACTCGTGTTTAATTCCTTTTTCTTCGCAAAATGAAATCATGTCCTTGTTTTTAAATTCACCGCCTCTATCGCTTCTTATCTTTTTCACATTGACACCGTATTGATTTTCAAGTTGTTTTATTAGTTTTGCAATCTCAATGGCACTATCATCCTTATGTGCAAGAAACAAAGTCCAAGTATAACGAGAAAAATCATCAACAATTACACAAGCATAGTGACATCCACCAAGACTCGTAGTGCGACTAGGACCAAATAAATCAATGTGTAGTAATTCTAAAACTCTAGTCGTGCTTATTTCATTTTTAGGTCTTAGTGACTCGTGTGTTTGTTTGCCTTTTATGCAAGATTCACACAACTAAAAGTTGTCTAAATCAAGTGTAGGCAATCCTCGTATTAGGTTCTTTCGTTGGAGTTTTTCTAGTGTAGAAATACCAATATGTCCTAAACGTCTATGCCACAAATTTACGTTAGGTTCATTTGACATGAAACACTTAACCTTAGCGTCTAACATATCATCCATAGAGAGCATAAAAATGTTTCCTTCCCGTTTTCCTTTTAAGACTGTTTCTCCTTTTTTATTTATTATATTGCAATATGGGTGAGTAAAACACACATCAAAACCATTGCCAATGAATTGCGAAATGCTAAAAAGATTATAGGATAAGTTGCTTACCAAAAAGACGTTGGAGATTTGAAGAGTGCTTGGGTTTCCAATTGTACCTTTTCCGATGATCTTGCCTTCGTTGTTGTCTCCAAAGGTCACGGATCCACCTTTTGTGACCTTCTTTAATTTTGTGAATAGGCTCGGGTCACCCGTCATGTGCCTCGAACAACCACTGTCAAGGAACCATTTGATAGATGTATCTTTTGATGTGTGGGTTTCCTGCAATGTGCAAAAATGATTTAGGTACCCTTTTAATTTGGGTCCTTACGAGGTAGTTATTCACCTCTTAGTAAAAGTACCTTTCGGTACCCATACTTGGGTGATCCTTCTCGATCTAGCAAATGGCAAGAGTGTAGATGAAGGTGCAATGTAGTAGACATGTGATGATTGCACTTTGGGCCTTTGGCCAAGAACTCCTTTATACTCATTATATGTAGGACATTTTTGATATGTCCTTGTGTTAGTGTGCATAGTGCTTGATCTTGATGGATGAAATGAATGTTGTGTATGCATCACTTGTTTCTTCTCATATCTATATGGCACAAAATTGTATTTCTCATGATATGAGGAAGAAGTAAAGCGTGAGGAGGGGAGAGGGGGTCTTTGCATCATCTTAGACGCCGTTTTTTGTTTTGGGGTGTCTACTTTCTTAGACACTACAAACTTGATTGGTTTAATGGATACTTCATTTGTTTGAATGTATCCTAAACCTGTTTTATCACTATCATGCTTTTGTGATAAGATAATACGCTCTAGCATGTTAGATCCCGTATCAAACTGTTTCATCATTTTCTCTAAGTATGTATTCCTTTCAAATTTGAAATCTCAGATTTCATTTCATTATTTTGCATGGTCAATGATGAGATCTCTGTCTTTAATACAGTAATGATACATGATGACTCTTCTTTTGAATCGTTTAATTGAGCGACAAGATTCTCGTTAGAAGATTCTAACAGTTTCTTGTCTTCAATTAATTGCTTCTTTTGTTTCGCGAGAGTCTTAGTGAATTTATGCAATTCTAAGTACTGACTAAAAAGATCATCATAAGAAGGCTCAGAGTCAGAATCAGAGTCAGATGATACCTCGTTTGATGCTTTGGACACAAAGCATACTTGAGCAGTCTCCTCTTCTGTTTCAGTCTCGGAATCCGATGTATCACTCCAAGTGGAGGCTTTGAGAGCTCGTTTCCTTTGATTAGGTTCTGAGACAGGTCTATTCTTGTTCCAATCCTTGTCAGGGTATTTATTTGTTTTCTTATCCTTATTAGGGCAGTCATATGATAGATGTCCAAGTTTACCGCATTCATAACACTTAACATCCTTGTCGTTTGTCTTGTTCTTATTTTTTTTAGTCGAAGTAGCCTTATTTTTGTTTCTAAACAAATTTCTCATGAATTTTCTTAAGCCTTTAGACAATAAAATTAAGTCATCGTTATCTGATTCAGAATCACTATCATCTACGTGATCGGAAGAAGTAGAGACGTATTCATTTGATTTAAATGCAATGGCTTTACCTTGTTTTGATGATTCTGATTTCCTTATGGTGAGTTTGTTCTCATAAACCTTAAGTGATCCAATTAATTCTTCCATCTTGATTGACTTAGTTTCTTTACTTTCTTCTATTGCCGTTACTTTAGGGTCCCACTCGGATGGAAGGCTTCGCAAGACCTTTTGTACCTTTTCCTGCATAGTAAAGGCTTTGCCAAGAGACTCAGGAGAATTGTAAATGTTAGTCAAGCGAAGATCCATATCAACGATAGATTCATTAGGCAATAATTTAAAATTGACTCGAGTGTGGACATAAGCATGTTTATCTTGGACTCTTTTACTTGACTAGTGCATTCGTGTTTCATTTCAAGTATTCTCCATATTTCTTGAGCACTAGAACAATTTGAAACATAACTAGATTCACTTTTACTTAGTCCATTTAAAAGTAAATGCATAGCCCTAGCGTTCATGCTCAGTCTCTTTTTATCCTCACTAGTATACTCTTGTCTAGGCTTAACGACCTCTAGTGTGACTCCATCTACAGTGGACAACTTTGATGGAACAAATGGACCATCTTCTATAATTGACCAAAGATCAATATCAATTTCCATAAGAAAAAGTTTCATTCTTAACTTCCATTGAATGAAAGACTCACCGTCAAAGAGAGGAGGCATTTGACTGGACATACCTTCTTGTTCGGTTTTAAAGTTTGTGGTTGCAATCTCACTTAGATCATTGGATCCTTTTGATGTGAGTGTTCTTGCGCTCTGATACCACTTGTAGGATCTGCAAGGCACCACTAGAAGGGGGGGTTGAATAGTTGGTGCGGAAAATATGGTTTTTAAAATAGTTTTAAACCAAGAACTCAACTTCTGAAAACAGTTTCTATTTTCAGGACTAGTATTAAAACGTTTTGAAAACTAGGTTGCAGGTCTTCAAAAATTCTGAAATTTGGAGAGAATTTATCCTCAGATGTTATGAGTGTCTCCTAAAAATTTCAGATTTAAATTCAACCTCTAACCTCTTGAAAATTCGTTGGTGGTCAGATTGCGCAAATCTGCCAGAAACGGTAGACTGATTTAAAAAATTTATTCCTATTTGTACGTAACTCCAAATGCCTTGAAAATTTAAAGACCAAACCCTTATTAGTTTTATTTAAATTTTTTGAAACATTTTTGAGAAATTCTTTTGGGAAGTTAGTCAAATACGATCAAAGTCTCAACCTTTGCAAGCCTAAAAATCAGACTGCACTAGTCTCGGAACTTTGGATGTTTGGATGACTTATACTTGTCCAAAAGGGTTGCAACTTGCGCCACATTAACCTTAAGACGTGTGGATATGATTTTGGAAAGTTTCGTAATTTTTGAAATTCGTTTACTATTTTTATAAACGTGATCAAAAACGATAAACAGTGCTGAAACTGAAAGTAAGTGCTGAAAGTAAATGACACCAAGAATTTTATACTGGTTCGGTTATAAACAACCTACTCCAGTCTTGGAGGACACCTTCCTCGGTTAGCACTAAACACACAACACAAAGTAACACCTTACCACGGGTTGATGGAGTTACACACCAACTCCAACTCTTTACAAACCTTGTATGAGAATACAATTGTCACGAATACCACCACCTCGCAAGTGCAAGATTGATCACACCTTGATCAATCTTTTTACAATGATAAAGAATATGTGGTGGACTATATGAAGCCTATTCAAGTATATGAATGTAAGTGCAATAGGATTTTAGAGAGAAGAAAGAAAGAGAGTGTAGAAGAGAAGGCTAGAACACGTTTCGATCTTTCAAATTGCAAGACTTGTTCTTGTTTTTGTTTTGCTCTCTTCCTTCCTTTTTAACTTGAGTTGGCCGCCCCCTTTGTCCTCTTTCCTCTCATGAAAATTATCTTCTAAGTCCTTTGAAGAGTATATGACATCATTGTGACATGTCTTTGCTTACTTGGCATGTTCTCATTGGATGATCATTAAGCTCTTGCTTACTTGGAACTCATTGATTGGTTGGATATTGTCATCACTTGATGACTAGACAAATCTGAGAATAACACTTAAAAAATGTGCCAAAATCATCATAAAATGATTACCATAATTTATAAGATCATCACATAAAATTTGGAACAAAATTTTCTCCAATAAGCCAAAAAAGAATCGGCCATAATGCTACTTTACATGCTGAAATTTCAGCATGTGAAACATTTGTATTCTATTCAAAATGTTGCCAAGTTTGCTTTGATTTATTTCTTGAAAATGAATCACCATTCAGTACAAGACATCTTTATCAATTTTTGGAATAAAAATTAGACATCAATGAGGCCTAAAATTTGGCCACTATGCATTACACACATGCTAAAAATTTCATCATGTGTGATATTCAAAGATATCACAATTTTAATTTTATAATATATTCAAAATATTTCCAAATTATCTCCCAATTATCCACATGATTCAAGACAACAAAATATGGCTCATTAAAGGGTAAAAATCGGCTAGCTCTTTAGCACGCATGCTGAATTTTCAGCATGTGTCACAATTGTGACAAGATTTGAAATGTTACCTTTTGTAGTTCCTTTCTTTAAGTCACCAACATTGCATGCTTTATTCTTGACCAATCAAGATGCCAAAAAAGCTCCACATATGCTCCAACTCAGCTGGAATAGGCGTGTGACATGGTTGTGCATGTGCTGAATTTTATTTTTGCAAACTTTGTAAAATAGTGCACATTTAATAATACACACATGGTATATTCCAATCAGCCCTTAATTGAATTTTCTAGAACACTTTGAGATGTATGAAATATGTAAAAACTGTCTAGATACATGTTATATGATGTGCCAAAAACGTTCCATGTGTCGTGTACGTAGAAAACCGAATTTTTGACGTTTATCGATTACCTGATTTTCTCTAATTAAATTCCAAATTTTTGCACATGTTATATATATTATGTCACACATAATATACATAAATTAAACTTTAATATTCAGCAGTTAGCTGATCTTAAAGTGGCGCCTAAACCATGTGACAAAATTGAAATTGGAATCTCCACAATTTGGCCTTAATGTGGGGTGATTTGTGTGTGCCAACATGGAACAACCACAAAATTTATGGCTATTTTTGAAGTGCAGGGGCTGGCCATCTATTTATGGCAAGTACGTGACACGTTGGCAAAGTTTCGGTATTCGCCCGATACGACAATTTTCAGTTTAGAACCTTTTAACGTGTCGTGTTAAATTTGTCATCACCATGACTTATATCATATGATATAAGACCTGAATATACTCATAAATATGAGTTAATTATAGTGGTGTGACGTTAACGTACGCACGTAAAATATATAACGTGTCGGTAGTACGTTGGAATAAATGTGTATGTGCCTTTTTTCAAAAAATCTGAAAATATATATATATGTAATGGCGTGTAATATATGTGTGGAGAGGAGAGGGAGAACATTCCTTTCTTCAACTTGTTGCCTTTGTGCCTTTTCCAAATGTTGCTTCCTTTAATGAACTACTTAGTTTAATTAACTAAGTACTTCACTTAATGAACTAGTTTAGTTCATTAATGGTGGCACCTGAAAATAGTTCAAACACAACAAATGTTTGCCATTTGATGTAAGCTTTAAAGCTTCATGTCTCGTTAGTACGACAACATTATATATGAACTATATA
This sequence comes from Eustoma russellianum, assembly GCA_036186865.1. Lineage (NCBI taxonomy): Eukaryota > Viridiplantae > Streptophyta > Magnoliopsida > Gentianales > Gentianaceae > Eustoma > Eustoma russellianum. The sequence goes on along the minus strand of AP025074.1, from coordinate 13,943,616 downwards.
AGGCAAATTTTACGCAATGTGTTATGTCATAAAATATGTTATGCATTTCTTTTTAACACGTTATTTAAATCATGCATTTTGAAATCACTCAAACCTCTTTTTCTCTACACATAGCACACATCATTCTTGCACATTTTGCACTTGATAAAGTCTACCTTTGGCACAACTAATTCATGCATCAAATAACCTCCATAAACAGCCCGATTCTTGCACATTGAAGAACTCATATCTCGTTTTAAATTGAGCACAAATACACCTTTGTAGTAAATCATTCAAACATACAACTTTCTTACATCTTTTGCCTCACAAGATATGTTCTTCACAAGAATCAATGTTCATTCATACTAGACCCTTTCTAGCTTCCCCTTCCATGGTGAGAAGGATGCATCTTACTATGTTTACCTTAGGCATGCAACACATTCATATATTAATTCAATCATGCCAAAACAACCTTGTAAGTTACATATAGCACACAAGCCCACTTCATGCTCTTCATGCTATACAATATCTATTCTTAACAAGAATCAGTTTACTAATCCATGAACCATCCAAAACAGCCCTCAAATTGTAAAGAATGGTCCTCATATCACATTTAATTTAGGCAAAGAACTCATCTTAGGAAGAATTACACACATGCAAACCACTTCCCTTAAGGAACAACGAAGCTCTCATGCTTTGAACTTAGAATCTTCAACTAAGATTCATATCTTAAAAATGACTAGTCATTCAAGCATACACTTCACAAATAAGTCAAGATTGTCTAGAGTATACTTTCCTCTTTAAGCTAGAAACCGTCCTCTAGCTTGAACCTTGGATGAAATGGATTGAAGATTCCTCCACTACTCCATATAGCATACGGTTTTGAGGGAGAAAAAGGAAGAACATTAGCTATCATTTTAAATGAAGAATAGAGCTAAGATTGAGGCTAGATTAGCTTACCAAAATGAGGCTTGGATGGAGTTTAAAATGAATTCAAACCACCAAAAAGTTAGCACCACTTAGGAAGTTGAAGAATCCTCACCTAGTGACCATGGGGATGTCACGGTTTTAGCAATGAAAAAGGTATCAATGTGAGCTTCATCCTTTGAAATATGAAATTCATTTAGGAAGCTTAGCATGCAACTTACCTAGATGAACCTTGGAGCCTGAAGATGAGAGTAGCCTTGACAATCCTAGCTCTAACCAACCGTAGGGAGTGATGAGGGTGATGAAATAGTTTAAGTGTTCAAGGGTCTTTAATGTTTTGCTTGGCAACTCTTGAAAGTGTTCAAGATTGGAGATGGAGGAGAGGCTTCTTGCCAATTTGAAGAAGACTCCATGGTAGAAGAAGGGGAGGGAGCCGGCGGTCTTGGTCAAGGGAGGGGACAAAGAATGCATGAAAAGTGGAAAGAATCTTGAGGTCTTGAAATTTGACCACCTTTTGATCCCCATGCTTGCATTTCTTAATTATTTTATTTTGAGTTTAATAATTAAATGGAAATCTTAAAAAATTAGAGAGAGTTCTAGAAACCCTTCATGTTGGCCGAATTTCTTGGAGGGTTGGGGAGGGTATCATGGTCATTTCACATGCTTCATCATACCTACTTATATAATTATATCGATTTTTATAATATTCACTTTAAGGAAATTTAATTAAAGAAGCAATAATAAAGCTTAATAAAAGGTACTTGAAGGATCCAACCTTTCATTAATTCACTTTGTACGAGTCTCAAGTACAATACGATTTTTGTTGGGTACAACAAAAAGTCTCGTCCGAATATCCTTAGTCTTAAAATCTTCAACCCCGATCTTCCAGGGTACACTAACTCATGCGCTAGCATACACTAACTTCTTCTACCTGCAAAACTGGTGAGTGGTGGTGTGAGCCAAATCAACGGGCTCAGTAAGCAGCCCATATATACCCGTCATGGGAATCAAATATGCAGAAACAATTATAGATAACATTTACAAATCAACATACATGTTAAACGATTAAATTCACTTTAATATCTTTAAAAGTTGACACATCAAGAATATTCAAACAAGATAGGTAAATCCATCAGCTTAATCTAAATTATTGTGATGCATGCTCTTCTCAAATATGACATACACAATAGACAAATAATCACATAAACAAAGAAGAGAACAATACATGCAAATGGAGTAAATAAAATGTGGAAAGTAAGTCACTCCACATAATAATGCGCAACTTCATGATGCATGTCTTTCTCTACCTGTCACACGCAACAAAAGTCATGTCACGCACGATGCTCATATCTCTACTGTGCAATGCATGAACCTCGAGGTGATCCTACCACACACCTCGTCAGGCCACACACCCCATCGGGCCACACGCCTCATAGGACCACACGTCCGTAGGACCACACGCCTCATAGGGCCACACATCCCATAGGACCACACGCCTTATAGGGCCACACGGCAAATAGGCCAATGCAATGCTCGTGCCATGAATGCAAATGCATAATCTCTCATAGCTGGTGCATCCATACCCATACATATGCTCGCGCCCATACACATGCATATATACGTGTGTGTATACCCCCACACATATGTATACATATCCATTACGCATTTAAATCGTACAACTATACATACACCCATTTTACTTGTACACTTAGATGTCTGATTCACATATGTCATCACATACCTCACACAATACACTCAACTCACATACACAATTCTATATAAAGTCATACAACGAACAGCATACTAATGCACGATAAACATAACCAGCATATATAAACCACTTACATCGAATCAGTCACTTAGCTTTCTTATTCTATGCTCGATCGTGAAGAAGGTTACCATAAAAGTCTCTGCTTCTACATATCCAACTTATCATCTGGAATCTCCAAAATTTGGACCTGTAAGTTGATTATTTTTTTATTAACTTGCCTATTCAACTTCACCTTTACACCACAAATTCTATAATTAATTCAAAAACACACTAAAGATACATAATACCATTTGGCCGGAAATAAGTAATCGTCAAAAACCGTATATATGTATAGATATATAGTTTTTTTATTAATTCCAAGAATAATATATTCTTTACTTCCAAAATCGGCTTTTTAGTTATATATAATCTCATTAATAAAGCAACCTATGTAAACATTCTAAAAATTCATTCGTCCAGCAGCTTTTGAAATAAAAACAAAGTGTAGCCCCACTATGTTTCATATATTCAGAAAATTAAGGTGCCCACCATTTAAAGCTTTCGGCCATCAACAAATAATATTCACTTTCTCATATACATTGGTAATCATTGCACACATATATTTTGTGTACAGTCGACTGCACTTCCTGTATCCTAGTTTTTTTAGTCAATTACAGAAAACTAATAAAGATACATAATTTAGTATATTATTTGGTTACTAAAATTGTTTTTAGTTTTCACTTTCACCCATTGGATGTATTAATCGAATAACATAATATATTGTCTTTATTTGTTATTACAGAAATGTCAAACTAATACGTTTACTATGGCAAATTTTCAACTAACAATACACTACAAAGTACGATGCAAATAATATAAAATAACATCATTTTGTTAAAGTAACATATTTTCTTAACTATTTTGTTTCAGTTCTTTTATATTATCAGCATACACATATATGTATCCATCATTATATATGGCATCACACAGTTTTCCTCTGCCCTTGCTAGACCCGTAGCATACATGCACACAATTGCAAGTGTCTTATTCAAATTATGTGCAACATAATTTACTCCATTTCATATACATATACATAAATTCATGCATGTATGAAAACCAAAGATAATCATGCATGATCCATGGGTTTTATATCAAATTAAACACATAAGTTTTGCAAAACCATAACAAATATATCAAGGTTACTTACATTGATTCGGATATACTATACCGTATACAAATAGAATTGCAACGTGCAAAGACAATTTTCATTTTTCTCCAAATGCTAGACTCGGTTGTGAGCCACGTTATCTTCTGTCTTTTTCTTACATTTAAAGTATTTGTTTATTTTTTTTATTATTATTACAACATTTCTTAATTAAATTCTTTTCTTTTTTAAACAAACCTGGGACGTAACAACTTGTCCAATCATATTTCGCCAAGTAAGCATAGGTATGTCACAAGGCTTTACAAGGTATCTTCCAAAGGCATTCAAGAAATTCTTCAAGAGAGTTTTCAGCCAAGGGGGTGTGCCATACATTACAAAAGGGAGCAAGAAGATCAAACACAATTCAAGACTCATATTCTAAATTTTATCAAGTGCAAAGCAAGAATTCTCTTCATCTCTTGCACAAAGCCTTAAGCCCATCAAACATACATTTCATAATTCGTATATGCTTCATATATACCACCCATACACGTTCCATACTTGTAAAAGGTTGATCAAGGTGTTATCAAACCTTCATTAATGAGGTGGTGGTGATTTTGTTGATTGTTGTTGTGTTTCATTGTAAAAGGGTTGAACATTAAAGGAGTTGGTGTATAACTCCAGCCACCCTTGTTCTAAAGTGATTTTGGTGATTAGTGAATACCGAGAAAGGTGTCTTCGAAGACTGGAGTAGGTCACATTGATCGAACCAGTATAAAATTCTTGGTGTCCTTACTTTCTGCACGTATACTAACACTTTCTATTTTTTGCAACATTTTCAATTCAAATGAAAAAATAGCAAACGATTTTAAAAAGTCATTAAATTTCTCAAAGACATAGATACAGTTCTTAGGTTTAATTTAAGACAAGTTTCATTGAATTTGGATAAGTATAAGCCATTCAAACATTCAAAGTTCTGAGACAAGTGCAGTCTGATTTTCAGATTGGCAAAGGTTGAGAACATCAACGTGGTTGATACACTTTTCCGAGAAATTTTGAAAAACTGTTTCAATCTATTAAACTAGACATCTTAAGGGACATCTCATAAAATTTTCAGGTCATTTTGAGTTGTCATTAATTAGGAATTAATTTTTCATTCTAAGGGAAAGTTTTTTACAGATTGACAGAGTCCAATTAAGAATGCTTTTTCAAGGCCTTACACTTTGAGTTTTTATCTGAAATTTTTATGACATATAGATAACATCTTAAAGTACATTGTCACAAAGTTTCACAAATTTTGGAGGTCCAGAACATGGTCATTTAGTTAGTCACAAACGGGATCTAAAAACAAAATATGTTTTTAGAAGTGAGTAATTGGTCACTGAATATTTTGTTTAAAACCAATTTTTCCGCACTCACTATTCAACCCCCTTCTAGTGGTGCTATACAGGTCCGACAGCAATATCTCTCCAAAAACATTGAAATGAAAGATATGAGAGAAGTGACTTATGTGATCGGGATTGAAATTTTCTATGATAGATTACAAAAAATATTAGGGTTATCTCAAAAGGCCTATACCAATAAAGTTTTTGAGAGATTTAATATGGAGAAATATTTAGCAGGAATAGTTCCAATTCAGAAAGAGGACAAGTTTAGTTTAAAACAATGTCCGCAAAGTGAATTGGAAAGAGAACATATGAAAAGTATTCCCTATGTACCAATCATTAAGAGTTTAATGTATGCTCAGACTTGTACCAAATCAAATATTAGCTTTGCTGCCAAAATGTTAGGCAGATATCAAAGCAATCATGTGATGGAACATTGGAAGGCTGCAAAGAAATTTCTTAGATACTTGCAAGGAACTAATGACTACATGCTCACTTATAGAAGAATAGATCAATTAAAAGTAATAGGATATTCATATTTAGATTATGCGGGATGTATTGATTCAACAATCTCGTGAAAGAATGCTAAGCAGTCTGTCATACTGCTTCCACTACAGAGGCTGAGTTTGTGGCATGTTTTGAAGCCACCATTCAAGGTTTATGGCTGTAGAACTTTATTTCAGGGCTTATGATTGTCGACATTATAGCTAGGCCGCTGAAAATTTACCGTGACAATGTCACAATAGGCTTTTTTTCTAAAACGACAAGTACTCTAAACGTGCTAAGCATATGGAGATAAATACTTTGATATTAAAGAAGCAATTCAGAAACAAAGAGTGTCAATTGAGCATATTAGCACATGTCTTATGGTAGCAGATCCATTAACGAAAGAATTGCCACCAAAGACATTTCATGAGCATGTTGAACGTTTGGGTATTGTTAGACGTCATGAATGATATGTATTAATATATTGACACTCCTAGCTCAATAAAAGTTATTTGTTTATGATATTTCACGTTTTTGATTATGGTGTATACATATGCGTGTCAGAATCATGTTACAGGAATGAATGTTTATCAAATTTTGCATCTTAATGTTCATTAAAGGTTGTGGTAAGGACAAGTTTATTGATATAGTACATGGAAGGGAGTTTATCAAAATGGACGATTTACAACCACCATGACTCATATTAGACTTCACTTACTCGCAACATTATAAGAGACCAATATTATGGTTAAAAGATTTAATTATATACTAAAGTGTACATTATGGTTTAGAGATCATATAAGATGTCACAAGGAACAAGTGGGAGAATGAAAGGTTGTGTCCTTTGTGAATAATGGTTATATAACTTATAATTAAATCCTAATTCAGTAACTCTCATCTTTTCTTATTTCTATTACTATGTTAGCTTAAATCTCTTGTTCTCCTATCTACGTCTAAGTCTTTGGCATATGACCTAATGATGTTTAGATTGTAAGCTATACTTGATTAAGAATTCATTATAGTAAAGCAATGTTGTTAGCATGAAATAGAACTATGATGAATAAATGATAGGTACATGAAACATGGTTTATACTTTATTTATCTAATGCTTATTTAAAAATGAAGACGATCCCAGTCTTCTTTGTTAAAAGCAACCAAGTAAACAAGACATTATTAAGTAAACACATTGATTTTTTACAAGTTAATGACAAGATTCTTATCTTTTTAGGAATTGATGAGGGTTTATGTTATAACTTGTTCTCTTAAGTATGTTTCAAGATCGTATACTTTATGATTAGCATAAAGTTGAATAAACAAGAGGTTAAACAATCTCATTTGTGCCTGTAGCCATGTTAAGAAGTCTTGTACTTTCTAAGCCAAGTATCAATTGAATCTTATGATATAATTTGTATATAACTAATGATGTAGGAAAAGTGCCAAAGATGGAGAACATTTGATTTATAATTTCTTGTATTTAACTATTTGTAGCTTGAAATATTCTCAAACCCCGTTTTACAGTTCACATGCACAAACACATTAAATATATAATATTGAATACCAGACTTCTTCATGAGATTATTCAATTCTACACTATTTGTGGTGTAAAGGGGTTTCAGTTTATTTGACAAGTATTTTTCAAAAGTGACGACAACAAAAAAGTTTTATCGAATTTGGTGCCATTGCCCGGTGTTTAGTTGAGTTGTTTGTGTTTAATTTTTTCTGTGTGTCTAAAAAAAAAAAATCCTTCTTTTGCACTATCTCCTCGCGTATATTGTTATTTGTTTTTTTTTTTACTTGTTTCCTAGCATTGTTGCAAAGCTTGAAGTCGGAAGCCTTTGTTTGACATGTTAATGGAATATTCCGCTATGAATCTTATTGACAACCAAGTTCATATTCTGAGTACATGGGGGCTTATCCGTGTCAAAGGCAAAATGATGGTATTTATTGCTATTCAAATCCATAAACAAATTGGGAAGCACCATACCATCAAATACGTCATATAGAATGCCCTATGAGTCTCCACGACATAGACCAACTGGTTCCGGACAAAAGTTCTCGAAAAGAAGGTTAGGGATTTAATTCTTGTCAAATGCAAGAGAGCACCTTCCCAGCAAGTGCATAGTGTGGGAGTTTCTTTGGCCTGTAAGCTTGCTGGGGGCTCCTTATGCAGACTGTTGTGTAAATGACCAAGCTCCTGCTAGCGGGCCGTTGGGTGCCTAATTTACATTCCTACACTATCTTTGGGACTGAGTGTGTCAGAGACCGTTACTGGTTGTGGTTCAACTTTTTTAGATTGCCCTATGAGGATGAATGCATTTGTGACTATGGAAATCGTCGTTACTATGATGATCCATGCCCTTATTAAGATTTCTATGGTCATAAATTGATATGGATACGAAGGAAATGGCTTCGATGATCCATATCCTCCATACAGGCAAGAATTCTGAAATTATAACTCCACTTCGTCACGAGAGCAATGGATGCAACAAATCGTGGAAAGAAGGGAAAAATATGAGGAATGTTCAGAAATGATAATTGAGTTTATGAAGGTCCTAAATTCTCGTCTTGTTTGCATTATACAAAGCTAATTAACATATTCAAATCAGGTATACTTTTGAACCACCCTCTCAATTTTGGCTTGACTCTGATGATGATAGTGATAGAAAGTATAAGTCAAAGATTCGATCTAATCATATCATCATATATCTATAATTTACTCATATCAATTGTATTTATTGAAATGAGCATATATCAATTGCAATTTGCGTATACCATAGATAGTGTTTAGAATTCAACTATAAATAGGGTCTACTATATCATGTTTGAATGAATGAAATACAACTTTTATTCGTGAGATATATTTCTATTATCATGGTATCAAAACACTGTTTTTGATCCAGAAATCAAAAAAAAGGCAAAAGAGGCAGCACTGATTTTTCAAATCTTTTCTCTGGCAATTGACTTGTCCATCAATAAAAAAAGAAGAAGAAGAGAGAGGAGCAACCAAAGCTCTCTGACGCATCCAAAGTCCTCCAGCAGGAGGTAACTAAAAGGAACAGAAGGCGGCGGCCTGCACAGAAGGAAAAAAAAAAAAAAAGACTGAAGCAGCATATGCCGTTGCGGAAGATACCGGAGCCCAGGTGCCCCCCGGTCGTCAAACGTCGCAGACCCACCGTCATCGGAAATAACGGTGTCGTTGGCAGCTGACAAAACAGAGGAGGAAAATTTCACCTGCCGGTGAAAGGGAGTATACAGGTCGAGTTTCTATTTATTTTATTCCCAATTTTTTTTTGACCTGCACATCTTGCCCCTGAATTTCTAGAAATACAAATATAAAATTACAGATTTGCGTGTGGGTTTTATGGAATTACAGACAAGACTCCTTTACCGAAATTCCAAAATGACCTCAGAACCTAGAAAATTATCACAAGCCCACTACACAAACTCCACCACTCATATACGCCTAGGCAAAAGCCATGAGTAGATCTTCGACTGCGCAGCCAATAACACTATGACCAATGACCCTAACGATTTTCAACAAATCTTTAAACCCTCGAAAACCCATATTGAAACTGCTAGCGACGAACTAGTTCATGTACGAGGCGAAGGGTCCATTATGATCTCTCCACAAATGCAACTCAATAACTGTCTTTATGTTTCTGCTTTATCCTCGAAACAGTTGTCACTTAGCCATGTTACCAAAGAACTCAACTGTGTGGTTCTCATGTATCCTCATTTTCCCTTCTTGCAGGACATGCATGCGAAGGAGATAATTGGACGTGGCACTGAGCAAAGAGGCTTGTACTACGTTGATGAGGTTGCTCAACATGGTCGGTCTATATATGGTACCGACGTCTAGGTCACCCTTAATTCAGTTATCTTAAACTTCTACTTCCTAGTTTGTTTACTAATAATACAATTTATATGCCTTGTAAGACTTGCATTCGTGCAAAAATCACCGTGCTACTTTCTGACTAAATAATAATCGTATCAACAATATCTTTTCCTTGATGCACTCCGACATACGGGGGTCATCACATATGCCTAATCACAGTCAGTTTCAGTATTTCTTATTATTCATTGATGATTTCTCTTGTATGACATGGGTATACTTCCTGAAACACAAATCCGAAGTCCTAGAAAAATTTATCCATTTCTTTCCATGGTCCAAAACACAATACAACACAAAATTTCAGATCATATGCTCAAATAATGGCCAGAAACGTATGAACAAACTTTCGAAGTCATTCTTCTGAGATAATGGCTTGATACATCAAACAACCTGTCCGAATACACCATAACAAAATGGTATAACCGAAAGAAAAAAAATGCATTATCCTCGGAATAACACGAGCTATGTTGCTTGAGTCACATGTCCCTAAACACTTTTGGCTTGAAGCTGTCGCTGCTTCAGTCTATCTCTTGAACCGATTACCCACAAAAATCCTTAAACATAAATCTTCGTTACAAATGTTAGCCACTCAACCAACCTTTCCATCATCCCTAACTTCTCCCCTCGCATTTTTGGTTGCTCCGTGTTCATACATATCCCAAAAAATGAATGCTCTAAACTGGACTTCTGTGCTGAGAAATGTGTGTTCGTCGGGTATGATGTACACCAGAAAGGCTACTGGTGCTATAGTCCTATTACCCTTTGAATTTATGTCACAATGGACTATGTATTTCTTGAGACCGAGTATTTTTTTATGCCCATCCTAGGTCTCAGGAGAGGAATTGAATTAGTCATCTAGATTGGTTACATAGCTTTAGTTGCCCAGAGACTATCCAACAAGCACGAGCATATAAAGCCATGGAGCAGACGTTTCCCAATGAAGGAAGGGCTAACGAGCCAGTTCTCACTACCGATGAGTCTCCTTTGTTGCATGTCCAACAAGAGGTAAATGATCAACACCCTGATGAAGAACTCCAAGTTTTGCCTGATGTGGATAATACTTATAGTCCGATTGAGAGACAGGTATGGGTTCTTATTGAAAGAAAGAACAGGGGTATACCACCGGACAGTTACTCACTAGAATGAATGTCCTGGACTTCTAGATATCCCGTCAATGTAGCTAGGGAGAGAGTTGCAGAATGGGCTAAGATGTTCTTTTCTACTATGTGCTCTAAGACTATTCTGCGTATAGTTCAGGAGGCAAGCAAAAGTGTCGAGTAGAGAAAGGCAATGAAAGCAGAATGACCTTTGAGAAGAATGAGACATGGAAAAAGTGTGAGTTGCCAAAATAAAAGAAACCAATGGACTGCAGGTGGGTGTTTACCATCAAGTACATGGCGGATGGGACAGCCGAGTGGTATAAGTCCAGACTTATGGCGGAAGGATGCATACAGACGTACAAGATCGACTACTCAGAAACGTTTTCTCTGGTTGCAAAGATTGACACCATCAGAGTATTTTTTTCAGTTGCAACCAATAAAGATTGGCCTCTTCATCAGTTTGATGTTAAGAATGCGTTCCCATATAGGGAGTTAAAGGAAGAGGTATATATGGAACTCGATCAGGTTTTTCTGATGGTGAAGTCTGCCGGCTTAGAAAAGCTCTTTATGGTTTAAAACAGTCGCCACAAGTATGGTTTGGAAGGTTCACTTTGGTCATGAAAAAGAATGGATACAAACAAAGAAACGCTAATCATACTTTGTTCTTCAAGAAAAAAGAGGACCTAATCACATGTCTAATTATATATGTGGACGATATGATCATTCAGAGAATGATAAAGAGGGAATCACACGGCTCTGGGAGAACTTGTTTACAGAATTCGAGATGAAAGACTTAGGTGGCTGAAGTACTTTCTTGGGATTGAAGTTCTCCGGTCGAAGAAGAGAATCTTTGTGGCGCAGCGGATGTACATTCTTGACTTGCTAGCTGAGGTTAAAATATTGATTGTAAAACAAGCGAGACGCCGATATGCGTGAATCATAAATTGTAGATAAAGAAAGGGGCACCAGGAGCAAATCAAGAACAGTATCAGAGACTTGTAGAAAAATTAAATTATCTCTCCCACACTAGAGCAGATATAGCATATGCCGTGTGAGTTGTGAGCCAGTTTATGCATCAGCCACAAGCAGAACACATGAAAGTTGCAATGAGGATAGTATGGTATCTGAAGAGAACACTAGGCAAGGGAATAGTGTTTCAAAAATGTGGACACTTAGACGTGGAGGTATATACTGATGCTTACTGAGCAGGCAGCCCGTACGGCAGGAGGTCCACTTCTGGGTACTTTGGCATGGTAGGAGGAAATTTGGTTACGTGGATAAGCAAGAAACAGAAAGTAGTGGCGTTATTAAGTGCAGAAGCCGAATTCAGAGAAATTGCAAAGGGTGTTATAGAGGTACTTTGGCTGAAGAAGCTAATGTACGAGATCGGTTTTTCCTCAAGGCTACCACTAAGATGATATGTGATAACAAGACGACGATAAGTATATCTGAGAATCCAATGCAGCAAGACCGAACCAAACATGTGGAAGTGGATCGACATTTTATCAAGGAGAAGTTGGAGGAAGGTATCATTGAGCTTCCGTTTGTAAAGTCTGAAGATCAATTAGCCGATACTCTCACAAAAGCCGTCATTAGAAGGGTCTTCGACTCGGTACTTTGCAAATTAGGCATTGGTGATCCCAATGTCCAACTTGAGGAGGAGTGATGGAAAGTATTAAGTCAAAGATTCAATCTAATCAGATCACGATCATATTCAGAACATAATCATATCAATTGTATTTATTGGAATTAGCTTATACCAATTGGAATTAGCATATACCATAGATAGTGTTTAGAATTCAATTATAAATAGGGTCTATTGTATCTTATTCAAATCAATGAAATACGACTTTCATTTGTGAGATATATTTCTATTAGATAGATTCAATATCGAGATCAATGATGCTATCGTAAAACCAATCTTTCTTCTTTATCCTATTTTGGACATAATATTGATTGAACAAGATAAGTATCTTTCTGATTCAACAATAGAGAAGGTTGAATTTCCTCAAGAAGACAATGTTATCAACACGCACATGTTAAGGAATCCATTTATTCAACAAAATGAAATGGTGGTAGAAACGTCCTTCAAAACATAAACACTAAAAGTTAATAATATTTAAATCGATGTTGCAAATTATGATATCATCAACTATCCTTTCAGAGAAGAGAGTGTTTATATTCTTGAGGCGGTCGATCATTATGGACCGAATAACACTTGGGAGTCTAAAGAACATGTGCTCCAAAGTCCTAAAGCAGTGGAAAAGCATGCATTGAAGCTGTTTCCATTTGGTTTTGGATAAAATTGGCAGCACAACGTCAAGCCAGTGAATAGCAACCCGGTTATAGTAACTTATTTCATTTTTCTTTACCGTTGTTTTAATGATTTACTTATATCATGGATAACCTTACCGGTTTTTTTTTATGTTTATGCTTGTTGACGATTGTATTCGAGGCTCGACGCTTTTGTTTTAATGCTTTACTTATATCATGGATAGTCTTATCGGTTCTTTTGATAGTTGTGCTTGCTTGATTGTATTTGAGGCTCGTCGCTTTTGGTTTGGTGCTTTACTTATATCATTGATAGTGTTATTGGTTCTTTTGATGTTTATGTTTGTTCGACTGTATTTGAGGCTCGTCGCTTTTGTTTTAATACTTGACTTATATCATGAATAGTCTTATCGGTTTTTTTATGTTTGTGATTGTTTGATTATGTTTGAGGCCTCATCGCTTTTTTTTTTTCTTTTCATTGCAGTGAGGGCAATGCAACATCTAAATGTAGGGGAAGAAGTCTTGGACAATAATGCATACATGGCCAAAAGTAATGAATCAAACGCTAAGGCTTCGAACTTTTGGTTTATAATAACTTAAAATTTAAACAAAGTTCTCACATTTGAGTAGTTAGTATGGAAAGGAAAAGAATATGCTTTTGTTTAAATGCAAGACTTTGATTTTAATGCAAGCCCTTGGCTAAAAGGAAACATTTGATAAAGTATGCATAATATAGTGAAAAACAACTCTCCTAAAAGCTAATAAAAGGGCATATTTTGAAATTTTTGAACAAGTTGCTCACCAGGTCCAATAAGTTGCAAAGCATCAATTTTTTGGTTATGTAATATGCCGGTCAGAAGGGGATAGGATCCCCTCACCGCTACTCCCTCACCGCGTGCGTGACCGCGCGGTGACTCACCGCGTGCGTGACCGCGCGGTGACTCACCGTGCGGTGAGGAGATCTCATCCCGGTCAGAAGAAGTTGCGTTTTGGTTTTTTAGATCAAACCATCAAAAAGCTAAGGCCATGCCGGACTTGACGGGTTAAAGTCTCGCGCACCGTCACCCTTGAATAAAACGGACTAGTACGTGTTATTTTTTTTCCTTTTTTGAAACAAGGGTGCAACACGAGGACTTCTCAGAGGGTCATTCATCTTAGTACTACTCTCGTCCAAGTACGCTTTGTTGGGATTAATTCGAGATACGTGTGATGCGCATCACGTTGATAAAGTTTATATGAATTAATCATAAGATGGACGTTATGTATGATAATATTATATGTCACGTAATAATATTAATTGTTACGTAAAACATCCACATGTTAAGTGATCATCGGGTATACTCGTGGATGTATAGTGTGGTCTAAATGGAAACTCCGAATATGTAGACAGTCATATGGTCAGAGACCGCGATGGATGGGCTCAAAGTGCAGCGACCATAAAGTTACGACATCTGGTCCCCGAGGGGCGACAACCCACGTGTGGCTTGTAGATAATTATTGGTACAATAATTAAATATTGGATAATATTTAATAGGAAGATAAGGTTGAGTTTTAAATTTAAGATTAAATTTAAAACCTTATACCTATCAGATCCTTCCATCCCCTCTATATGAAGAACGCTTCACCTCCTCATATCAGTGGGTGAAAAATGGCTGCATACAGAAAAGAGGGAAGGTGTGCCAAATTTTTTATAAAGTCCACACTGCCTAGCCTCTCCATCGGGTAAAGTAGTGAATTGTTGAAACCAGTCAAGGGGTGTATCAACAATTGGTGGGGGTCGTGAATCCTTGGATCATGCCAGATTCTTCATCAGCCGGAGCAGTTGCAGTGTACGTGTTCAGATTAACAACAGCAATGGAGCAAGGTATATTTTCCGCATTTTGTTACTTTGTCCATTGATTCGATTAAACGGTCCTATTCAGGGGTTTATTAAATTAAATCCAACAAGTGGTATCAGAGCAGGCCTAATCGAATCATGTTGTTTATCTGTTCATTTTTGCAAAACGCAAATTTTGGGTCAAATATCGTTCTCTAAAATTCCACCAGTTTTTTTCTTATTCTGGTGGAATTCCGGTTTTTTGGATAAATAAATTGCCGCCCCTTAGAATGGCCAAAAGGCATCCTGGCCTGATGGTTAGTTCAGCAGTTCGCGTAGCGAAAGGTCCCGTGTTCAAAACCCTTGCCCGAAATTTCAGGACCCTATTTTGATTTTCGGGTATTCTGTTTATTTTAATATAAAATTAGAATTTCCTTCAATACTGCACAAAAGGCCGCTGTCCTAGTGGCCAGCGCCTGTGACAGAAAGAAGGAGGTCTCTGGTTCGACTCCTCTTGGCGACAAACTCCGGAGCATTTTTGCTCCTGACAGGCCTGGCAGTTTTCGGGTTGGGCCCTGCGGATCCCGGTTCAACCCGTTTCTGGACAGGGCTTCGGCCCAAACCGCAATTTTAAAAAAAAAAGGTTTCAGGTGGGCTTTCAGTTCCGGCCCTAATTCGGTTCAGTATAGGGCTTCGGCCCACTACAGTATTTAACAAAAAAAAAAGAGGAAAATCTGGAAAATCTGGAAAATCAGAAAGGGCCGGGCGGGTTCTGACCCGACCCGACCCGCGCCCCATCCCTTTTAATTTCAGTTTTTATTGTTTATGTGTATATTATTATTATTTTGGATAAAGTAAATAATAATAATTTTTATTATTATTATTATTTAAAGTTTATTTTAAGAAAATAGTAATAGTAACAAATTGTTGTTATTATTATTATTTTAAAGTCTCCGTTTAAAGAAAATAATAATAATAATGGTGATAATTTAATTATTATTGTTGTTATTATTAAAGAAAAATAGTAATAATAATAAGTAATTATTATTATTATTATTTTAAAGTTCTTTTAAAGGAAAATAAAGTAAATAATAATGATAATAATTTGATTATTATTGTTATTATTTAAAGTTTATTAAGAAAAATAGTAATAATAATAATAAATTCTTTGTTATTATTATTATTATTATTATTATTATTATTATTATTATTATTATTATTATTATTATTTTAAAGGAATCCAAAATAATAATAATAATCAAGTGTTAAGTTAATTTCCGGTTATTATTGCAGTATTTCTTTATATGCATGCAGTTAATTGTTTATTTATTTATTTATGCCTTATGTTTATGCATGTTAATAAATAAATAAATAAAATAAAGTTAAGGAACTTAACCCAATAAGGATCCGAATCTTGTTTGACCCGGTTTGACCGAGTTCAACCAAGTTAATTCGGTGGGCTAAGTTGACTGAATTAACCAACACTTATCAATCATTGCAGTTTATACTCGTGATAGATGACTCATTGAGTTGTGATAAAAATACCGTACACATAGTTTTGTCTAAGAAAGCCGGTACTTAAGCGAGACCATTGTGACTCCACCGGTGGCCTGGAAATTATGTGGAATGGTAATACACCCTTATGGCAAGTGGGTATTACTGAATCGGTTCACTTCACACTCAATGTGACCCATCATAAGGTTATATCACTTGTTAAATTGATTGATAAAGATATTGTTTTCTTATACCGTAAGTAGAACTGAGCTTGATTCAAGGTGGTTCTTATTTGAGCCGTAAAGGGAATCAAGCTAGTTCAAATTGGTTTAAGTAAAACAAAACGGATGTTGGGGTTAAGTATGCACGATACGTGCAAAAGGGTCAGTCAGGAAACTGCGGATCATTTAGAACCATAAAGTTACGCGACTAAGCAAATGTAGGGCTTTAATATGATCCCCTTAAAGTGCGGCAATCATATCATCGCCACTATATTTGTTATGATCGTGAAGGGCATGTATGTGTTGGAGGCAATCATTGACCGGCCCAAAGGAAGGTGTGATTGTCGAAGACACATATGAGCATGGTAGTGGACCCAAATAGGGCCGGCGGCGAAGCTTTAAATGTATAGGTTAACTCATCGGCCCAAAGGAAGGTGGTTAACCTGTCCATAGAGAGCCGTCATATTGACCACTACACCCAATTGTTGGAAGGTATTGGGATGACTCCAAAGAGCCCCAATATTGGAAGACAATTGGTAGATGGAATCGGGGTTCTATTTTGATATTTGTTTTTATGCAGTTTAAAGATTACACGTGTTGTGTATTTAAGTTCGTCTCTTGTTTGCTTTTCAGCAATAATGTCTAACATTAAGGATATTCCTACAATGAACGGTTCAAACTATAAGCAATGGAAAGATCAATTTGAGATCTTTCTGGGGATTGCTGCTCTAGACAATGCGTTACAGATAGATCGTCCAGCTGTGCTAAGAGACAAAAGTACCAGTGAGAAAAATCTCACGTGGCACGCTGGCTATGATCAAATCGCATGTGTCTTATGATCATGCAAAAGACTATCCCCAAATGATTCAGGGGACACGTTTCTGAGTCCACGACGGCTAAGGAATTTTTAGCCGATCTCGAGCAAAGATATGTAAAGAATGAGAAAGCCGAGGCAGGCAATCTCTTGAAGAAACTTTGCTCGAAACAGTACCGTGGAATCAACAGCATAAGGGTGCATAAAGTTATGAATGCTGTCGCCACCAAGTTCGGTGGTAAGAAACGCAAGCTGCGAAAATGGTTACTGTGCAAAAGGCAAGTCAAAAGGAAAAGGGGGTGCCTACTGCTGACACACCCAAAAGCATGACTTGTTTCTTTTGCAATAAGGAAGGACATTTAAGGAAGAATTGTACCGGTTATATATCTTGTCTCAAGAAAAAGGGTACATTCTTAGTTTGTTCTGAAGTTAATTTTGTTTCGTATATAGCCACTTGGTGGGTCGATACGGGAGCCACGACTCACTTATCTGTGACTATGCAAGGTTGCCTAAGCCATAGAAAACCAAGAGACGATGAAAGATACGTCTATTGGGGAAATGGCAGCGGCATAAAGGTTGAAGCCATTGGGCATTTCAGATTGCCGTTGACATCCGGTTTCTATCTAGATTTGCATGACACTTTTGTAGTACCATCGTTTAAACGAAATCTTATTTCGTTTTATCGATTGGATAAAAGTG
Source organism: Eustoma russellianum (assembly GCA_036186865.1). Classification (NCBI taxonomy): domain Eukaryota; kingdom Viridiplantae; phylum Streptophyta; class Magnoliopsida; order Gentianales; family Gentianaceae; genus Eustoma; species Eustoma russellianum. The sequence continues at coordinate 13,925,638 of AP025074.1, read as the reverse complement.
GATATTACGGTTATTTTGGAAATGGATTTTTTCCAACTTTATAATGCTTCTAGATTGATTGGTCACGGTATAATGTCCGAAATTGATAAACTTTTTCAATAAATGTTGCTTCACATCAGGAAACCTTGCATGTTGTAACGCGAAACGTTAAAGCAAAATTAACTCATGAGAATTCAGGATCACTTTGGCATCGACGTTTAGGACACGTGTCCAAAAACAGAATAGAACGTCTTGTTAAAACAGAAATTCTCAATCCTTTAGACTTAACCGACTTAGAGTCGTGTGTATTTTGTGCTAAAGGAAAACAAACTAAAGTCCGAAGATATGAAGCAAATCGTGCAAATAGTCCATTAGAGTTGATTCATACCGATATTAGTGGCCCATTTCATCCGGTTACTCGAAATGGCCACTCTTATTTTATCACCTTTATTGACGACTATTCGCGATATGGCTACATATTCTTGATTAAAGAAAAAGCGCAAGCAATAGACATGTTCAAATCCTTTAAAGCTGAAGTTGAGTTACAATTCAACAAAAGGATTAAAGCCGTCAGATCGGACCGTGGGGGTGAATACTACGGTCGATACGATGGATCAGGAGAACAGTGTCCAGGACCATTTGCTAAATACCTAGAGGAAAACGGAATCGTCCCTTAGTACACCATGCCTGGGTCACCAAGTATGAATGGTGTAGCTGAAAGACGAAACCGTGCACTTATGGATATGGTGCGTAGTATGATGAGTCAAACTACACTACCATTATTCCTCTGGGGAGAAGCGCTTAAAACCGCAGCTTACATCCTCAACCGAGTACCAACTAAAGCAACAATAAGGACCCCTTATGAGTTATGGACTAAGCGTAAGCCTAGCCTTAACCACATAAGGGTTTGGGGCTGTCCAGCAGAGGCAAAGCCTTACAGACCAAATGAAAGAAAGCTGGACACCAAAACAGTTAGTTGCTATTTCGTTGGTTACTCGGAAAGGTCACGAGGGTATAAATTCTACGATCCCACAAGTAAAGTGTTTTTCGAGACAAATTCGGTAAAGTTCTTTGAGGATACTTTGGTTCGGGGGGAATGATTTGCATCAGCAGATCATCGAGTTAGATGAGGCACACTCAGATGCGACAGAAATGCGAATCGAACCATCTTTTAGGGAGATAGCATCAGCGATACCCACATCTGAGGTACCTCATCCCAGTAGTGAAGCTCCACTGGAACAAATTCATGTTCCTGAGGAAGTTACTGAAGAACCCGATGAATTGCCGGCTGATGCAGTTCAGGAACCTACAGTATCTCAAGAACAAGTGCCCCTAAGGAGATGCACTCGTGAACGGAGAAACCCCATACCTAGCGACTATGTGATGT